>CM052341.1:7061479-7113434 GCA_028455595.1 Lasioglossum vierecki
CAATTTTTCCTAGCCACCTTGAATGTCTAATAAGAGAGCCATCGAACGATCTGGACTGGTGTGAGAAAGTTTGAAATATTGTTCAGTGCTGGGACATGATCCTAGATGGGTTAAGCGCGTAAAAAAGGTGACTTATACTGATTCCGACCCGCTAAATCCTCCGGTGTAGCCCGCAGCGCGATGTTTTTTTCCCCGGGGCACGAAGAAGTCGATCGAGAGCAGACCAGTGCTTCGAGGGCTGGTTATCGATCACGCGACACGTGTCAGTCTAGACAGATTGACACGGTAACCTATCGGTTAGCCAATAATAGTGAAACCTTAGCGGGGGCCGCAGCCTGTAGCACACACCTCAGCTATGCTAAGTCTCGTGAGTCCCCGGCGATCGGTCAAGCCAACTCCGAATTTCCGGCAATAACAGGGGAAGCCGTACGGCTACACAACACAACATTGGCTTGAGCGAGGTTGTGAAAAGAGGGACACACCGGGTCCCCGTTTCGCTGTCGTGCATCATTTGACGAACGAGGACGGCGAAGTTGTTGTCGTTGGGGTGTGCTATTCGAGGGATCAGGGGATTGGTCGCCGATCGCGAAACGCAATTTAAGGTGCACGAGCTGATCCGAGGGTTCCGTGATCGATGCGATCTCTTACTCTTTTGTGGATTCGTGCGACGAGGATTTAACCTCTTCGGGGTTTCTGACGTGTACACGCACATTTAATTTCACTGTAAATGGTTCACAGGGAATGAATCATTTCTCATAAAGGAAGGATTTCGAGACCGATATAGTTATCGCAACACGGACAACTTTCTACTCAAATATCTTAGCTTCCACTTGTCAGCGAATCGATGTGTCTAATTATTTTTTTCTTACGGCATGGTTTCCTCGCATGCTTTGTAATTAGATGATGTGTGCGGATGACGTTCCAGTCAGAAATGTATGACCGATTGCGTGTCTTCGTTATGCAACGCGTTTAATCGCCTTTGGATTGAACGTGTTGAGAGGAAGGATTTATCTGTTCAAGAGTTCCATCGCTGCTGGAGTTGTTCTTTGAGCATGTCAAGCTGTGTAGATTTTTATTAGATTTCAATAACATAAGCATCGAAAAATATCTGTTTACCTTGTTGTTACATCGAAATTTTACCACTGTGTCAATTTGAGACCGAGAGACAGGTTCTGTTCGTGAAATGAGGGTTAATAAATGTGCCTAGAGAGAGAGAGAGCGCGAGCGACAGGCTTCGTTGCAATAAAGATCGAGGCCCATGGATCAGGATAATCGTATGAAGCCGTCTGGCTGCTCGGAGGCCGCCGGAGACGTGATGGATGAAAGGTGTTCCAGTTATGTGGATTCCGTTGCGCGGGATGATGAATGAACCGCAGCAGCTGGGGGCGGTCGAATTTGAACGTGCAGCCACGAGCAAAGAGAACGCGCCGGTCCGCCGAGACAACGACCGCAGTGATTTCCGCAGATGGCCTAACCGAGAGAGACGGATCGTTCGAGACAGCCAGAGAGAAACGGAGAGAGAGAGTCTTCGGCCGCGTTTGCCAGTGCCGCGGCTTGCACTTCCCATTATTCGGATCGACGATCCTCGAATGGTCTATCCTTGACACGATCGTGTTTCCTTTGTCACGTTCCTCGCCCCCTCTTCTTCCAGAAATGAACGTTACAGGTTGCGCCTCATCCCCTTCTTCATAAAAATGTGAGAAAAGCGATTTTTAACGAGGTTGCATTTTTAACGCGCTCGCTAGATGACTTTATCGACTGACGCTCGGAAAAGTCGTTCGGGATTTTTTTATTCAGCACAGTTTTACGGGATATCGTTGAATACATTCATTCGCTCGAGCATTTATCGCAATGAAAGTCGAGTGTGCTTTTCGTAATTCTTCTAAATAGACGGCGAGTCTTGACGCGAAATAAAAATAGCGTCGCCAATAATTCCTAAAGAATTTATAATCCTCGTAATGAATTGCTTCACCGGTTTCCAATGAATTTCGAATTGTTGCGTCGCGAAAGCAGCACGGCCCTAATGGCTTGCAGTAGTAGAACTTTCTTCCGGCACAAGTTCAGCAATTACATTGTTGAAGAAAACATTATTGAAGACCGGTAGAACCGAAGTAGACGTCGACGCTCGGTATGTTTTCTTTCGCTTGTACCGGAGAGGTATTCGATAAGGTTGATTTATTGTTTCCATCGTTTCGCAGAAAGCTGGCCGAGCTCCTCGACGAAAATTAATCCGACTTCTCCCATCCGGCAGAACTCCGGTTGCAATTTATTACGTTATACTATTCGAATCGCGATTTCTTCTCGGTCCCCGATTAAACGGCACATCTCTCGGTTGATTCGCCAGTTTCTTCCACCCACGTTACTACGGGCGACGAAAACAAAGAAAAAAAAAGAAAAAACAGAATACGAACGTTGAAACGATAGGATCTTCGCGCCGCCGTTTGTCAGCCGACAAATTGCAACAACAACGAAGAGGCACGCTTTCACCTCGCCCGCGTTTATAAATTACTATATAAACGCCTATTTTCTCCTTCTCGGGACAGAGAATCGAGCCAATGATCAGATAAATCCTCTGGCAACAATTAATTCCCGGCTGCAATCGGATCTACCGCAACATCGAACGATCGTTTCTCTCCGACGATTATTTGCATAAGAGAAACGGTCCGCGAAAGACAAAGCTCTGCTAGAAATTGGCGCACACTGTATGTAGTACCAGCGATGCAACAATACGATCGCACTAACTTTTTCAAGGGTTCGTAAATTCATTTTTATCGCGACGCATTCGGATTTTATTGGAAGATGAATGTATTCGCGGTAAAACGGATTTTATTCGTATCTTTGAGATGCGAGAGAGTGAAAGTGGTATCTACAAATTATTAATTTTTCTTTCCTTTGATCGCAGCAGCAGAACCGAGTCTACCAGACACCGTTGCTTCCGCAGTTTACGCGACTCGTCGAACAAGCAACTTTTTCCGAGAAGTTCTCCCGATCCGCCTAACGTACAACTAAACATCTCCCGCTGATGTGGAATCAATTTTTAGATGGACTTTCATTTTCGGCTGCTGCGTGTTGCGTCTCGAATCGAGCGTCGATCTAACAAGAAAAAGTTCAACGTTTCTGCAAAGCAATCGCCTGACGAAAATGAACGGGGGAAAGTTCCTCCGAACGATACAGACCCAATAAAGGGAGAAATAAATTGCGATATCGCGAGAAAAAAACAGAGACTTTCTAAATATCTCTTTCTAAACATTCTGCTAATTCATCGACAACTAATTCTTCCTTCTAAATCCATTTTCAGCCGTGAAAGTTGGCGACTCGAGCCGACTGTTTCTCGACGGTTAATCATAGAGGTTCCTTCGATTATTCATAGTCGGAGAGTTAATAGAAAATTGTAAATCAATAGCGTTTTCATGAAATTATCAACGTTGTTGCGGTTCAGGAGGTACGTACGGTGTTGGGTGCTCATTATTTCATTTCGGGTTGGTGCTTGTTGGGGAAATTGTATTGGACAACTGACATTTATATAAATTTAAGTTCATTTGTTGTTGGACTGATCTTTCTGCACTTATGAAACACGAGGAAATGAGTGGCGAGGATGAACGACGTATTCGGCAAGTTGCGCAAAACTCGTGAAAAGTCGTCTGGTTGAATGAAATCCTAGAGTTCCTCGGAACATCGTAAATTCGTTTATGGCATGCAGAGCTACGTCTTATTATCTGAAAATACATCCCCGTGGATTTTCGTCTCAATAATACTTTATGAGCGCGCAGTGCGTCCTTTATGTCTTTACTGTTGGGTTGCAATTATCAAGGACGTAAAAGTGCATACAAAAGAAATTCCGAAAATAATTTATTTCTCCGTGGTCCTTGGCAACTCCGAGAAAAATTAAAACACATAAGCTAACCAATGCTTTTATTGGTCATAAAATTTTAGTGAAATCTGAATACCAAGAATGACAAAATTCTGTATCTGCTAGATACAAATCAGTGTTTCATTCCTAATTTCCTTCGTTCTATTTCAGGAGCCCGATGCAGACAGTGAATCCGCCAGCGAACCCGATTGCCCCATCCCGGTAAGTAGATTATTCGATTAGATCCTGCACTAAAGTGCTATTTTAATGTGCGACGAGTTAGCGAATCTATTAGCAACTTAAATTGATGTTTTCGCCGTAAAGATTCGATCCTATGTTAATAATTAAGCAATTTCACAAATAACTATAACTTTTTCAACGTTTCGGTCTAGTTTAAGACCATTATCAAGAAAAAACTTTAAAAATTTGTCTGTAAAAATTAAAACACTAAATTGTAAATTATATAGTTCAAGTTAACCAACGGTTCTATGAAGCAAACTTACTTGCTAAGTGGAAAATTATTTAAGAGTGAATATTATAAACACGTGCTGGCAAAACACAGCGTGAGGTGAAATGTGACAAACATTCTGGTCTGAAAACGGCAAAGTCTTGGTTTGGAGAGACAACTATTAGATCTATTAGAAGATATTTATAGGTCTATTAGGAGAATCTATTAGGTCCTTCGAAAACTCATTTCGTTTTCTCAAGAGAATGATAGTTCTAAAATTCGGCACGCAGGCTAATATTTTCGGAGGGGTTGAGCCTCGACCGAGGAGCAAAACTCGTTGCGGGTTCGCCGACGCAAAATGGAAAAGACAGAGGATGCCTCGAAACGAGGCGACGAACGGTCACGTTCGCCCGAGACCGGAGCCATTCTTATTTACGCTGCCCCGACGGACGGCGTCGATCTTGAAAAACGCGGCTGCTAGAAAAACGCGAAATGAGCGTACGTGCCGTGGAAGAGGACGAATCCCCTGCCGCGAGTAAAGGAATATCGTCTTTTCTCTCGTGGTCGCCAGACAACAACCTCGCCTCTGTTCCGACCACGTTCCTCTTCGATACTGCGACCCTGACGCGTCGCTGCCGCAAAATCTGCGAAGTTATTGCATTTTTATCGAGTTACCGAGCTGATGGCTGGCGTCTCGCTCGTTCCGCCGCACCGGAAGCGCGGGAAATTGCCCCAGCTGAAACGTGTCCAAACGTTTGTTTCCTTATACCCTATTCTCGTTCGCCACCCGGGAAAACTCGCTTCTGATTGCGGCCCGCTTTAGCCTAATCGAAGAACTGGTTGTTGTTTTGGTTAGGCAATAGCCCAATAATAATGCTACAATAACTAGCCCTCAAAGGGTTAACAGATCCTGTATTGAATACTTCATTAATACATTACCTAACGGTTATTATTCCATAATTGTTGTAATCCTTCAATAGCAACAGTAATTTTAATAGTAAAAGAAGATTTTTAAGATTCCATTTGGGCTACCGGTAGATAAAATGTTAAAAAAGACCAGACACACAGACACTATAGTCTCTCGTCACACCCAATTCCAAGCCTCGCAAAGTCCCCAATTCCCTTGAAATCAAATTCCTCCATTCTCACCGCGCAAAATCACTAAGCAACGGACAAGAACTTCGATTCTTCGCTATTCCGTCCATGAAGGGTTTCTCGCAGAGATCAATCTCCAGCAGACAGGCTAAGTCACGGCAAGGTCGCGCACGAGTACAGGAGACAAAAGACGATCTTGTACCTATTCAACGTCGACGCGCGAGGCGAATTCAATTTACCAGTGGGGTGGAGGGGAGGGACAAAAATGTTTCGGGAACGGGGGTTGGATACGACAAATAGCGTCTCCGTCGAAGAAAGCTCTCGCCTCTCCCGATACAAGTATCTGCGTCTCGCATAAAGACGCTCTTCTTCCCCCACCCCCTCGCCGTCTTCCATATAACCCCGTTGTTGCTCCATCCGACAAAAGGCATTGTTCTCGCGAGGCGGCGCAACCGAATAATTGCCTTATCGACGGCGGCGCAACTTTCCTGAATTGCGTGTACTTGTTGCACCGGGGGGACCGGCTCCCTTTACGCTGGATGCACAACCCCTCTCCCCCCTCGCCACTTCACCGCGTCTGTTTTCGCGTCTGAGCTCGCGTTGAACTTCTCTTTCAAACGCGTGGAACCGCGCCGGGACACGGGGACAAGATACGTTTCTCGTATTTCAACCCCCTCGCACCTCCCAATTCGAGAACCGGGACAGACGCAGCCAGCCCTGAAACTGCTGGGGGCGGAAAACTGGAAAATGAGATTCGCACTTAACGTTAACCCTTATCACTCCAATCACAACTCACTAAAAATTGTTGTATCGGTATCTAATCAATTACTAAAGATTTAGGTATTGTGCTAGGTATTTATACCAATTTCGTATACATAAAATTTCAAAAATCATAGGCAATGGAAATATTCTAAATCGTAAGAAATGTTTAATTTTCGAGTGCAAAGGGTTAGGTTAGCGATGTGATTTTTGGTAGACGTGAAAATGCATTTTTGCGAGGAGCTCCGGATAGTAGACTGCGAATGTCCCCTCTGTCGAAAATGATCGAGAAAATGAAGCTCTCTATCGGGCTGGACTATCAACGATCGCGTCGCCCGTTGAAAAACGGATCTCGGAGACACGAGCAGGCATCGATCCAGAAACAATGCCTCTTGAAAGCCCGCCTCCCATCGGCAGCCGCGAACGAGCGAAAACAAACGGCGCCAATCAAAGGGACGCAGCTCTCTGCCAACAGGAAGCAAACACCGGCCCGCGAAAAGGGGTTTAATAAAAGCCGATTTGTCGCTCTTTTTATTCGGACAGGCGATGACGGGAGTCACGTCAGCGGACCGATTCGGAAACGGCGATCGGCGGTGGTGGAACGCCGCTGATCAACCCCGAAGCCGCACAGTTTCCCGCGTTGTTCGTCGAATAACACCTTGTCCGAACCGAATATCCCATTTTCCAGTTTCACCAACCCCCGTTGGAGCGTCTGCCGAAACAAGCGAAATGTTTAAGGTGGTCGAATTCGATCAGCCTGTATCGCGATATAATAATTAATTGTCCACCGGTGCGAAAAGAGGGATGACCTCTCCGTATCAGGCATTAACCCTTTATGGGTGAACCATGCCGTGAAAACGTCAGCAGGTTTATGATCGTAGGATTGAAAGTCGGCCGCTTCTAGGATTGCATGGTCCAGGAAGTTTGAGTTTATTGGACGTCCGCGATGCAATTTAAAATTAAATTTAACTTCCAGCAGCAAGTTATGGGTGTACACGGGCCGAGAGAACACGGGGAGAGGGGGAGAGCACTGTTTGTCAAATAGCGATCACCTTAGAATTTATAGCGGTCAAACTGCCGCTCGCGGTTCGGCCAGTTTGTAGCCGATACAAGCGCGCGCGAGCGAGCGAGCTGCCCAGAAATTTTCGTGCTCTGGGTAACATAAATATTTATTGACGAGCAGGCCGCGCCTCGATTTTCATATTCCATTAAAACTCAAACGCGAACCTATTTTATATAACAACCGGACTTTCGTTCCACTGAAAACTGCCGTCAACCACCGCTCTGTATACCGTTGTTTGCGCGGGATTTTTCGATTTAGACCGGCTAATAAACGTCTTCGCCGTTTTCACTGCCGCGAAAATGATTTACGATGTTGCGCGCGCTCAAAGCGACGTCCGTGGAAAACGCTGAACGTAAATCATAAGTACATGTAATAAATAACAGCATCGAGGAGTTCTTGAATTATCGAGCGTCGTCTTCCTTCGACCTTCTTTCCCTTATCGAATTTGATGCTTAAACAATGTGTGTAGTTTCCGCTGAGGGGTAGTTTCGTCTAGGGTGTAGCAAAATGTCAAGGAAAATCAATTGTCTTAAAGTTAAGAGGCAAAGGAGACTCGAGGAAGATGGAGCGTCGGAAACAAATATCCCCGAGCAAATTTAGTCGCAATATTAAGGAGCTCGAACGGTTTCGTGGGGCGAGACGGAGTGTGGAAGTAGGGGTTGGAGCAGCGAAAGAGCGAGTAACGGGTTCGAGTGGTAAGTTATCTGCGACACGCAGGCGGCACGCGTACGTTTACTCGTGTAAATCGTCGGGTTTACCTCTTCCTCGGTTACTTCGTCTTCTTTCGCGGACGGCCACGGGGGACACAGGGTTGAATGGGGGTGCGGGCAAGGAAGGGGGCACGAGCAAACAAAGATACGTGACATAAGTGCAACGCCGGTGAAACCGTAATAACCACGGGGCCACCCCGGGTATCCCTTTCGAGCACACCGTCTTTCGCGGAACGTGGCAGGAATCTTTGACTTGTTGCTTCCTTCGTCCTTCGGAAAATCCTCCTCGCCGCGGAAACGACACCGTCCCGCCGATATTCTCTAATTGAATCCCGCTATAACCGCCGTGGATCCTTCCACACCCCACTGGGGAATGATGGATTCGAGTGGTTTCAGCCACTGTGGCTGGCTGACGCGATTTCGATTAGGGTAAGTCACGGAATTATGGCCCTTGGAAACGTCTTGGCTGGTTCCTAGACGCGTCGGGACATCGTTCATTTCGCGTCTTCGTATAAACCGCAACATTACAAAATCAACGTCGCGAGCTCATCTGCGGTCCCATTTAAGGAGCAAGCGAAGAGACACCGTTGTTTACTCTCCGTTGAAAACATTGAGAAGAGAGGGCTCGCAACAAACGGTCTACATCGTGGAATTTCATTAATAAATCCAAAGTATCCCGGACGATTAATCACAGTCCAGGCCGAGACCTCCCACGATCAAGCTCTCTCGCCAGCTCTCGAGACCTCTATCGTTTGGGTCGTGCGTTCTATATATCCCGACACTTTCCTTTTCAGCCGGTGTTTACACAAGCCCGATAGGAGAACAAGGGGGCACGCGAGGAATTTCTCGCTGGCAATATCGCGGCGCGGCTGGCAGGCTCATTAATTGGCCGAAATCGGCTCTAGCCGGGAGCGGCGCGCCGCTAAAGATGAAAAGTAGGTCGAGACTCGGCGCAGAAAGTTCCGTTAGCTGCCGTTACATAAAGATTTCTGCTTATTATCGCTATAAATAGACGTTAATGCGTCGGGATCGATGGGCAAGGAGAGAGAGGCGGCCTTGGCGGTGCGATCGACAACGATTTCCAAGGAGAGACATGATTTTCACCCCCAGAAACGTTATACCGATCGATGGGGGCTGGGATGCATCTGACAGAAATGTTAAAAGACAATTTGACGTGAAATTTATCTTAGGCGACACCTTGTCTCGAGTAGACGATTAAAGAAATTGAATAATAAAGTTCATATTAAAAACAAAGAGAGAAGCCATCACGGTATATCGACCCCAGTACATCGCGAGGTTCAGCTCGTTCCAAGCTGACCAGGGGTTGCAGCACGAAACGCATACCAACATGGAATTCCCAAGACGTACCTCGTGGCTCGTATATTTATTCCATTTGTTCGCAAACAATCCTTTGTTGATTCGCCTGATTGGTTCGTTAGATCATTGACATATGTTTGTAAACACGTCTGCCGTCGGCGATACTTTTGAACCCATGTAGATTCTCTAGGAAAAAATTCCGAATCCATTGAGGGAAGGTGTTGCGAAGTTTGGTGAAACAAATTGTCCGACGAATCTCCGCGAAAGACAGAAAGTCTGGTCCGAATTGATCGCGCAGTCTGGGGACGCGGCATTAGCATAATTCAATGACTCGAGAATACGTTCGTGATTTCCTCCACGGCTGTTATACGGTTCGATCACGGAAACGGCTGATATAGTAGTGTACGGCAGCGCGTGGCATTCCGGAATGAATAATGAAAAATACAATATTGACAGTGCGCGCGCACTTCGGCGAGCCGGCTCAATTATTCAAAGGCCCGGCTTCTCTCCGACAAATTTCTGATATATTATTTAATAAACACCGGCCAAGGACTTCGGAAACAATCGCGTAATCCTTCGAGCAAAAACCTACTGAATTATTCATGGAGCCGCGAGGCTCGTACATTTCGATTATACGAAATTCTACTTTGTCGTGTTTGAACGGCTGACTCGGAAATACGTCGTGATTCCAGCCGAGAGAGCCGACGGGCATTAGAAAACTCTTCTTGGAAACGGCGAGGCGAGCTTCGCAAACATGGCTTCTTCGCCGTTTCGACTTCGCGAAGTGAGGACGAACGTCATCTTGACCCTTTGCACGCTTCGAGATGCAAACGAATCACACCGGCTTCCGCGTTGAACATGAAAAAGCAATGGCATCTAATGGACACTGTGCAAAAGAACAACTTCGAAAGTCCAACTTCGGTAGAATTTAACTCTATTTTATTTTTTTTTTACAAGAAACCAACGGTTCGTTTAACTTGCCTTCGAATTTGTTCATGGAAGTATTCGCTAGAAGTGGTCAATTATTGATATAGCAAATTATTTGACGAAGTAATACGGGAACAAATTTGCGAAGCACATAGACCGAATACGTCATCGGTTGTCCGCCATTTTGGAGAACGGTAACGTGTACCATTCTCACAGTAAAATGGCGGTGCACGGATGAGACCATCGGTGTTGCGCGTGTTGGTTTTTTTTACCATGTTTCTCTTCCGTTCAAAGGTCCCCGCGGAAGAATCAATGTCATCGGGTCATGATCGCGAGGCGGTAATGGCACAGGAAACGCTCTTTTCGTTTTGTATCTCGAACGCCTTCCTCTTTTTTTCTTCTCTCGTATATCTGATTGGGAACGCGCACACAATCGGCCAGGAATCTCCGATGGAAATTGAAGCGACGCGTTGCCACGTCGTCAGAAAAGCGTCGGTGACGTGACGCATAATTCGAGAAACATTCAGCGTACAGTGAAATCGGTTCCTAGGAATTGCGCAATTCTCGGACCAGTATTTCTGAGCGATACTGTTCCCGCGAAATACGAACCCCTTCCTGGTACACGATCATTTATTAACGTGTGCTTCTGTGCATCGATTCTCTATTAGTTCGCCTTTATGGCTTCTGGGATTCTTGTGCTCGGCTCCTCAATTGTTTCCGAATTCGTACATCAGCCAGAAATAGTTGCAAGAAAGCTTATTCTATGAATCAATTCAAATTATAATTCTCTTATTTCCTAGCGAACGCAGAAAATTTCTGTTTAACGCATGTTTAAACCAAGCTGACTTTTAATTGAATCTTGGATCAGGTTCTTCCCGGCGGAAGAAGGAGGATCGTCGAAACCGATCGCTTATTTACTTTCCATTAAATATTCTTTTCTTTTCAGACGATTCCAACGAGTGCAAAAAAAATGTTTCCCGCGATTTTCACCGGAGTGTGGGAGGCGGAGGGAGGGAGCTATCTAGTTTTCATCGCAGGAAATTGAGGGGCATAACAATCCTGGAGGAAATCGCAGAGACATCCGTTGTGGCCGAGTTTTACGAGGGCTATTAAGTTATGCAAACGGCCCGCGTTTGTCGTGCTCGGTCGATCCACTCTTTCTCGTATTATCGATGCCGGATAACGTAAATTTTCGTCGGGGCTGATTCCTGCCCCTTCTATACTTCCATCCCCCTGCGTAATGTATTCCGACTCGTTTACCTTTTCGCTACTATTAACTGCGTTTTGACCAGGGACCGTCTTGCCGGCGCCGTGATCGCGACGTCTCCGATCTATCGATCCCAAAGGCCTCGAGGTCTACCGCAGTACGAGTTTGAAGACATAGATGAAGTTCGAAGACGTAAATTCTTAATGTACATTATTGTACATAGTTTTGTAATGATTAAATTGAGGATGCAAAATAATTGTTTAAATGTTGATTGAATATAATTCAACACCTTATTAATAGATAAAAAGTTGTCGTGTTTTTAATGTTCGAATATTAATGAAAGTAATAAAAATTGGGGGAAGCAGACTCTTTCGGCTCGGGATTTAAAGAGTCTCTCAGGACAGACTTTAAACTTTAAACAGTGCAACGTATCCCAGTTGAGTTTCCCAAGATTAATTATCGTATTCAGAACCGCACCTTGAACCTTCCGCCGCTATATCACCATTACTTGAAACTCTATCGTCGTCGTTGGTATACCTTAAGCGAGCGAGAACGTTTGCCAGCTCAAGACCATGGCGCGATCAAAGTCAAGATTCTCGTACAAGTTTGTTTACTAACTCGTTTAACACATTATCCGTGGCTACGTTCGTTTATGAATGACGTTACTATTTCTACCGTGGCGTCATCTTCGGCTGTCATTACACGTGGATACGCAAATTTTTCTGGAAAATCGTCACACCGTGTGTGCGATGTTATTTATGCGGTGTGCGCGAGCTATAATGAGTTTGCCAACGTCATTTCACGGTTACGAAAGCCAAAACAAAGTTATTTAATAGTGATGATCGCTAAACTGTGAATTTTGTACATTCTTCGCTTCTTAGACTCATCTGCATAGAAGAATATCATCTTTATTCGAGGAATTGTATATTTCTAGAATTATTGATTTATGCTACGTAAGAACGTACATTTCGCAGAAGATAAAAATACCCAGGCTCGTGAATAAATAAAAGAGAAGCAGAGGTCCTTTTATTGATTCAGTTGAATTAATTAACCCTTCAATCTATTGATTCAGTTGAATTAACCCTTCAATCTAGAAGATCTGCAGTAGATTTCGCAAAATACGAATACTCCGGCTGGCGAATAAATAGAAAAAAGCAGAGATTCACTTCTCTGATGAAAACGATGGCAATAAAGGATCCGACGACGGCAGACGAGCAGATGTTAATCGAGGAGAATCGATTATAATTGCTTCCCCGCATCCCCTATTTTTCTGCTCGCGCGATTTAACGGGACGTTATCGCGAAACACGATTGATTACGCGACCGCTTCCGGTCGGTGACTTTTCGCGCGAGTTTCCATCGGAAGGAGAACAAGGGTGGAAAAAAAGAGAGAGATAGCAATAGAACAGGGTTGAACAGGACGAAGAGCTATGGCGGGGGTGGTTGGGGGCGATGGCTAAAAGAAAATGAGATGAGACGAGCCCGCTGGAATCCCGCGCCCCGTTGAGTAAACTCGATAACGTCGATTCCCTTAAGTGTAAAATTAAAATCACTCGGTGTGCCAATATTAGCACGCCCCGGATGGATCTTACGAGCGAAAAACTTATAATTCGAGGGAAACTGCGGGTACGCGGACCGATCCTGCTGCAACTGCGATCCTGTTGCTCCTCGCCCCTCGCTCAACAAGTCCCTGCCTTTAATGGAACCGATATTTGCCGATTTTAATAACGATCGCGGGCCCTTCGCGCCCTTCGCTGTACTACGCAGGGGCGAAAAATATTTTTTACGCTTCTACCATAAAAGAGGTTCAATTTTTAAACTTTTTAAACACTAGATTTACGACCCTGCGTTTAGCACCCGTCAAAATGACGGATTTTAATATTCTTAATGGTTGATTATTAACATTGTAAAGATGCTTCCTTGAGAAATTATTTACGAAATTTATTTCTTTTGCTATATATATTATTGGAAAAATGGCCAAAAACATGGACAGGCACGTTCTTGTTATGTCAAACATGTAGTGTTAAAGTACATTTTTCTAAGGGACTGAATCACTGTTCCCACAAAGCATCTCCATCGAGGATAAACTCCACTGGCACAATTCGCAACATCTGAACCAGCATCAATCTTTATAGCGAAGATATTAACTTAGAAGAGAGATCGCAACCGGACAGGCCAATCTGTTCAGGTGAACATCGGTCGAGCAATATCGTTTCCCGTAGGATCACTATAGAACCCGGGTGAAATGCAGAACAGTGGTCGCGGGTTGACAGTCTTGTTAATTTTCCGTCCATAAATTTCCCGGTGCGAGGAATTCTCGGAGTTTCTGGCGATCGGTGCTCGATACGGTCAGCTGACCAAGAAGAATCGTTCGGGCGAGGATTCGCCAGGGCAAAACATTCCTCTTCCTTTATCTATTCCCTCCGTTCGCGTTCGGGTGACTCGTTATCAGCGACGGTGGCATGGTTTTCCCCGTCGAATCACGTCCGGCAACTTTTTTGCCGAGCTGCCTCCGCGACGGCAAACCTAAACCTGGCCCCATAAATTATTCCCCGAGGAAAAACAAGCGGCCCGAGATGCGTCCCCCTTTTCCATGGCGGGAATTTTGCTACGGAGAGCTTGGTCAAACTGTGGTTCTCTCCACGTGGCTTGGAAGGCCGGAAACTTTCTATCCCCGCACACCTCGGTGAGCCAAACAGGCTATTTTATCGGATAGAAAAATAGACTAATAATTTCACCTTGTGTAATCAATTTTTAACCCTTTGGACTCGGAGCAATTTTTCCACACAGATCATATTTATTCTAGGTAATATTTTTTACATTGTCAACATCAAATTGAACCTGTTTCCTAATACAACAAAGCTATTTACAATTTATAAATTACAGACGAGTTTGATAATAGTAAATCTGTTTTGAGTCCACAAAGAATAATAGTATGGCAATTTTTCTGTCGTCCCTCTTCAAGAATGAGTTACCAAAACCGAAAGTTTTCGGTTTCCGGTCGCATTTTCTTTTTTCTCGCCGGATAGGAGTTGCTATTCGACGGTGCGTCGACGGGGGTTGGTACTCCTCGTCGACGACGTGGCACCCCAGGGATAAAGTCAGGGTCTGTCTCTCGTCCAGTCCGGTAATTACACGAACGCGCTCTTGCCACCTCCTTTTTGAAGTTGGCACGCCCGCGGAATAAGTTTACCGGCTCGAAAGTCAGCTCTCAGACGCCTTCTTCGGCCCCGTCGCTGATTAACCCTCTTGAGATTAGCTTCCTGATGGAGACGGAATTATTTTATCCCCGGCCGCCGACTGGGCTCCGTGGTCAAGAGAGAAAAAAGAAGAGAGAGAGAGAAAGAGTCTACGCTTCCATTATCCTTCGTTCACGTTCCAGCACCACTGGGAGGCTGGGGAATTTTTGTTTACGCCTGTGTGATCCTTTTCCATCCCTCGGCCACACCAGCTATATTGATTCCGACTCCTCTTCTTTTCACGGTATTAACGCGGCCCGAAGTCCTCTCTGATCCCTCGGCGCAATCTCGAGTGGACGTGTTTCGGAATCAGCCTCGAAACGTGATTATGTTCCCTTTAGAAATTATGGCGAAGTCCAACAGGGGGGTTGGACGACGTTGCTGGGATGATCAACTTATTGGGAATTTGTTGCTCGAAATAATAGATAAAACAGGATTTTGTTGTTACTGTTGAATGTAATAACGACAAGTCTGTCGATAATTTAAGAACAACCTGCCTATGCTGACACCTACTGTGTACTTCTATGTAATTAGATTATTTGTTGACGCAGTCAGAACGTCCCGAGACTTGAACCGTGTGTGTACGTCCAGTCGTATAGAACCTCTTTATACTCTTCGTATATTATGATAAATCAGTTTACAAGTGTTCAATAAATATAGCTCGTTTCCCATAAGCGAACCTCAAACCTCAACAGTTACGAATACGCACATATATAATTATGAAAGTGGTCTAAGTGGTATGTATTCCTTGTTTCGAGATATTTAAAGGGAAAAATATTAACATTCATATTAACGTTCATTTTGCGCGATATCGTAAATGTTACATTGAATTAATTCAGTCTAAAACAATGTCACGCGAAATTACTGATAAGCAACATTTTCAAGTTTCTTACAGCGTGAATGAACGCCGATAGAGATTGTTGATGAACAATCGGCGGCGTTTCAAGCTGAAAGATCGGACGATTGTTGCTAAACGCGTTCCCGCCATTCATCGACATTGAGCATCGAGCGGATCGTTGGGAACGACCGGCAAGGACGCTCCACGAAGCGGAAACGGTCTTACGAAATAGAATTTCTTATGGTTCTAATGTAGTATTCTGTTACGCGATGCTGCGTAGTATACGCGCGTCTCGAATCGGAAACAATGATTTCCGCGGTTGAGGTAATCGTTTCGATGAACGTGCACCGGCCGTTCATGCCGATGAAATAAACATCGCCCGAGGACAGAACAGGCGCCTCTGTTTCATTTTTCTTCGTCCTTTTTCTGCGCGTTCTCGCGGCGCGCGACGACGCCGCCGTCTGCGTTCCTTTTTTTCTTTTCCAACCAGCCGACGCGGTTTTTGCGATCGCGATCGATCGGATGACTCGCGTGCCGTCCAACAGAGAGACAGAGGACGACGATTCTGCTGAATTCCCCCGAGGCAATGTCTTCCGCCGATTGTTTACGATGCCATTTAACCGGACAGGTTCAAATGAAGCGTGTCAACCCGTGCGGCGTTGCCCGGGAACGGGTTATATTGAAATCGGCGAACGGGGGGTTCATAGCCGTCACTGTCCCGATGAGAGTCCACTGAAACCAAATTTGATCGGCGACGCCAACGACAACAGTGTTTTGATCGACACCAATTTCCTCCGGCTCTATGTATATCGCAAAAGTGCGTACACAGGGGACGTTGTTCTTGGTTAATGATGGCGGTCGACGTCCACAAGCTCGATCGAACATCCGTGATTTTGATGCGCACCCGTTTCGATTTCAATACGTGTGTTCTCCCTTCGACCAGCGGTAGAATCGAATTCATCGCTAGAGCTCTACGCATTTGTAGCATTCGCGAAGCTATTATATACAAGCTGAACCGCGAATCGTGATCAGTCGAGATTACTCTGTTATTAACAGCTCGGTCGAAAATGTTTTTATCAGATGTAGCATGGTTTCAAGACCGCCTTGCACGTGATCATAACAATTTGTTTGTTAATTTTTATTCGACATGATTTTTTAAGGTTACCTTCAATTTTTTGCACCCTTAACTTTTTTACTGTACTGAAGTTTCTTAATGGATCCGCTTCTTGTTTTTTTTTAGGTCAAACGCGATAGGGAATGGAAATATTCTAAATCGTAAGAAATGTTTAATTTTGCAGAGTTACAGTTAGTCACGTGATTTGTGGTAGACGTTTTTTCTTCATGATTTTTTAAGGTTATCTTCAATTTTTTGCACCCACAGCTTTTTTTACTGTATTTACTGTATTATTTTACTGGATATATTACTGGATTCGCTTCTTGTTGTGTTTGAGGTCAAGCGCGATAGGGGTTAATGAATATAAATAGCGCTTCGAATATTTATTTCTTCATTTATTCACCCGCCGGGGAGGATGTACGTGGAGTGTAAAAGTATGAAAGAGCATGGCACCCTTTTTTTATATTTTTATTATTACCTGCTAGTATAAATAATTGAAGAACATCTATTTTTCTCTGTTGTTCGTGTCTGTTTCGCTGCGACGGGACGCGAGGCGTGGGAAAGATTGGTAGCGTGAGTATATCATGTCTAATTCTGGACCGAAATTTAGAAAAAGGAAGCCTTGCGTCATCTACCAGGATTATTATTGTATTGATAACAATACACATTGGTTCCCATACTGGTATAAGAAGAGAGCTTCACTTTCTTTCGAAATTGAGACAAATTCAAAAAGAATGTTCAAAAATGTTCGAAACATAAAAATATATAATGAATAGGATGCGGATGTTCATGCATTTATGGCTCCTGAAAATTTCGAACACTGGTAGAACGTAAAATTCCACAAAATTGAGTACGATTTTTATTTATATCAGAACTACGAAATGCTTATGCCTACAAAAAATGAAAATTGCATAAACATTCGCAGTCTAATAATGAATATACTAGAATGAGTACTCTTGGTTTTCGAAAAAGGCTTAATAGCAATTCTCGTGAGTTTAGAATCGATTCGTTTCCATTCCGAAGATTCCAAGTCGCTACGATTATGCTGAAGGATCACGATGTTCTCAATCGCGTCTTTACAGTGCAATAATTATTGCGCAACGGGGCTCTCTTAGGGGAACTCCGCCGGTCGATACAGTGTCGCGGCTAATGCAAAGCAACGGGTAAATTAGATAATGTTTCCTAAACGGTAAAATAATAGAGCTGGACACGTAATGCCTCGCCCGGCATTACACTTGCATTCGTTTACGTGCTGCTTACACGAGGCCGCTAATGGATACGTTCGCGTTAACGTCACTGCTAACATTGAATCCAGGTCTGGAACAAGTATTTACAGGAATGTCGCGGAGGGTATGAACAGGAAACCGTACAAGACGGGACGATCAGCGTTTACAGTCTCCCATTCTTGCGAAAAGGAAATGTAGAACTTTCGATACAATCAAGGTAGAACAATACAATATTTTTTAAGCAAATTTCATTGCAAATGAAGGCAAAGCTAGTCCTGGAAAGTATTGATTAAAGTTTACCTCTTTTCAGAAAGCTTCGATCCGTTCAATGTAACATTTGTTCGTACAAATTAGAGCAGAAGGGGCTTCATCGATAGGCGGGGCGGTGGTATAACAAAAGGGCTTCAACGAGCACAGGCCGATAATCCGCGAGGAATAATATTAATCGCAAAAAGAGCGATACGCGCCGCGGCCGCCACGAAAATAAGAAATAATCGCGATGAAAAGCGGTTGCGGATCGGTGATATCGTTATCTAACCCTTCCAGTTCACAAATCTCGGGAAAAGCAGCGGCGTATGGCTCACTTCCTGAAGATAATGCACGCACCCCTGGCTGAAATAAGATCGATTATTTGCACGCGACACGGTGCTAATGCTCGACGTTTTCACCGCCTTTCAAGTCTCGCTGCTCACGGTCTATATTCCGAAAATCCTGTTCGAAATTCGAAAACAATAAAATCCGGAAATAATATGAAAATAGAATATACAACGTTCGAACATTTCAACCGTGTAGAATTCAGGACTTGCATGTCAACCCCGAAAATGTCCACCGTTTATTCGGAAACCACCCCCCGTGTTGCTAATATCGAATACAGCCGAGGCTGAAACAATGTAGCACCCGGATCGACGTGTAGATAAGTGCAATCGCTGTCATAACTTTGGTTAATCGCGTCCAGCTTGTCCTGAAATTTTAATATCTTCCGTTTCCGCGGTGCTGCGAGCCCGGCGACAATCAGGGACGATTTGACTTGGATATTAAGAGCAGAAAATTGTTTGGAGTTTCCAGAGTTGGCCCGAAGCTTTACGAGGCTGGAATGGAAATTAATGGGGTGCGGATTTTCGAGCATCTACGGCTTTAACTAATGCTGTGTCGGCTGCTATATTGTACGTCAGATGCGCACAACATCGAACAGCTCATAAAACATTCATAAAAGAATATGATGCAGCCTAAAAGAAGTCCTGTGCATGTTTCAATATTACAAAAAATTGCAAAAAATACATCTACCAAAGAATGAACTGTTTTCATGGAAAATTGCAAACTTACGCAAACGACTCCAACATTTTGATTACTCAGTGTACGTTCCTGTCAATTGCCTGGTGCCTCAAGGGGTATTGAACGCAGAATTCCGGAAGAATGGGACATCCCGCGCCGACGGGACAGGCACCGTTCAAATAATAATTAACCAATAGTTTCTAGATTAATTCGAAATTAATAATCACCAGCAATTTCGCGAGCGCCAATATTTGTGGGAATCGATCGCAACGGGACGCCGATGCGCAGGCAGGTCCGAGCTGCCTCCGAAATTATTTAATTGAGCGAATTTGTCGTGTCGCGCGTTCGCACAATAAATCGTCTGGTGCTTGACAGAGATAGAACAGGAGGGAAACAGAGATAGAACGCCGGCTACACCGGCGTTGATTCTATATATTGCATATCATTAGAACGAGGTTTAATTAACTTCGCGAACCGTGGCGTGCAATAAATGACGCAAAAGAGCCTTGACACGCACCGCGTGTCATTCAGCCGGCCGCGTACTCGTTTCCATTAAGCGTTATGCGCAAACGGTTGACCCCGTTTCTCGCCCGTCGCCGCGTGTGTACATTATCTTCCGGAAGTGAGCCGCTCCGTGTTTCTCGAAATTTGCGAAAACCTCTCTGTTTCTCTCTATGAACCCTCACGGCCCGTTTATTCTGTCTTCCTTGTTTATCACTTTTCCTTCCCGCGGAGTCACGCGGTCCCGTACAGTAAATTCTTAAATATAGTATTTTATCGATAATTGTCCCCAACACGGGTCTGCCCAGGGACAATTATCCGACAGGGACACTGTTCTTTGCCACGGATATTTCGGTGAAAGTTCCATAAAAAGATAATGAAATAATGAAAAATAAAGACGTTTTGTAATTGGATTAGTTATGTTTACACTTCTCGGTGACCGAGGCCTCTTCAGCTTCCTAGCCCCTCAAGGGGGTGGACCCCGCAGTAGTGGGGATAGCTTCGGGACATTTAGCGGCCAGACATTTGGGACATTTATGGATAAAGTACTGTAGTGTCCAAAGATGACTTTATTTTTTGATTTATAACTGCGTCTACCGCGCTGTCCGCGTCGAGCTAGACTTCAATAGAGAGCCAAACATAAAGGACACAATGAAATACGGATCGTGTCACCGGCACAGTATTTACAAACAGTGGAGTGACTAGAAACTAGACAATGTTTACGTAGACGACCCCGGACAGTATTTAAGGTTTTACTGTACATTGAATCCGACATGATACATCTACCTAAATGCATAAGGAATCGCCGAATAATTAATTTCTCCCCGTTCAACATCGTTTCAGTTTTTCAAGAATGGATAAACAGTTCTTTGCGAACATAAGACAAATATTTCTCCACACCGTTAGCCGGTCGCCTGAATCGCCGTTGCAGGCGAGCAGCTCTTGGGTGTTTTTAACAAAGTTCACCGCACGTCGGGTACGGGGACTGCGGCTGTGGTTGCGGCATCGCTCGAGGAAGACAGGCAAAGTCGAAAACACGGCTCAGAGCCGGTCACGTATTCGTCCGCATTGATCGTCACTCACGGGTAATCTTATTTCGTCCGTTGCGGCGCGCACACCGTCGAGCCAGTTGTGCTTCTCTCGGAACAGAGAGAGGAAACGGGATTCTTCTCTCTTCCGGTTCCACGTGAGAATGGGGGGTCCGGAAAAACGTCAATTGGAAGTGCCGAAGAGAGGAACGGAGCTGTCAAAGGGATGGTAGAGACCCGCGTGGACGACGGTGTTCCACGGACACGTGGCCGAAGACTGATTGAACTCGATCTTGCACCTCGGCGAAACCCTGTTTCGTGTTTTCGGCAGCGAACACACCAGCGACTACCGGCTGCCATCGGAATCCACGATTCGCAGCGAGAGAGTATACGTGTCTTTGGGAAAATGCTGTCGGAGAGACGGTCCGAGAATTGCCTCGACCCCCTGCAACAACTGACATTCGTTTCCTTCGTAGCTCTTGATTACTTGACAAGTATTTTTGCCAATGTCTATTTCTACGAAGAAGTTATGTGATATTGACAATATATTTGAAAGTCAGCAAAATCCGAGTTTTGAAACGGTGAAGGAAAAATGTCTATATTTAGTAGATTTTATTTACGCAGATTTGCTGGCTGTATAATTCGCCCGATTATCAAACAAAGCTCGGAGTCGGTCACAGTATTTGCACCCGGACGGTAAGACAACAAAACATATAGTAACGCGTCCTTTGTTGGTTCTATTACCTGATGAGTACGAGAAGACTGCATTGAAATCGTTGGCGCATTGAATCCTTCAATGGGATACTGATAACGAGCGACTCGATAATGATTTTCTTTAGCGACGGTGCTCGAATAACGCGCGACGTTTGCTTGAATGCGATGAGAAGGGAGCAAGCATCGGCGGCAAAACGTTGCTCGATATACACCTTGGCCGTGTGTTGGAAAAACCGTGTTTTGTTCGCGGGTAGAAGTTCCATGAATACTTGTCCGACGGTCAACGCGTTAATTTTTCCAGTTCCATTGTCGACGGGCCGCGAAGTTACTATATTTTCCAGCGAGTTGCCGCGGACAATACTTTTATTTCTCGCGCACCGGAAGATGCCGCGACAGAGAGAGAGAGAGAGAGAGAGAGAGAAAGGAAGAAAGGACAGGGGAAAAAAGAAACAGAAAAACGCGTCGGACGGACATTCCAGTCGGTTGGAACTACTCGTCACGGAGTTTTCATTCATCGCTATAAATATGAATGAACATCGGCGGGCGTTAAACGAGTCGACGATCTTTTTTCGGTTTACCGCGTCACGTCGACCCCCTATTTATAGTTCTGCGTGCATCGGTCGACGAACGCCGAACAAAATATACAGACGAAGACGCCTCGGCATTAATCATTATGAATGTCTCCGCAAGTTTTAAGTGATCAGGCCCTTTATATTCGTTACGCGATTTAAGCGGATTCAGGGAGATCGAACCTCGTGCAGAAAATCGAACTCGAGGAACTTGAAGAATTAACTATTAAAACTTTACCTTCTATCCTAAAGCTAAGCTATCCTATTAATAAGATTTTCAGTAATTTTACTGTATGACGTTATCGAGGGTGACTTGTTCACAATGAAAATTACTGTCACTGTTGAAATTATGCAATAATTTCTGGTCGGTTTTGATGGTGTAAATATATTCTGCAGTATATTAAACCTGTTATAAAATATATGTTTTGTAACTCATTCAATAAATATGTCGGCTGAATGGATATACATATATATATTTTCTTTTTCATTATAATCTTAAATGGATGTATTGGATGACGTTATTGAGGGTGACTTGTTCACTATGAGAATTACTGTCACTGGTGAAATTTATGCAATAATTAGCGGTCGGTTCTGTTGGTGGAAATGTATTCTGCAGTATTAAACCTGTTATAAAATATATGTTTTGTAACTCGTTCAATAAATATGTCGGCTGAATGGAGATACATATATATATACACATAGTTTAGCGTGTCTCAAAACTCTTACATCAGCTATAGACGATTATGGCGACACTTTTGCGGAAGTTAGCTCACCTCCGTCGAATTTTCCAGGCGCGTTGACAGGTGACTGATGATGGAAGATCCGGAGGTTATTTGCCGGCGTATTGTTCGTCTCGGGCCACGAGAAAATGTTAATTATTCGATGCTCGTCGGACGTCTTTGTGAAAATAGTTTCTTAATCTCCTGGAAACCAGTGTCCCGTGGATTGTCCTCGCGTCATTATTCGATATCGCGGTTATGTCTCGAAGACAGCCGCGGATCCCAGCGAAGCGTTTCCCCGAATGCAATTTGTCGTAATGAGCGTGAGCAGTAAACGACGCATTCTTGACGAGGCTGCTCAGTGATTAGCGCTTGGCGCCAGCGGCGAATCCGAATTTTACATAATCATTTAATGACCGAGCGTCGTTATTACGCCAGTTGTGGTGTAAGTAATTTGAGGAACGGCTCGGAGAGAGAAGCAATCGCGTCGGTTCTCGATAACATTAATCTTGATTGCGCCGTGAGTTTTTACGTTTCTTCCTCGTAAAACAAGATATTTTTCGGACGGTTTTTCTCCGTGGCTTTACCGTGCCTGGTTTATTTATAAATATCAATAAAGTGCAACCGAATGGATACGAAATGAAGTGCGACTCGAGTCGAGGTGCTGCAGTAAATTGCATTTTTGAGGCCGATTAATTTCGGAATGTACGCCGTTTTATTAACGAACCGAACAAATTATTACGGGGATCGACACTATATTTGAGAACCATGATCCTGCTCGACGTAAATTCGTGATCATAGTAAAAAAAAATCGTAAAATTGGATGGAACGGGTTTGAAATATAAACTTTGAGCTGCACTATCCGGATCGGCCGTATTTCACAGTACGCCCGAGTGCAAAGCGAAATCGACGGATCGAAAATAATTTATTGATTTTATCCCCGCGAGCGGTTTGTTTTATTCATCCGCATGCCGCGCGTAAGGAAAGCTTTTGACGTCTCCTGGAAAAGCATCGCGCGCGGAGCATTTGCTGCAGAGCAACGCAAAACAGTTACGTGACACTGTTACGTAATTAGAATTTGCCGGCAACATTGTTGTTGTTTGCGTAAACACGGAGAACCTCGCGCAAAAGGATACCCGCCCTGCCGAGGTTCCAGTGGCAATATCTCCAGGGCTCTCTGGTAAATTCGACGATCCGCTAGGGTGAAATTTTGGGAATTACATCCATAATTCATCCCTTTTGAAATCTCGGCGGATCCGTGACAAGGTCGGTGCAGCGATACATTGATATATTTCGTTGTAGCCCTCGTTGATCCCTTGTTTTCGTGATCGTCGCGCGAACGTCCGCCGATTTCACGGGACTTTAGTCTAGCTACAGTCAACGAGATTTCTGCAATGCATTGTACAAGGCGAATTTATAAAAATAACGTAAATTACAGACTGTTTTGTGCGACGCTTGGGAAAAAATGCGATAATCACGCGCATTGATAGAACCAGGAAAAATATCGACTGGTAATAGAAATGGGGGACGAGGACGGAGTTAATTGAAACTTAGGGCTGTTCGTGGACAGCTGATTGGACTATGACGCGGTAATTTAGAATAAGGAAGGACGGCTCGGAATAAAAGTTTTGATTGCACGTTTCGAGAAGGAGAAAGCGGATAGTCAGCGGATGATGATAGCGGTATGCGGTGTACGAAGAGGAACCGTCATGGGGAATCGTTGATGGGAAGTATGGAAATAGATAGGTGGGGATTCTTCTACGGTGTTGATGAATTCAGTCATTTGTTACCGTCAGTTTGGACATTCCGACGCCAGAAAATGCAATCGTCAAGTCCCGTGATCCCTGGGGGAACGTTCCTCATCAATTTTCTGGGGTGCCCGTTTAACCTTCTGGATTACCATAGTTTCGCCATAGGTTTCGCAAACACATCGTTAATTTCTTTCGAAAGGTGTGAAATAATTAAATTGATTAAATTCGTTCATGAATTGAAGTTTTGAGAGGAGCTGTACTGGAAAGGCAACGTTCCCGATAAATAAGGAATCGCATGGAATTTCCAGTGCGTCACCGTGTGTTATTTACACGTCCGCCAATAAGGTGCAAACGCCTTTCTTCCGAGAAGCCGGCGTTGCGCATAATGTCGCGAGGCAGCCTCGACGCGACCGACGAACACGTATGAGCAGGTACACGCTTTATTATTAGCAGATATACGACGAGAGGACGCGTCTATTCACTGGGCCAGGACATTCGACGCCGACGGGGCTGTTGGAAGGAAGCTCCTCCGCGAAAGCTCGCTGTGATTTAAAGCTACAGCGCGGCGCCCTGGCGTTCTCTAGCCTTCCTCAATGCCGGAGCCATTTTGGCTCGTTCGCTGTCTCGTTGGCTATTGTGAGTTAATGCTCCATCGCTGGGATATATTAACGATTTATAAAGGAATCGGTCCGGTGGCCACAGAATTTTCATTACGTCCCCGAACGCGCCTCTGTCGCGAATAATTTTCACTTTTGTGGCTGAACATATCCGCATAATAAAATATTTTCGTTGTCCTCAGAATTATTCGTAGTCGCGAATTATCTCCATCGGCCAGGAAACGTTTCGATCCAGCAACCAGGCAACGTTTTAATTGCGGCACCTCACTGAACAAGCGATTGTCGAGTCGTTTGTCACAAACAAGTCACGGAATTAGTACCGTGCTACGACGCCAGAAGACTCTTCGTTCTAAACATTCTTTCTTAATTGTCCGCGTGACGCAGTTGCTACTTTGTTTAATTGGAGTTCAGCCTCGCGACGTTCTCTCCTCTAATCTGCGATCGCGAGGCGGACATGGAATCACGGTTTTACGAGCGGACGGTAAATTCGTAGTTGCGCATCCGGTTACTTCGCGACTTTGTTCGCAAGATGAAACGACGGGGGCGACTACAAACTCAAGCACGTTCCAACGGTGTCCGATGTGTTTCTGGGTGTCACCGATTCCGAACACTTACTTCCTTCTACCCGACCGAGGAAACTTGAAGGATTTCGCAGAGCACGTACACTTTTCGGGTAAATCGCCATTGTTTTACGAGCGAGCGTTTTAACATACTAGGACGCGCTCTCGTCGGAAGCTTGTTAAACCTGATTACATCTTTCGGGCGAGTACCCTGAAATCATTTACCCTTCCCAAGAAGACGTTTTCCAGATTTTATGGTCCCTGCGGGTGGAACGATTCAAGTCCTTACGCGCTGTTTTTCGAGATCGTTGTTTGCGTCGATATAAAAGGCTACGAACTTATACCGACACGAAGAGAACTCAAATTTTGTGCTGGAGAATGTAAAAGCGATTAACAGTTGGGGAAAGTGTTGGCCAGGAATCTCTCCGGTGTCAAATAGCGGCAACCTTGCGTTGCGAAAGGTTGCAAGGCATGACGTCAAGTTAATCCGGAAGTGGCGTCAGTGACGCGTCCCGGAGAGTTACGTGGCCCGTCGAAACTGCGTTGTGCGAACGTGAATTGCGCCTTCTGACCTGTTCAGCTTTCACTGTGAGAGACATAAGCGAACATCTACGCCGCGGATTCATTGCCAGTGACGTCAAGCTGGGATTATCACGTAACCGCAATAAAAGAACCACCTTTTATAAATTTCTTCGCAGGAAACTATTCCCTGTATCAAAACAAATTCTCTTCAAATGTACAGATACAACTTTCATTCAATTGCCATTCTTTATTCATTTATTGGACAGTTCCAACATTTGTTATTTTCGCGAGATAGAACCGTAAAATTTGTCGAGTACTTTTTCAGAGTATTGTACGATTGATTTGCAACAAGAAAAATTGAATTTTTTGGACCTGTTACACGAGGATCGTACAGTAACGCGTTTAATACAACTTTAATTCAATTGCCTTTCTTTATTGATTTAGGACAGTTCCAACTTTTATTATTTTCGCGAATAAAACCGCAGAATTTGTCGAATACTCTTTCAGAGTATTGTACGATTAATTTAGGACAAGAAAAATTGATTTTTTTTGGACCTGTTACACGAGGATCGTACAGTAACGCGTTTCACAATGTTGCACGAGCCACTCTCTTCCACGTTGATCCGATCCCTCAGCCAGAGTGATTCTCCATGGACGACACGTTGAGCTTACGGTGCTGTACAACAGCAGGTGCTGCGTTCCGATCGGTGAGAACAGAATATACTCTGTGAACTTCAACACTCCAACACTAAAGTAAAATAACATCGAGCTTTCTACAATAATTAAATTTGATCATCTGCTGGCCAAAATACACAGCTCTTCTCTTCACAGAAAATTCATAATGGCATAGTGCGCTGTTGTTCTTTTTTTTTTAGAAAAAAGACAATGTGTTGCCAGTTAATGGACCCGTTGCACACCGGGAAAACGATCATCGACGAAATTCTTGCCGGCTACGTTCCCCACCCTCGTGTTTTCGCCAACCGTGGAACCTCGGCCCACGATAAGAACCGAAACGCGATTTGTTCGACCGGAATTCGGCCCGGAATGCGCTGTTCATGAGTCTAGACGGCTACGTTCATGGGGTTATCTTAGCGTCGATAGAGCTTCCGGCTCCGTGAACATGAAATTCAAGTGACTATCTTTCGCCAATCCTTTATATTGATTCTCTTTCAGCGTCCCCTTTTGCCGGGACGGCTTCGCGTTGAATTAACCTCTTCTGATACCTGCCGGAGACACCTGAGTGTCATCCCTGGACTGAAATTCTTTCAGTTGTCTTCCCGATTCTCCTTGCACAAAGCGGCTCCTTCGATCCTCCAAAAATATTAGCTCGTCCCAAATGTTTCTTTCGCAATGCCTACATTTAATATTATTAATATTCTTTTCATTACTTGGTAATAAAATGGACTTAATACTTGGATGGTACGCTATTTGGATGTTTCCTAGAATCTCCGCCAAAAGAATGTAATGGACTTGACCGTTTTGAAATTGTGAGCCACGCCTGGCCGCGCAAGTAACGACTCTGATCTTGATTTACATTCATATGTTGAGACAGTGAGAGGTCACCGAACTCCAATTCACGTCAATCAAAATGTAGACGTTCGTACGCTCGCCACGTTCACATTGCGCGTGAATACAAATGATCAAGGCCGTTTTAAGGTAATTAAAGGTCGTCTCGAAACTTGATTAAATCCGTGTGTGATCCTTGTCCGTGAAGCATTTTATACCGTAGCGATTCTAAATCCCGAACCCCTCCGACCGGCATTACACGATCTATTTATTTCTTGTTCACGTTCCGCCGCCATTACACATTTCCCCGTTTGATCGTGGAACAGCCGAACCATTCGAGCTGCTAATGCTAGGTGAGTCATCCGACGCACACAGGCTTTTCCCCATAGAAGACTAAATAAATAAAGCAGAGCAGGGGTGGTCAACAATACACAGGATAGCCAGACCTAATCCTACGAAGCTAATTCCAGCGTCCGCACACGGACAGTTTCGAGGTCGATGCACCCAGGACTCGGGACAGATTGCTAAACTGCATGCAGTCCGATAAACAAAATTCCAGTTGCATCGGAGCGAAACCGAAAAAGGGTGCACCGACGTTTCTCGCGTGTTCACGGTATCGCGTAGCCTGCTTGTAACGATAATGTTGGTTCGCGACGGTAATTAGCTGTGGAATGGACTTTAACGGGAAAGTGAATTATTTAAGGTCGCGTCAATGACACTGGTCATTAGCAATCACCGTGTTACACGTGTATCATTTAACATACAATAGAGCGGAAATGTACATCTATAATAAGTTGCACAAGATTTGAACGCTGAAAGCTGTCGCGCATCAATTGTAGTTAGCTTCGGCTGAAAAGAATATGATTGATAGCTTTCGTTACGGTAGCTGCGCCGAGGATGAGCTTCGTAGGTTAACCGCGAAGGAATGTTCCTTTGATTCTCCGCTCGTTGAATGTTGTTCATTCGTTCCGTTTATATGCGGCGCTAGCTCCTGCGATTATCGAGCCTTAGGCTGTATACAGAGTGATTTTTCCACTATAATTTTTACTTAAAAAAACAGTAACTTGTCTTAGTTCCCTGTATACGACTCGTGGCCTTTTGTATATGTAGATGAAAATGGCGATCGGTTTGGTGGACAGGAGCGATCCTGGAATCGGGTCTCGTCGCCGGGCCATTGACGGCCGATACTCCAATTACCGTTCCCGTTTCCACGGAGGCCGAGACCGTAACGGTAATCCGACGGCCCCTTGATATTACGCGATCTCGATGTTGCGGCGCGGCTCAGTGGTTGTGCCGGCTCTGGCCATACCACGCCGAAGAAAATACTTTCCCCTATATTTCACGTCCGACGGGCCGATAGGTGTGCCGTGACTATTCACGGTGACAGCCGTGACACCGCGATTACCGGGGCCCCGGCTTTGAGAACCGCGCTGATAACAGCCGCGATATCGTTCGGCGTTACATGGGGACTTGCGTAACGGTGCACGGGGCCGACACCTAGCCTGCCAGGAATTGCAGTTTCGATTATTCGACCGAATGCTTGTCGATCCGTGAGCCCGCGAACGCTAAGAACGCTGCACCGAGCTGCCGCATCGCCGGACATTCCTCCGTCGCATCCCTAATCGTGCCGAGTTCGATCTCGACACGGTTCAACGATGAAAAATCAATTTTATGGGAAAACTAGTTAAACAACCGGAGACTGCAGACTGTGGGACGTAATATTATGTAAACATAGTTTTCGCAGTGTCGACATCCGGGTTAGGGGCGTATCAAGGAAAACGTGTGTGCCCGTCGAGCACACGGGGTACCGGCACACTTAGCGATTTTGCCGTTTTATCGCTTCAGATAGTAGTACTAAACGTCAATCAGTGCCCGGAATGCCTAATACTCTATTCCATTCATGACGGGAAATGGCTGGTAATGTTAGTAAACATGGGAATGGGTCAGACGGGGTGACGTAATGCGTCGGCTGCACGCATTCCTCCTTAACTGGTCATAACTCCGGCGCACAAAGCCTGAACCTCTCTTGCATTCATGCGGCATAACCGCATTTTTTTCTCTTCTCTCTTCGCTGTTCTACAACGGCAACGGCCAGGTTCCCAAGCTGTGTATTTACACACAATTAAACCGTCGATTTAGAAGAACAAGATCGCGCTCGATCGCTCGAGCTCGCCCAATAACATTGAACTTGAGGCAACCGAACCCCGCTCGAACTGATTACGAGACGTACCTTCTCCAGGTAAACACGTTACGTCATTACAGCTTTGCGTCAGTCTTTGCTTCCTCTTGCATCCTCTGCTAGTTGAGCGAAACTAACATGGACTAAAAGTTTCGTCATAAATATAAAACAGTTTTCACCAGGATCGAAAGTGCTTGTGTTGTGTACCAACAATAAAATTCTTCACTCGTGTAATCTAAGAGTTTCAGTTTTCCATCTTCAGTTCGACGTTCTATCTATCATTACTCGTCCTTGAACTTCATCCCTATTTATTCATCCCTTACTTTATTCCTTACTTGTACTTAATAAATATACATATAGGGTAACCGCACCAGTGAATAAACGGGCACCAGTAAATGACCGCTTTTGTATATTTCAACAAATTTTAAACGGCCAATAATTATTATTAACAAATATCAATAATAATAATTATTACCAATAATTACTAGAATGTAGTGTACATTGAGTGGTATTTTTTATTGAACGTTTAATAAAGAAGAATAATAATAATTTCATTTTATTTGTGTTCATTTATTTTTGATAAATGAAGTAGGTTAATTCACATATATTTTTTTAAATAAACTATCTTCCTGAACAATTTCGTAAATGTTCATTCATTCATTCAATAGTTACCCTATTAAGTATACGGAATACAACACTCGAAAGAAATCAGATCGACAAGTTTCGAGTAGTTCTTATCCCGAGACGTGTGTCGTGGTTCGTTTGTTGACGTTCGCGGGCCGAATCGGCGTTTCGACAACAATGACTGGCAACAGCGAGCGATTCTTGTTCCGTTGCGCAACCAATGTTCGCAGCTGCGCGCGAACTGCTCGGAGCGCGATAATCCTGCGTTTTCCGGCGCGCTAACGATACCGGCACCGGCTAGAATCGATACAGTTGCATCAGGATGCATCGAGGGTACGCAACGTTGCGCAACACACCGCCTGCTGCAACTCATCTCGAGCAGCAACGAACCGAGATCGGCGAAGACGTACGAGCGAGGGAATCCTCTCGCGCGAATCCGATCGACGCGCGACGCCGCGGCGTGTTTCTTTTTCTCCTCTCGCGTTCCGCACCACCAACGGGAACACCGCGTAATCTGAAAATTGCTGCGCAGAGAGTCCTCGGGATGTAATTTCCAGGCGCCACACGCGAGCTCTTTTGCGTCACGGATATCAATCGTTCGAGAAAAACGGTAATTAACCGTCCCGGTGCGTGGCTGCTGCGTGCCTTAACTAGAACAAGCTTTATTTTTCTTCTTTCCGCGATGGTATCTTGGGAGATCGTATTACAATCTCGCATTAAACGCGCAAATTAATTCGTACTTCTTTGTCCATGGTTTTGTTGATTACTTTCAAACGATGGAAATATAATGTACGAGTGAATTCCAACATCGGTACACGTTACTCCACGTGTTCAGGTCTGAGCACACGCCTCGCGTCGTTATTGTCATTTCGAATTAGCAACCGAAATCGATTCCGGTTCACAGAGTTGCCGCTGGATAAAGGGCTCCAGCGGCTAGATAAGCGTAAACGCGACTCGTAAGAATGTAGTCTGGTTATTACTATCGACTAGACTCGACTTGTAATAACGTCAACACGGGGCCCGGCGATAAGATTTCCGGATGCAGCAAGACAAGACAACTTGGCCACCGATTATACATTCGACGAGCGGGCAAAAAAGGCTGATATCGATGTCTAACCGATACGGCTCGTTTATTGAGAAGGGTGGGAGAGGGTTTCTCGTTCGAGACCGCCGCAATCATCGCTGGAACGCTCGCAATTTGACCAATATTACACAATACCGCGCAACTGTGCCGGCCCGCGGCGGTACCCGCGACTTAAATGAGAAATTCTTGTCCACGTCTCGGCATTCTCGTAAAGTAAAGCGCCGGGCATCAATCCGCCGCGCCATCTTGTAATATCTCAACGGGCCCAGATCGTAACGAGCTTGTCGATCCACCGGATCCATAGGTCGTCATCGATTTAATGGTCCGAGAACCCTGATGCAAATTTACGAGCCCGGTTTTCACCGTTTTTAAACTAATTAGAGGGTGACTTTGACGCGCCACGACACGAACTTCCAGCTGATAGCGGCAGCCGGAAAATAGGGCGGTGATTAATTCTGGATTAACTGCTCTTTTAGGAGCACTTCATCTTTTCGAACTGTCGTTCGTCCGCGAGGACTGCGTGACTTCTGCGAGTTAGGTCGCATAAAGTCGCGTTCCCACTTCTGAGGGTAAGCAATTTGCTCTTGTATTGTCCTGTCGGCAGTAGGGCGCGTTTAGGGTTACTGCCTTTTCATAGCTAGATGCTATCCTGCGAAGTTCGTAGGGCTGGGTAGATGGAGGTGATATACTATCTCTATTTTGTAATCAATTAGCCTCTATTCGAGTTACGCGTAGATGAACCAAAAAATCATTCAATCAAGGTTGTTCTGTCACGTAAAGTATAAACGTTGAAGATTTACTTCAATCGGAAAGCTTTGGTCAGACCGTTGCGTTGGAGTTTGCCGTCGGTCGTTTTCGTTGAAAGTCGCGTAGATGAACCAAAGATTTTTTCAACGAAGGGTGCTCTGTCACGTAAAGTTTAAACATTGAAGAATTCATAATTAATTAATTGGTTCTCGATTGAAATTTATCTTAATGATAGTATAAATATTTATTCGCGGCACACTGGTTCGATCATTTATGACAATGAAAAAGAAAAGGAAGAAGGTATTTCGTCCTAGGCCCGCTAGAGGACTCGTCAGTAAGGCTATCCAGCGGGCCCTGTATTATACACGGGATGCTAGAAGGCAATTTGGAAAACATATTTATGCATTCAATTATATATTATTCATTAATTATAGTATGCATTTATGTATTGAAGAATTCACTTGAATCGGAAAGCTTCGGACGGACCGTTGCGGTGCAGTTTGTCGTCGGTCGTTCTCGTTGAAAATCACAAAGATTCGATCAATTAACATCTGTTCGGTTTATGCGTAGATGAACCAAAAATTTTTTTAACGAAGGTTGTTCTGTCGCGTAAAGTTTAAACATTGAAGAATTCACTTGAATCGGAAAGCTTCGGACAGACCGTTGCGGTGGTGTTCGTCGTCGGTCGTTCTCGTTGAAAGTCACGAGGGTTCGATCGATCCACGATCATCGAATCAATAGGTCAACGCGGCGCGGCGGCGACGCGACGTTCACGAGGCTAACGTTTACGCGACGTTACGTCACCTCGTCCCGTTCTCGCGACCGTCCTTTAACGGATCGGAGCTCTCTCGGTGCACTTTGATCGACGTCGAAGCCTCGAGCCGCCTACATTTCGCATTCCCTTGGAGAACCCGTCAAGGCGACGGCCGACGATCCGTCAACGGGCGACAACGTCGCTCCCCATTTCCGGCTAACAATAACAACCGCTCTTCGCTTCTATTTCGAACTGCGTGTGCCCTGGACAGATCCCGAGCAGACTTTCATTTGCGAATTCTATTAGACTATTTTGGAAAATCTTGGAACACGTAATTTGCAATCTCCAAGTTTAGTAACGTATTTAAATGCATCTCCACTGTACGCGAAGTTTCGATTAATTATCAAAGGGTGCTTCGATTCCTAGAAGTTTCTTTTTTCTCTGATAGCAGGGTAGCAACGCATAAAGTATCATCGATATCAGAAATAGAATGGTGAATTGCATCTTTAAAGAGCACTTATGGACGAAGCCCGATGCTTCTTGGTTCTGGTTTGACGGCTTTATTCCCGACACTATAATCAGACACGCTTTGGTATGCGACTAGAACGGGTCTGCATCGATCGCGGAGCGATAAAGTACAGAGAGGAGATCAGAACGGGAGACTAGACGATAGGCGGTCAATAGGATAGGCTGAATAAGAGGAAAACGGCTTCTCGCTGCATATTTTTAGCGCGTTACCGCGGTATCGTGGACGATCAGGCTGCGTGCAGGATCGCCGCCAAGAAAACCGTCGGCTCGCAAAGGCCTTATGCGCATTTCGATACGTAACCGTCCCTACGTGCTACCTGTCTAGCGATGGCTGCGAGTTTATCCCACGGAAAAGACACTGGGATCGTTCGAACAGTCGCAAACACCTGACAAGTCCTAGCAAACGAATGAAGTTCCTAAAAGTCGAATAGATCCGTCTTAAAAAGTAAAATATTAAACGGTAATGTTTTCTTTTAACGTAAAGGTGGGATCTCCTTTGCGCGTCTGAATGCAGCGTTTTGCGATCCATACTCTATTCGTATGGATATATTTTATTTCCTAGACGCAGTTCTGATGTGAAGTATGACGAATGGAGTATAATTGGCGCATGGATCGCAAAACGCTGCATTCAGACGCGGAAAGGAGATCCCACCTTAACAAAGGATCCGCAGTCCAGTGATCATTTTCAGCAGCCACCTTGCAGCGAGAACGAAGACCGAACTGCCTACTCGACCAACGTGTACCGCTGTCAACGAAGCAATTAACAGTTATTCAGTTATTCTTGTTCGTGAACGGGGCTCGATAGCGGCTCGAAGCGGCTCGTTTGGGACTGTTTGAGCGTGTCGTCGGTTCCCACCGAACTCGAGCCGAAAATCCTCGGAGACCCATCGCTATCTGTCCGTCGACGTTCCCGGTTATTTACGTGCCGGTACGCAGACCGGCCGCTGGCAGAGAAGCGAACGCGACCTCTAGGCAGACGACGCGACTCGGCCGTGTACGAGTACGTGCACGCCGCTCCGAATCGTCGAGTAAAAACATGGAAGTAGGCCAGATAGTCGGCGAACCAGGCTCCCGTCTAGATATTGCGACGCAATAATTCACCGTAAACTTTCGACACGCGGGGACAAATTGCACGGAACCGAGCCGAGTCGAGCCGAGCCGACCAGCTGGCCAGCTATTACGTTCCTCATCGCGTTCACCGCTTTTGTTACGCGAACACCGCTCTTTCTCTATCCTATCTTTTCCTTCGGATGGTTTTTTCGCGAGGCCTCCTTGGGACCGTTTTCCAAAATGCAGGACATCGTCCTTTGATTCGGAATCGAGCGTGATGCATTTGCCTCCATGAATGGATTGGTGTTGCAATAATGTCTTGATGATTTAGAGTTGTAGAATTGAAAAGTTGTAATGATAATTTTTTTACTAGGACAGTTATTGAGCCTCCAAGTGCAACCGAAAATGTATATGTTACTTGTAAATATGGCTTGCCATAGCCAGTAATAAACGACTGGATCGGGTGGTAATCGTTTTAACAAAGATTTCTCCTAATTTACAGAAGTTGCCAGTTTTCAATAATACGCAAAGACGCAACAGGTAATAGGAACGTGTTGCTAATTGGGACACTTACCTCGCCGAGAGTTTGGGAAGTAGAGATGTTCGATGGTAAGGCACGTCGCGTCGTGTCTCTTTGAAGGGAACAGTACAGCCGAGTGGTTATTCGATTCGTTTGCAGAGTAAATTTCAGCTTTGCTCGCGAGTCGAGTAGAATCCACTGGGAAAGAAAGAGATCGATTCATTTTTGAAACTGAAATTTTTTTATTTCACAGAAAATCTTTTATTGAAAGAGAGAACCACAGACGATAGTTTTGAGACCTAGGAGAACACGAGAGAGAACCCGGATACTTAAAGCTATCCGAGCAGTCGTTCAATACCCGAGTTCAAAGATCCAGACTCCAATCCTGCCCGAACAAATCCTGCGGTCGATTCTTATCTAGTTGAAATTCGAACAGCAGGGTTCTCCGGCTAGACTTTCGCAAGAGAGCTGTCTACCTGTCAGAAATTCGATGGCTGGCATGATCTTCGAACTAAAGATCCGGATTCGTTACATCGAATTCATTTTAACAGGCCTGGCGCAAACTATGATCTTTATTACCTGAAACTGCGGCGGCCGGTTCAGCAGACATCCTGCTTGAATCGGGCAATTATTTCTGGTTATTTCGTAACGTGCAGGCTGCAGAGACGATTGTACGAAATAATATCTATTCGCGAGGCCATCGGAAAAGGACACCGCAAAAGAAATCAGGACGCAGGAGATAGTTCCTAATTTTCACCGGCGCTGGACGAAGTTTCGTCGCTGTCTTGTAAGAATTAAATTTGTGATGAGAGGCGAACTTTCCCAAGAGGGGGAGAGAAAAAATTTCGGAAACTCGCGAATAGTTGCCGCAGGGGGGAAAAAAAGATCACCGGAGAATCCGGCGGTTCCTGTTAAGACCGCGATGAAATCGTTTCCCGAACTTCCCCGGGAAAGTTCGGATCTCCCATAGACGAGGCATCCCTCTACGATTTTAGGCATCGCCCTCGAAATATCCAAGCAACCGGAAACTTTAACTTTCCCCGGCCACAACTTTATCGAGCTGCGAGGTATTCCCTGTGTATTCTCTAGGAACCGTCTGATCCAAATTTTCGAACGTTCCCACCAATTAATCGGCCGGATAGCGTGAATCTCGTTGGACGGTTCGAGAGTGGCCACGAATGACTTGCGTTCCTTTTTTCCCGGGGAAATTCGAAATAACAGCATCGTAACCGGTTACGCAAACGGAATGGGTCCGCGGTCTCGTTCAGCGGGACACCGAAATTTCCACGGGCCTTTGTCACCGCAAAATCCGAGGTCGTTCCTGTTAATTAAATTTAATTGATCATCGCGCCGGCGCCACGGGGTTTCAACATTCCTGCGTATCAAAGGGAGCCGAGCCGAGCTGAGCCGTGCCAAGACGCGTCGTTAATCTATTCCCTGACCGCGTAAGAATGCTCGGCGACGGCGAACGTATAAATTTTTCTAACGGGGACGAGATTCGAGGAAAATCGCACACTCGAATACCGATGTCACGTGGCTCGCGCATGGATTCCTTGTTCCCGATGCTGATGCTAGAGGATGTAGGCTATCGTCCGAGCCCCCGCGACTTACGTTGCGTTCCTCGCAAACACACGCCTACGCGTTCGGGAAACTCGACAGTGTATAAAATGAACAAGCGAAATTCTCTCTTCGCGGATTAAGATAAAACCTTTGTTCCGCAAAAAAATAACATCTGCCTTCTAACCCTCTTAGCGCGACAAAATAAATTAGACTCTTTATCTCGCGGTGGTGTTCTTTATTTTGGTGCACTATGTGCATTCCACTCACCGCAAGAAGAAAGAAGCTGCGGGAAGTGCATAAAGTAACGAAACAAGTAAAGCGACTTAAAAGAAACGCATCTTTTTATATTTTCCACTGGAACCGTCGTTGCGCCAAAAAAAGGAAAGATTAACAACTGCGAGATAAAACGTCAGGTAAAATATTGTTCCCTATTTAATAAGGTTCAAATATTCGAACGGTGATTTTTCCGACAAATTGGTTATGTAGGGTTGGAAGAAAGCTCTTCGAGAAAGAGAGAGCCGCAGGTGTTTCCCGGACAGTCGGTGGTCCTAATTAAGGTTCTACGATGATTTAATCACATCCGAAAGGTATCGCAGCGCGAGGATCTCGGCCCCATTCTCCCGAACGGAGCAGATGTTCGAGGAGTTCCCTCGAAATTGGCCAACGAGCAGACACCGTACGTAATGTATTCAAATTCCCCGCGGAGATGTGCAGCGGAGGGAATGGAAAATTCGCTTCGGAAAACACGTGGAAAAACAACAAGCCGAACTCGGAACGCGCGGCGGTTTGCGTAATGAACGAGCGCGTGCGATTCCGCGCTGTTCGTCGCGCGCGCGCCACGGAAATTAGCAGGGAGCGCGAGAAACTGTTCAAGGCTTTGTTCCGGCGAACCGGGTGACACTTTAACCCACTTTCTTTGGAGACGTTGCTCCACCGACGACGACGAAATCGATTTTTCGTGCACCGAGAGGGACGAGAAAGACGACGATCCAACACCGATTACAACCCCGACCGGTTCGTTGCATTGCATCGCGGCGGATTCCGCAACGAGCGAGCGATCGCGGCCGTAGATCATCCGCGGTAGAAACCGGCCGCGATGATAGAAATCGAACGCTGTGTTTCCTCGCTAGGAATCGACTCTCAGACAACTCGTTGTTCACTTTAACGCAAACCATTTAAAATGCTGATAATAAGAAACACATTTTTATTTAAACCCTGCTTGCTGCCAATTTTGATTGTCTGTAGTTATTTAAAATCGACTTCCCTCGCAAACGAGAATTTGCAGCGGTGTTCCCTCTCGCTGGAATCGACTCTCAGACAACTCGTTGTTCACTGCAACGTAAACCATTTAAAATGATGATAATAAGAAATACATTTTCAATTAAACCCTGCTTGCTGCCCATTTTGATTGTCTGTAGTTATTTAAAATCGACTTCCTTCGCAAACGATAATTTTGCAGCGGCGTTCCCTCTCGCTGGAATCGACTCTCAGACAACTCGTTGTTCACTGCAACATAAATTATTTAAAATGCTGATAATAAGAAATACATTTTTTCATTTAAACCCTGCTTGTTGCGAATTTTCATTGTCTGTGGTTATTTAAAATCGACTTCCCTCGAAAACGAGAATTTTACAGCAGCGTTCCCTCTCGCGGATCGAGCATACGAATCGAGGTCCCGTCGTCGTTGACCCAGTATACGACCAGGAAGACTCGACTGGATCTCCGTGGAAACGGCTCGCAGCGATCCTAAGCGCGCCTAGGTGATCCGACGAGTGTCCTTAGCACGCATTAGCGTCGACGTAATTCGCAATCGGATTGCTCCGCTAATGGCGCAAACGTTTCTGTGAAAAGGCAACAGAGAAGGCAATTGACACGTGTAAACAGAAGTTCTGCTCTGCTCGCATCTGCTTCGCTCCGCTCTGCTTCGTTCTGATTCGGCTCGGTGAACTGTTCGCGTTCAAACGTCCCGAGCAGACGAATCTCCCAGACCCAAAGTGCTAATTACCGGTGACACGGCTGGACACACCGGTGTGTCTTTGGTCGCACGTTTCACCGCTCGTTTTATATTCCGCGAGAATTCGCGGTGAAAGATCCCATAAATCGCTTGCCGCGGATCGCCGAAGTATGCAAAGCACGGCCGCCGAACGCCCTCGAAACGATGGGACGAGTGTCCGAAAGGTAATCCCTTGATATACTTCCAGAGTCTGCAGACTGATTCGCGAAGGGGATCAGGAAGTTTGCGAACAAATTGTCCCCGTACCTAGAATTTTCCTCAACTTTTTACAATCGACCGGAAACCATGGGAAGCTTCACACTGCCCTGAAACACCGATTTTTTTCATCAAAAAAATCCTTTTGCAATTATTATTCGACACGTGGCATATATTAGATGTATGCAAAAATTTTAATCTTTTTCAAATGTTTTCCTATCTGTACATGTTGTACGTTTCTATATCGCCTGTCGATAATGAAGTTGTTCTCGTATTCACATTATACGGCAACAAATTTTTGCACGAAATATTACATGTCGTTTCTAGACTGAACAGTTTATGTTCTAATCACAAAAAAAGAATGATAACGTCTATTTTAAAACTGTACAAATGTTCAGACAATCAGGAAGACGAATGCATTATTTTCAACCCACTGAAATGATTAGAAAGAACTTGACAGCATGAACAAAAACATTGAAAGGATGCTAACTCGTTTCTCGGGTTACGGATCGACGTGTCCCGATCTTGTGCCGGTGATTAATTAATCAAGACTGCAAATGTCAACGCGAGCGAGGAAGAGGATTCTCTCTGGCGAGTACGGCAATAACAGAGCGAGCGCGCATCCGCCTCGTCGAGGACCGTCGGCTCTCTGGAATCTGGCAGGAAAGTCTAGAAGTTCGGCGAGGAGTGAGAGAGGAGAGGCGAGGTGTGGAGAGAGGAGAAGAGAACGGGCGATTCCGCATCGCGAGCGTCGGACGCGAATTTCACACAAAACCTAAGGCTGCATATAGAAACGCAGACACAGTGGCCTAGACAAGTAGGTCGCGGCGCAGTTCTCGCGGCGCGAGCTCGCGTGCGCGAGACCGCGACGCCAGTGTCCGTATGCGCAGCAGTTAGGCGAGCGGACAAGGAACGAAGCGTGTCGGTGCCGGTGTGATCAACCACCAACACACCGGCAAACCTGGACAGGTATACCTACGGTATTACATAAACTGGATGCCGAGCTAACAGCTCTGCTTCTACAGGAGGATACAAAACGGGTCCATCCCCTCTTTCGAACCCCTGAACCTAGCAATTCATGCCAACTCACCATTCCCCGAGATATCTGTGTAACTCGGTAACTTGTCTTTCAATTGCTGGTTTCTATATGATTATATAGTATGAAGTAGCAGAGTTACCGAGGAGCTTTACGATGAGATTCAAGGTCGTTGATGTTGAGGAGACCTTGACGATTTATCTACCAGAAGCCTGTTCATTCTACTCGATGTCCAACTACCTGTCGGTAACAGCCAACATTGTAGCTACAAAATCATCCCATCGGCACGGGTCAAGATGGCCGCGGGACATCGTGAGAAGATCCCGACCCTTCCACGGTCCTCGTGACAGTGCAGTCGCTACTTCGAAAGTAAATTGCACCTAAACGTTCCGTCTATCGAAATCCTGTTCGCCGGTCGAACGAAAAATCAGGTCTGGTCACACGAGGCTGCTGACCTGGTTTACCGAAAGACAACAATTTGATCGGTAACGTGAAAGTCTGATTTGAAAATTGGGAAGAATTGAAGAACGATGATCGAAGTATTTCTTATTCTTCAAAATTTTAACCAGTCCGGTAGAGCCAGCATTAAAGCTGTCTGATGATCTAGGTAAGCGATTTAGCAGCCCTAGTTTCTATTTATCTCGGGTATCAGGTGTAGGAGCGAGCCTAAGCGGGTCGCGGCTGACCGGAAGAGGGTCCGCGTTCCGATCGCGTGGCGTTGCTTTGTTCGGCTCGCGTGGAGGACGCTCAGCCGGGCATCGCGGCTAAACAACAATTAAACTACAGTTAGCAGCGCGCCGGATTCCGGGGAATCTGGAACGCGACTGTAAAAAGCAAAGTAAGCGGCGGTGTGTTTCTTTCTCTATCTTTGTCCCTCTCCTTCTCTTCCTCTAGCCCCTGAACCGCGGAGTCCCGGTCGCGTCTCCTTTCCCGATCCTCTCCTCCCTTTCTCTTTTTCCCTCTCCGGACGACGACGTGTTCCTCGCTCGCCGATTCCAGGTTGCAACGGCGACGCGCGTCACGGCGAAGCGGAATCCCCTACCCTCGCGAAAGAGGAAACAGAGACCGGAAAAATCGTGCAAGAACGCAATCACGAGGAACGTTCGCAAAGAATTGCGTCGCGTTTCGTGTGTCCCACCTGTACAGTTGGCCGAGACAAAAATTCGTATCCGTTGGATGTACGAAATGTTCTGCTGTTTTTTGTAGGTAAAGCCTTCGCGGCGAGAGCTGATTTAAACTATAGAATTCAATGGTTTTATCTAGAATCCCTAAGCTGGCAGATGCCGAAGAGGAGAAGCAAGCAGAGTAGCACACATCGGCTCTCGGAGGGGATTCTGGAAGAGGGGAATTTCTTCAGAAGCAGTCCCCTATTCGTATCCGAGAGTGGCGCGCTTTCTTCGTGGCGGCTCGGTGCTGCAATTTTGCGCAATGCAGTCTGGTGTGCTCTCCTCAGCGGCTCTCTCGGCAAGCCTCTCGACGACCTGGTCTCCGGCGAGGCGACGCGAAGCGAAGAGACGCGACGAGACGAGACGATGGTCGATTCAGGGGGATCCAGTCGGCGTTCACCGTTGGAGGATCGGATCGGGACGGGAAAGGTGGGAGGAGGATTTGTTTGTAAACAGAGAGTCCGCCGAGCCAAGCCGAGCTCGAGTCAAGTCGCAGATCGGCGTGGAGGTGGGAACACGGTTAGGCTGACCAGGGAGAGCTGGAAGGACGCCGGGACGGGGCCAAGGGGGGAGACTTTCTCCCTCCGACGGGGTTACGTAACCTCGTCGCGCGCCTGTCGGCCGTCTGAGCGTTGCGGGAACGACCTACTTGACCCACTGTCCCTATGCGCGGCCTCGCGGATCCGAGCGGATCGGGGATCGTCGGATCAGGTCGCGACCAACGCTTGCTTGCTTGCTAGCTTGCTGGATTGCTTGCTGGCGATGCACTCGACCCACTCACAGCCAGACCGGAACAACGAGGGTCGTCGTGATCGTTGCTGAACAACGATCCGCGCAAGCCTGTGCAACTGCCTGGCCCCTAATTTTCATCCCCAGATCCCTTATTCTCTGCCATTTTTCAGGAATATAAGGAAAAAGATTTTCCGATGGATAATGTGTAAGAAGTTGAATCGATACTTGACAGGACGTGATGTTTCCTCAATTGCTCGCAGAGGACTGTCGTTTTTATTTTAACAACATTAACATGACATGCAAATTGATAAAAACATATATATCATGTAAATCAATAAAAACATACATGCACACTCACACTCGTATAACATGCACACTTATGTCATTCTTACAAATGTCATATTCGAGATATTGAAATGTGTGAGTTCAAGAGAACAGCGCATTTGAACTATGTTTGTAATAGTAAGTCTATCCAGAAGGTTCGCACGAATGTCTTGGGAATCCTCAGTGACCCAGATAAATTAGAAACAGGAAGTTTAAGATACTTTCTCTGTAACAAATGGATGTTGTGCAACTTTGTATTGCATTATGGAATGCCTCATTCGCGATGAGCGATGTATGATCGTTCAGCGAGGAATTTTTCAAGTTCATTTATTGTTGGCTTCTTCGTTCGGAGAGATGGATGCCTCCTGTTCTCATAAGATTCTCGGTACAGTTCCGAGAATAATTGACCCAGAAAGGGGAACATCGAAACTGCGTGTCAGAATGATTGACACATCCTATCGCGAGTGATTCATTGATCACTGCGATCTCTGTGGTGGGGACGCTGGAGACTTTGTTACGAGGAATGTGTACGATCAATCTCGCCCGATGGTTTACAAATAACAGAGAATTAAGATCATTTTTATCCGTTAGACACCGCTGTGATTATTTCTCGGCTTTGCGAATGAAGAAATATAGGACGAGAATAAATTAATTGGTTGAGCGAGTATCGCGTAAGTAGCAAATAAGTGGTACATATTTGTTATTCTGGCTGGGAAGTGGCTTTTTAGACTGTTGTAATCAATGGACCAAATTTTGGTTGAATTCTACCAATGAAAAAAGAAATATAAATAAAAGATATATTATTTTCAATTTGCTAAGATTTACAGTGGGAGAGAAATTTTCTCAGTGATCCAGATTAAAGAACAGCGTTTTGGGAACTTTAGCTGATAGTTAGCGTCGGGATCGTTCCTCGGTATCACGGCCGGAGGAATTACTAAATGCCTAACCACACGGCTGGTTGGTCAGAATGTCTGATGTTCCTGTCCCGAGTAGTTCATTGATGTCCACAATTTGGGAAATTCAGGAGACCGGGGGACACCTAATCCAGACACTTGTCCCGGAGATGTCTCGGTTACTTCGAGTGGCTTGCTCCTCGAGAATACCTGGACCGGATGTGTCTCGGAGCTCCTAGGCAGCTCAGAGAGCAAGAAAGAGGGAGTGAGAGAGAGAGAGAGAGAGAAAGGGAGGGAGGGAGAGAGGGAGGAAATTCGCTGCGTTGTCTACTGCGGAGGCTGGTGCACGACCACTTGACGTCATTAGTTCGCGAATAGTTTCTGCGTGAGAGCCGAGCTCGCCTCGATGAGTAATTCCCTAAGTAGCTGCCTTTTAGCCAATGGCCTAGAGACATACCTGCGCGTTTCAGTTCAATGGAGTCTCGAGTGCTGCTTGAGAAACTAATGATCACAAATCGAAATTGTTGGAACTACCGTGATCCGGCCATGAATCGTGTATTCCTATCGTATCGCATTGTTTCGCTGTAATAATTTAATAAACGTCAATTACGACAGTACACTCCCAATCCCCGTAACACATTACTCGCTTCTGTGCTAGTTTCAAATCATAAAATATATTCTGCTACTGCCAATATTTTTTCAAGCTATTTTTCAAGGTTTGTTTGGACGTTGGACGCCGTTTAGTTGGTCAGCTAAAAATAATAACAATGACTTTGAAAACCTTTCGAGTGTACACGACTCTTCCGACTCATTACAAGTCCCCATCATACATTGTGCACGATGTCATAAATAACTGTAATTGAAGCCGTTATCATTACGCTTCATTATAGTCAACTCGGTGGTTCCGGATTAAAAACACAAGAATTTCCGTGGCCGAGTAATATTCATAGAGGAAAAGATTGCTATCTTCCTCGGTTCAGCGAATGGTGGATTTTCCTTCGAGGCTATTCCATTCGAAATGAAAATACGCTGGAAAGTAGTCCACTATGGCGAGCTGTTTTTGCGAAATACTTGCGATACATTCTCGATTTGTTGCAATTATTAAAAGAGGAGATACCATCAGAAAATCCGCAAAGACGTCGCATTTTTGGGCGTTCCGCGGGATCCTCTTAGGGAAACTTTTCAATTTGCATTTCGGCGAAATGAAGTTTGGCGGGCCGGCAATAAATTGGCATGTATCGCCGGACATCCTGAGTTACTTTCGGAAGTTTCTGCGGCCGGTGTCGGGTCTGGAGTGCGGGCGACCCGAACGGCGAGTCTCCGGGACGGGTATACGCGATCAAATGGCCCCAAATGGGTCACGCTCGAGCTTGTTCTCTCTAATTTCTGGTGGGTCGCGCGCGCGCGAGCGATTGCCGTCGACCTGCATCCGTCGGCGGCCGCAAGAATTGCGCGTCAGACAGGCCGGGATTACGTAAAGTTAACCGTGTCATTGTTTACCGGCTACCTTGCCTTGCGCTTGCCTGTATTGTGTGGTGGTGGCTCGCTTTAGAAGGCTTCGTGAATGTTTTAACTCCCGTTCCGGATTTTGATACGGCGAGCACACCGGTGCCTGCGCCGCTAGAGAGGAGGAAAGTGGACGATGCTTGTAACACGCTCATGCTCGCGCGCTCATGCCCGGTTTCTCTTTTCGCAGCCGGCTCACGTAGCTCTCCATCTGTTCCGAAAGGCGTTTAGTAATTGGTACACGCGTCGTTTTGGAAACTGACGCAAACCGCCATGCCGGGAACCCGTAACTGGGACCGCTCTGCCCGGTTACACCATGATTTTGTACCATCAAACCCCGCCACTCGTACCCTAAACTGACACCGCTGCTTCGAAACACATTTTTCATTGTTCCCGTCAAGCATATGTTAGAATTCATTTTTATATAACTCACCTGTCATCTAATTTAGATCTAGACAAAAAAAAATTTTTCAGTGCCTCCCTACCGTTTATATTTTTAAGTTTTATTTATTTCTAGACATAATGGTATGAAAATTAATTTTTTATTAAAAATTCTAAGTCTAATTGACGCAGACAATTTTTATTTTTCATAAAGATCCGTAGTGTTTCTTCGAAAATGGCGACACTTTGCAGAAATAGTAAAAACTGCAGGACAGGCAGCAAGGGGCAGTTCGAGTGGAGGTTGGGCTGAAATAATAATCAGCAAAGTGAACCGGCGGGATTGGCGCGGCGTTCTAGCCAAACAATCAATTCCCATTCGCTAATTTCGCGATGTAGACAGTCCGGACAGTGTTCCTACTCAATTGGAGCACCTGGATTCCTCTGCGGGGTCCCTCGGTGGAGGAGCAGCGGAACATTCGGAAATTTCGAAGTGACTCATTTCATCCATCAGCGAGCGAGAGGCCACGTTGGAAGCGGGTCGCCACGAGCGACTACTGCACTCGACCCACTCGAGAGAGACCGGAACGTGTCGTGTCCGGTCTCGATGTTAGTAATCCGTAAATAGACGGAGGTCGTTGCCAAACCGGCGGTAGTAGATTATAGACGGAGCCTATAAGCGACGGTAACACGAAACGAAAATAGTCGAATAGTAATTATTACCCCTGTGAATAATGCCCCCGTTATTTTATATCGACGACGCCCACCCGAACCGCAAACTGTTCACCGGTGCAAACTTCGCAAATTAGTATCGTGAGAAATCGAAGTACGATTATTTATGAGAAAGAAGTTATCCGGTAAAAATTTCATTTGTATACCTGCAATTTGTCACCGTGGTTGCAATAACTTCGCGAGAAACGACACGAGCATAAAGATCGGCCGACCGCAATGGGAAGTTAAAGGAAGTACCATTTTTACGTCGTACCCGCGAGCCGAGCTGGAATGGTCCCAGACGTTCGACAATGGAAAGATTGATTCCCGGCAATGTGAAATTTTATTTTCGAACGGCGACACGCGAAGTTGCGTTGTAACCGGCGAACAACTCCGTATGTCAGCGGCGAGACGTAAACGACACGAAATGAAAAGGTTAACGACGATAAAATGGGACGGAGAGTTTCCGTCGAAGTGTATAACTATGATACTTTGTTTCTCTTTTTCCGGTCCGTATTGCCGCAACGGTTCCGTAATAGTTTCGAGCGTCCGTCTCTCGTTTTGAGAGAAGGAAACGGAATGGCTGTTTAATTTGTTGAGAAAAGTGCGCTCGGAATGAATCTCGATGAGGATTTCTTGGCTACCCCTCTGGTCAAGGAGGAGGCAACAGAAGCAGAAAGTATTTGGTTTTCCACCGAACCTAGTCACGGACCGACCCATTTCAGACAGTAAATCCGCAAAAATAGACTCTCTCTCTCCTCTCCCGGTAGAGATGTACCACGGCTACCAAAGTTCCCGTGGATGATTCGCTTCGGAAATCGTCTTCCACAACTCGCGAAACGACATCCAAATAACGTCGTAACTCTTGCCCGCGGGATTTACCCTCAACAAACGCGTTACGGACACCATTGTTTACGAGCGGCGTAATCAAGCGACGTCGTCGGTCCTATATTTACCGATCTGTTGCAAAACACACCCCCGAAACTTCACGTTGCCGAAGATCCGATCGAACCCGCAATTCGCGACTGCAACCACGATTTCCCCTACGGAACACTTTGCAACAAAAATTCGAAGGAATACATATATATATATACATATATAAGGCTGTCCCCTGTCCATAATTAATCTGATTGTCCCTCCCCTGTTCTGACCACGTTCATCGTTTCCTCATATGTCTCCTTTACTCTTTCAATTAGCCCTTTTCTTACCCCTCGCTTCTCCATAGTTTCCCACATCTTTCCCCTTTTCATCGAAGGCTGCTTTAAGGTCCACGAACACGACGTAAACCTCGCCTTTCTTTAAGCTCCTTCTTCACTATGTGCTGCAGGATGTATGCATTGTTTATTGTTCCCCTGTGTCTCGAAGGAATACATATAAATTGAAATTATTCTCGATCGAAATTGCAGTAATAATAAATTTTGTGTTAAAATTATAATATCATTATAAATGATCGAACCCGAAACAAAATTTAGGAATACATATAATTTGTTAGAAACTATTGATATCAAGTGCACAGACAAATAAAACACCGTGAATCCAGTTGAATCGGGGAGGAAGGATAATTTCCGAAGAAAGTGGTGGCGGATCGAGATGGTCGGCTTTGATCGCAGCGAATAAAAGGCTCTTCGGTGGTTTTATCGGCTAGTTACAACTCGAAATCAATTTCCCTCGGCAATAATTTTGCCCTCGGCTGGCCGAGCCTCTGCAACGTGTCCCGCTGCGAAGTAAACAGTCTGAACAAATCGCTCGATAATATGGCGTTGCATAAATTATTTTTCCGGGTCGTGGCCGACGGGAACGATTACAATAGCCGGCGATCGGCCGGGTTCATTAAATTAATAACTCGTTTTCCGAACGAGCGATAATTACCGGTGGCGGTTCGTGGCGTGGTGCGCGCGGCTGCGGCTGCGGCGACGCCGGCCGAGCTTTATTCGCCAGCGGATGGAATAATTTGCCAGGAATAGTAGTCGCGTCCGGCAGACGCAGACCACCTCGGTCTGATCATTTCGGGAGTGACCTACTGCCCTTAAGCTGGCCAGTCGCTCGGGCCGATTCGAAATAAATAAACCCGGGCTTGCAAGTTCATTCCGTTTCCCTGCTATTCGAAAGCTATGCGACGATAATGTTCGCCGATTTTTGTCATTGAACCTTCAATTTTTATGCATTTGTGTAGTATACAGATTATTCCACGGACGAGTGACAGAGACTGAAACGTAAGAATGTAGGGAATGTAGGAATGTCGCGTCGCTAGTAACTGTAACGACGCGACAATTCGATATTTGTTATTTATTGATTTAATTAATTTGCGAGTTTTTGATTATTATAGTTCGACGTGTTGTAAAGTAAAGATATGTTTGATCTCAGACGGAGATCTAAATTAGATCATTTTATTAATTATATTTGAAATTAAATGTTAAACTGTTGTGTTTACGGACGCATTATTCTATTTATTATTCTATTATTATAATTTATTTTAGAAGAGTAGTGTTATAAAACTCGATCGCGATTATGTAGCATCAATTTGACTGTACAGCGTCTCATGTTTTTCGTGCCATCTCGTAACTCTTAGATCTTGCCCGAGATTCGATAAACATTTGTCAGAAGTTGATGAAGTGGACACAACGATAGGCTAGCCTGGTCGTCAACAATAAAATAGGAGGGGACTAAAAGAATGGGAAACTGGCGATCGTATTTATATAATAATGTCGCGGCACAATGTCTGACCGGCGAAACCTGACGTGAAACTTCGCGCGTGTTGCGTCAGGAATGAAAGTAGACCCGCGAAATGTCATACTCGGCCTAACGAACATTAACGGTAGTTAAGAACACTGAGTACTATACTCGATACATATTAGAGCCGCGAACATTCCTCGAGTTACACTTGAATCGAGAATTACAGAAAGAATAGTCGAATATCCGGATTATAGTAACACGATCAGGTTCTCGCGTGGCCCCTGAAGCGTTCAATGATCCCGTGACGAAAAAATTCCGCGAAGCAGGAACCTTTCGAGGGGATTACCGCATCGACGCTCGACAGCGGGAAGCAAGAATTCGTTCTCGCGTTCGATTATCCGCGCGATTAATTGGCCGATTTATAGTCGGTCTCGGACAAACCCGGTTCCCCAGCTATTTCTGGCGATACGAAATCAACGAGGTGTTTAGAAAACATTCGTGACGAGGCGTGGGAAGCCCACCAGCCGTGACTTTTGTCACGTATGCTTCGGAATAGTTGCGCGCCGCGTGCGCGCGCTCGTATGAATTCGAAATTTTGTCGCGCTAGTGGCAAGCTAAATCTGGTACAACGGAGTTTCTCTCTTGAGGAGAACATCTACCGTCTGATTCAGATCAAACGAGTCGATCTTTTTCTCCATATTATTGACCGTCACGCAACCGGATCCCGATCATTTTGTGACTCATGCTCCAGGTCTCGCAGAGGATGCACCATCCATTCGTCATCTTTTGCATTCTCTCAACGAGCTCGTTTCCCATCCGCAGCATGAATCACTGAAAAATCATCCGAACCACGCTGATTTCCAAGTCGTTTCTCTAAATCGAACCACGAGCTTTTTGTACGTGTACGATCGAGTTAAGACGCGGTATCGTTAGGACGATTTCAAAACGATTTCGAGATCGTTCGCGATTTATGGGACCGTGGCTCTTATCGACTGTGACTATACTCTTTTTCGCTCTGACCATGATGACGCGATATTTTATCGGTAGTCGCAGTTGATTTTTACCGTGGCGAATTTTCAAAGCGGGGAAATCTTGGCTGAAGCTTAATATTTCAAGAAAATTGATTAAATTGCATAAATCCACATTGGACCGAACTGCGTCCCACTTCGCTGAAAAGGAAAGAAATGGGACTCGTCGGCGGAATTGCTCGCGCTCGAACAAAAGAGTGGTTCGCGACGCAGCAGCTCGGACACTCGGTAAAAAGACGCGGTGCTCGATAACGATCCTAATCTGCAAACAGAGAAACGTGAATTAACTCGACCAACGATTTTCTTTTTACCAGGAAGATGGTTCTTACTCAACGGCATCAGGTTGCCCGTGATCCACCGTTTGTTCTGTTCTTTGGCTCGCCGAGGAGAGAAGAATGTGATACGGGGTGCAAAGCGGGTTGATTACGGGTGAAAACAAATGCGATCACAGAGGATGAGGATAATTTCCCGGCTTCCCCGTCGTAATCTATCTCTTTCTCTCTGTAATACCGTCGCAGAATGTTATACAACATAATCAGCGGCGAACGGGGACCGGGGAACGGAACGGAAGCCACGTTCCTGGGAAGTCACGTGCTCCGCTGGTCCTACGACCTCGCTTCGATACTTCTCACGATCCTACGGAAGTCCTTTCAACGCGCACTTACGGAACTGTCTACGCTTCGCGCTATCGTTGTCCCGGTCTATCCCGAGAACCTGCGCTCTTTCTCTTGGAAAACTCTGAGACCGTATATAATACTCGTCGGCTCACCTTGACCCAGGTCAATCGAGACTTATTGAACCGGCTCTTGACACAGACTTCTGACACGGTTTTCGTTCCAACGCCTTACGGAAGATCGACCAATGCGCTCGCTGATTTATCTATTTGATCTGTTTGGCTTAATCCTTTGGACTCGAAGCATTTTCTATTTTCTCATGCAACGGCCGAGCTTTTTACCATTTATCAAATACAGATGAATTTAATAATTACGCTGGTCTCGAACCAGATGAATCCACCATGAATCTAAACGTTTGGGTAATCTTACAATAATGAATATTATTACAATAATAATATTCAAACTGTTTTGAATAATGGTACGGCAATTTTTACTGCGTCATTCGAGGGCAAAGGGTTAAACATCTGATCCCCTCTAAATATTAACATGTTTTTAGCAAAACCTAATATATATTAAGGCTTGTGTTTGTATTTACAATTATCTTACAGATTGTAAACTATCAATATAAATCTTATGTTATGTATCATCGAGTTGGTAACTTTGTAAAACCAAATTGTAAAGCGAAATGGACCCAACTAAGGGTCTAAAGAGCTTCAATAAAAAGAACATCTGATCCAGCGAAATACGCTTGACTGTTTATTCGGTGTTTGGTTTAGGTATTCATATTCCGGTCCGGGTTTTTAGATCGTCCTGTAGCAGTGACGTTGCGTGCGATTGCGCGACCCAGCGCATTCACACGTTCGCTGACGAGATCCAAGCGTTTCATTTATGATCTCACGGAATGTGGCGTCGTTGCTTTTCGACGGCCAAGTGCCGAAGAACGCTTTATCCCGGCCGCTTCGTTATTTTGGTCGCGGAGCATGCTTTGTACGCGCGAAAGGAATTTATTGGTTTATGACGCGGCCCTCGAGGCTGAACTTTAGTCAGGTTCTTCTACGCTCAATAACAGAATTTGGCTTCTCCCAGTCAACAACGACCGACGCGCAATAACGCTGAATGTTTTCGCGGACAGGTCCAAGGTCCGATGGATACTCCGAAATCCTTGAAGAACGGCCCCCGCCGTCCGTAAGAGAGCATAATTGACTTTCTTACTTTATTTAAACAGTTGCCGGGCACCGCGACGCGATCTACTTCAGTCGACGTTGCCTAAAAATAAGATCCTCGAAACTTCAACGAGGACTTCCGGCTTTTCGAAAGGACCACTGTCGCGAGGGGAAAAAGCTTTTATTTTTTGGAAGAGCACTCGAGTGCCGCGAAAGAGATGTCGAGAGTAATCAGACCGTCAAGAAGTGTGAAAAAGAGAGGTATAAAGAGAAGTTACACTAGAAACTGCAGGTAGGTCTTTCGAAAAAGAGAAAAATAAAAAGGGGCGTGGTTAAGTGGCTCCAGCATCACCAGACCCGGTCTCAATGTCCCGCAAAGCGATTTACATGAAATCGTGAAAAATCGAAATATAGTCTGCGAACATCACAGAAACGTTAATTGCTTGCTCAAACATTACCTCGAGTCCCAGATTCCAGGTTTCTGCCACAGAGATTAGGCTACCCAGGATCGGACGGTGTTCTCGCGACTGTAAGTTGGATTTCTACTCTCACGGACGATTTTCCAGGTGCAAAGGGAAAACTGCGCGGCGTCTCGCGGATTACGTCGCTGATGTGTTGTATCCGCGAGTTGACGCGCTCACCGTCGTCGTCGTTGTCGTCGCAATGACTTTCGGTCCGTTCTCACCAGAACCCGTGGATTATTTCGAGATCTTCCTCGGTGTTCAGTGACTCGGAGACCGGGTTTCTTGTGAGACCGCGGTGCTAGCGTCCTTATTACTCTTGAACACTTCGATACAACGTCACACCCGCTACGGATTACCCATTCGCGTTCAATTCTTTGCTCTACATTTTAACTGGAAAATCAAACATTTATCCCGACCTAGAATATTGTCGTTCCCTACGAATTTTGAAATTTTATGAACAT
>CM052341.1:7113534-7131083 GCA_028455595.1 Lasioglossum vierecki
GGAGTTACACAGTTTCGAGAGAGTTCGTCGCAAGCCCGTCTCGTGACATCAGCGGCGTAAACAACGGGCACAGCTGATTCGCATTCCACGCGCGACTACAGCCTCTGGGTCATCGACTAACCAGCCATGGATTTACGGAATCACTGCGATGAAGTCATCGCCAGGCCAGGAAAGAATGATCTCCATTCGCGATGACGAAGCGCCGACGTGGTAACGATGGAAGAAACCACTGGAACCTAGTTACGCGTGACGACTTCAATGTACAATACAATTTGCCTCTTGTCCATCCACGTTTCGTCATTCCTTCGACGAATTTACCAAAACCCGTGCAGCGATTACAATTATTGCAAAACGCATAGGAATTCGAGACAGAGCTTTTTCGTTGCCAGGAACGAACGCTTCGACATCCTCTTCGAGGCATTCTCGCAGCTCTTCGAATCTCTGTCATTACGTTGTCCTCTTTCCCCGTTTCCCTTATCAGATTTCCTTCTGTCTTTCTTGTCGCGGATTCAATTTGCGAAAGCTGATGATTCGCCTATCATTATCCTGCGCCGTCTTGCTCGTTTACCTCGAGTCAGATGCGCCGTGATTATTGTTTATTATTCCGTGCCGATCATTTTTAGCGCGGCGTCTGCTCGTTCGCGGGAACGCTGTTTGCTATTAAACAGTGTCGGCTCAAGGACGAAGGAAAGTCTGGTTGCCTCCTTCGCGCAACACTCCATGACGAAACTCTCATTCAAGAGCCTAATCGGTGGCTCGGTTGTTTGTCACAGCTTTTTATTTGCTCCAGACGACAAAGTTTTTAGCTAGCCGTCCACTCGCGTGTTTATCAATGTGCAAACACCGATGAATTTGCAAATCAAGGACAATATTGATACACGCGATAAACCAATAACAATTAGCACCTGCGATATTCCACTAAATTCTGAAGTCATCGGTTCAAGGATGTGGACAGGACATACATTCCCGCTCACAAGTCTTAGGACAGTGATCTATATCTACTTAGACTGTGTTGATCAGGATCTTTATGCAAAATAAAGATTTTGTGCATTAATTATAGTAAGGAGGGGATACGTAAAAAATCCTTTCATCCTTTAATCATTTTAATACGTTGAGGAAATAGTAAATTCATGCTCCTAATTTTTCTTTATGTTTACTCTATTTTTAATTTATATTACGTAGTTAATACTAAGAATTTAAGCGAAGTTTCTTTTACAAATCGAGTAGAAGCGCGCAACAGTTCGTCTGATTTAATTCAAGTCTTAGACAGAGCACTTCTAGAGCAACGAGAGCTTATGGCTCACGCTGCTGCTCGTGTTAGAGTCTTTCCAGGCGAAATTCTCAGTCGAGACACGCGACACAGGTGATAAATCTCTAATTAGGAGCATAGACGCTTTCCTCGGGCTCGCAGATAAACAAATACGGTTCACCGCGAAAGTCTCGTCGCTCTCGTGCACTCACACCTGTCCGTCGCTGAACGCACGAGGCTCTCGAGGTCGTAAACAACGCGGGATGGGAACTCCGCTTCGCTCCGCTCCGCTCCGCGCGCCACTTATTCGCATTCCTCTCGCGGCACCGTCTGCGTTTATTACGAGCGACGGCCGGAAGGACAGGTCTCAGGAGCAACGTTTCTTCATCGCGCGAGCACGAACGCGGACCGATCGGCCTTCTGTTTCCCGCGGAAAACATAAGCTCCCGCGACATTGGAAATTTCTCCGGAACCAAAACCTAATTCCTTCGTGTCGGTATTGGTAATGAAATAATGAAAGTTTATGAAATATGTATGTCAGTGTTACGAAATGATAATACATTTTTGATGTTTATCTAAATTATGAAATAATAATACAGTTTGGATGTTTATCTGAATTATGAAATGATAATACATTTTTGATGTTTATCTAAAAGCTTGAAGTTTCAGTTCCACAGCATTGCGCTTTCGTAAATGATTGCCGGCGGAGGAACGATCATCGACGCTGATCATCCTCGGAAAAATGAGCCCGCAGACTGGATATCTCGATCTGGTTTCTCGTTAACTTGTCCGCCGCGCGCCCCGGATGATTTGTCGGCCATCGAAGCTAATTTCATGCCTGTGAATGGTCGAACTGCAATCAAACGGCGGATCTTTATGCTAATTTAATGACTGAAGAGAATTATGCAAATACGCCGAAGAATATTCGGCAGAATCAAGCAGTCGAACTACAGTCGGCGTTCTTGTTAGAAATCACATCTGTATTTTATACGTTACGAATTGGTGTTTGTAGATATCCATTGCGACGATGCGTCGAGCGATAATCGACAATGTCATTTCATTGTTACATTTTTGTAATGTTTCGTAAATGGGCTGCATTGTTGAGAACGCTAGAGGCGATACGTTGGTGCAACTGTTGAATACAGCGGTGCCTTTCTAGTTGTCATAGAAGGGACATCTTATCGCAACAAATGTTGGGGCTGATAGGTGTTCCAGGAAATGGTTGTCGTTGTCTGTTGTTCCATTGTGGAACGTTCAATTGTATCGTTGAACTGCCCTCAACAATCTTTACCCCTATTCAACGTGCCCCTACGCCATTTTTATCAATCCCTGCCACTAGACTACAAACCATTATGCATTTACTGTACACAGAAACCTTTAAAAGATTATGAAATGTAAAATTTAATACAACTTCCCGTTTCCATTCTCTAAGAAATGAATTTTCTTTTCATTCTTACATTTCTTTCTGTACATCTTCGAAAATGAGATCAAATCATATTTATCGTGGTACAACATTCTATTTCCATTCTCTAGGAACTCAATTAATTTTCTTTTCATTTTTACATTTCTTTCTGTACATCTTCGAAAATGAGATCAAACCATATTTATCGTAGTACAACATTTTATTTCCATTTTCGAGGGACTCAATTAATTTTCTTTTCATTCTTACATTTCTTTCTGTACATCTTCGAAAATTAGATCAAATCATATTTATCGTAATATAGAGGTTCCGCCACGAAGTGTGCTTCGACGTTAGAAAGAAAATCATGGATCAGTTTTCAACACACGTAACGACTGTCGTCTCCGAAGCGTCCTTCCACTTACATCGCGATTTCCAAACGTGTCTTCTGCGTTATAGAGATCAGCTGACTCAACGAGCAAACACACGATCGTACTTACAAAGCGGAGAACTGGTGGAATGGGCCACAAGGAAAACGATTTGTCCCAATGTCCACGGAAATATTTTAAGTCGTACGTGGGCGTGTTCCGTCCGTTGTTTGCCCCACAGTCATTCCAAAAATATTCACCGCCTGCGCAGTTTCAGGACATTCTACAAACGATTTTCTTCGTGGCCGGACATTTTTAAGGGGGTGAACACTTGCTTGGAAACGGATATATACGCATACATAGAAGGTGTCTTCGATTTCAGAGCTGATAAATTGGTCGCAATTAAAGTCTGCAATCACGAATATTTCTCAATCAAATTACATATTGATAGTTCGAGGATTAAACTCGGTTTAACCAAATCAATGCTGCTAAATATTGAACGTTAGCTAGAAGCAAGTGTTTCAAGCTGACAAAGGGGTTGGTATACAAAGTCGCGGTTTGCAACACGGGGCGTCGCGTGACCCATTGCAAAAGGGGATGGCGACACACTTGACGCGTTTATTATCGCTCGCGGGCTCGCGATGCGTAGTCGCGCAATAGGCGGGAGAGGACGAGCACGCGCGTCGTCACTAGATAAACCGTAATTGCGCGAATATAAATGCACGTCATTGTTAGCACATGATACCCGTCGCTTCGATAGTGAATCGCCGACGATGTTCGCGTACACAGCACTTGTCTCGATACATTGAAAACCAGGAGAACGAGAGAGAGAGAGAGAGTGGAGAGAGAAGAAGAAAAAACCGCCTAATCTTCGAGCGGGTGGCAAGAATGTAGCGCTCTCGGCGCGAGCGCGGCTCGTGACACGATATGATATAAGTTCGTAATATGGGGCGGCCTGTAAAAAAGAGCACCGATAAAAAAGATGATATAATGCACGAGGAAAACGCGGCCGACGTCTGCGTACAATAAAAAATGCTGTTATCGTCAAGCAGAAATTAATAATCCGATACTATCTGCAACGTCGTAAACTTTATCGATCCCGTCGCGATTCCTCGATGACGCCGCGAATTAATTCAAGGGAAACGATCGAACCCAGCAAGCTGACGTTTCGCAGGTACGTTCCTATACGTTCGAAGTAGCAACACGAATTTTTCTACGATGTTATACCGAAAATCGTGGGAGTTATTAATAAATGCGCGAGTCACGAACCTGTTTCGTCTTCAATGTGACCATCCCTCGAGCTGCCATAAATTATGTAAAAAAAGAAGCGACGAGGTGACGAAGACATAAAGGACACATAATCTGCATTTTATTTCAAACATTTTATCGTGTTCCGGTCGAATTATTATTCTTTAAGCCACGAGAAACATACGTACAATTTTAATTTAAACACTTGAGTTTAAATGAAGATGTCAATCCGAGAGTCGTGTATCGATCTATTCTTAAAGCATTACAATCGTTGCACTGTTTTAAACACCGCTTGCTTATTCTTGTCATAAATGTATGAGATCCGTTGTCTAATAATTACACAATGCTCATCAGCAATTGAAACAACAGTACTCGAGGAAAAGCTTGGCCACTAAAAACGACTGATACGTGTCGCGATATAAAAATAACAGACTTGCATATCTTAAGGTCTTCAGCGAGTCGGACGGTATAATTATGATGTTCCAGTTGTGCAGCTAATTATTGTACCGATGATGGCAGGTTTGGCGATAGCCAATGCTGATTTTTGTCCATTTTTTTTTTTACTTTTTCGAGGAATTCAGTAAAGTTTTTGCGACTGCGACGAAGCAGTGGTTTGTTAATGAGTTTCGCTCGAAATCCGCGACTCATCCTTTGCGCGACGCGCAGAAAGAGCGCTGGCGACACGCAAAAGGAGTCACGATCACGCGGCGTGCACGTTATCGGACTCGGCACGGGCTGGAATCCGCATGACAATAACAACAACGGGAGCACACGCCGCACTGTTCGCGCTCGTGGCCGGTCGAAAGTCCGAAATCGGCGGCGTCTGTCCGTGTTTCCGGCAACACCGATGAGTAACCATCGTGGCATCGCGCTAGCCAACTGCGGAATTGCCTTCCGCGAAACCCCGATCCAATGGAAACGCGATTATCGACGGACAATATTTGATTTTCCAGGGACGAAGTCGCGGTGACGGCGCTTTATCCACCGGTTCCTGGAACAACCTCTGCAAAATTGATGTTAAACATCGCACACCGGTCACGTTTTCTAGCACTTTCCTCGACGTCCCGGATTCGAAGTCTACAGGCGAGCCACGCCGATGATCGCTCTGCGCATGTTAATGCCAAATATCAACCTGTTGTTTAACTTTTTCCAAGTACCAGTCCGGTGAATTCCCGGCGAAACGATTTCGCTCTGACGCGGCTGCTATTTGCGAAACGCGTCGAGGAAACTGTATTTTTCAACCCTTAGCACTGAGGCGCCACTAAGAATTGTTGTAGCGTTATTCAAAATATATGTGTTTGCACTATTAAATACATCTAGATATTATACGAGATATATCAAGTTATATATAATACTTTATTTGATTCCCCTTAGGGTTACAATCCTTATACTTTCTTCCTCGTTTACGTCGCACAAATATACTAAATTCATATCCATAAAATTTAAAAAATCACAGGGCATGGATATATCTATGTCGGAAGAAATGTTTAATTTTTGAAGTTAAAACAGCTCCGAGTGCAAAGGGTTAATGCTTATCGGAACAATTTAATTCCAATAAATTAGACACAATTTTTCAGAAAGATCAGTCAACCAGTTCCATCCCAATTTCATTTAGGAGATACCTACCGGCGAAATACAATCCCATCAAAGATGCTCGATCGAACAGCGGAACAAGGGCCGGCGATTTTTTATTTATACGCGGCCATATAAAGGTAGTAAATCGATTCGATTCGTCCTAAAGAATTTTATAGGAACATACTCTTCATCTGAAAGTTGTATACCTGTATCGGTGTTGCATCGGCGTTTCCGGACCGGCGAATTCGCAGCGTCTCGATTTCGCACGCACGCGAAACTGCGTCGGTTTTACGAGTCGCGCGCGAACAGCTCGGGCCCGGGTCTCGCAGAAAATACCGGCGATTTCTCACGCTTCTTCCCGCGAACTAATGACACGAGCGCTCCGGGCAATTATCTGTCGTGCACGGTACGTGACAGCGGTGTATACCTGCGAAAACGCGTAAAAATCAGCAGCGTGATACGACTGACACGAGCGGTTACGCTCTCGCGTTCTTCCTCTCGGCTTCGTTCCTTTGTGCTCTCGCCGGCCATTGTACCGCGCCTTCGGAGAAATAACCAATCAACATACCACGCGCGCAAACAATTTTGCATACTGTTAGACCCCTGCTTTCATAATCTCCATGGGATCCGAAATTTTTCTCACCGTGCGCGATACACTATCGATTTTCCCCGAAGAAGCTGCGCTATCTACGGAATACTCTTTAAACATTCTGTGTTTATTTAATGCCTGTCACCGTTCGTTGATGTTGCTCCGAGTTATCTCCTCGTGGTCTCTCGTGCTCGTCGGATTCTCGCATTCATAAAAATCGATCGGACTTGTTTAACGGAGCAGCGTACACAACGTGTCATCGTAAAAATTAATTATTGAAATACACTATTCTCGACGCTGGATAATTGAGAAAAATTACGAGACAGATCTTAAACGACGTGTTTTTCGCAAATCAGAATTTACACGGTTAAAATTTCACCTACATATTGCACAGTTGCTGTCTCGACAGGCGGAAAAGGAACAGTGTCGAGAGATCACCTAGTTGCGACAGCTAAATTATCTTCTCCCCCGACATAAACTTCTTCTTGTGGCAGCGATGTTCGACGCGGAAAGAGAGAGGCCAAACTCGAAAAGTTTTCGAGAGGGGGATCGTGTTTTCCACGGCGAAATATCGCAGAAACAACGCGGAAAGAAATGTTATTCGTGGCCGGGGCGCGAGATCGACGATGATGGTTACGACTCGATTTAAAAGGGCGTAACAGGACGCGACGAAGACCGGTCGCGAACTTGTTATATACGAGCTGCGAGACTATGGTCCTCCAGGGAGCGACGATCCGGCCGAAAAAAGACGTCGTAAAATTCCACGCGGGAAATTCCTGCGTACTTCTCGACGGTTGCTGAACTCGACGCTGTTTCATGTATTTAACAATGAAAAGTGTCGACAGCGGCCGCACGCCGATTTTCTCAGAGAAAAATCGATCCCGCGCAAAGAGAAGATCCGTTTCCGCCGGAATCTGCTAGAAACGTGTTCACGATCCATCGCTGGAATGCTCGATCATCTCTCGGCCGGTTGCACGGCGTTTACCAACGAACTGTTAATTCATAGAAGCTCATCGGATCGATCGATATCAGCAGGTCTCGACTTTCAGGCGTGACCGATCCGGGGAAACCTCTGCGGATCGGTATCGACAAACAGCTCCGCTCAGGATGATCCTCGCTCGAAGTTGTTCGTTCGTTCGCTCGGTTGCGCGTCCGACATTCCTTCGACTAATTAGAAAGTGAAACCATCGGGACCGGCCGTAATCTCTACGAGCACGCGATGCAAATACTTTCTATCCTGAAAAAAACCGATGCACTCCGTGGGGAATCGTTAACCCCCGGACCCTCGAGGAAAAACGAACGGCCCCGAGACCCGCGGGAGGCTAACGGAAATCTTCTGCAACCGTTTTCGCCCATCCTGTGCCCGTGAATTGCACACACGAGATGGGTACACGCGTATTATCCCTGTCCTGAGATTGTTTGAACAACCGAAGACACGCAACGATCTTTTCGTTTGCATTGCGATTTAATAGTGCTCCGTGGAATGTGTGCGATCGCAAATAGTACGTTCCGAAGGATCGGGACGCGTGGTGCAAACCTATAGACTTGTTGCATATTTTCAATGCGCGTTGGCTGGACGTTGGTAGATGATGTTAACACCTCGATTGGAATATTTGTATCATCTCTGTCGTACGATAGAGCTTGGTGCTCTTGCATTAACCACTTCGATTTATTTTTCTGAAAAAGGAGAAAGTTTATATCTATTATATGCTTAGATAGTCTCCAATACATTAACAAAACCGGAGTAGAATTTGATTTCGGTTTAAAGGAAATTAGTAACATATTTACATGTTTGTTAGAATCTGTTCAGAGTCTTCTTCACAAATCAGACACGATATTGTAGGGGAAGGAGTATCCGCAATGAAAAGCGAGTAAAAATCAGGATTCCTCAGAGGCCGTCTGTGCCAATCGTCGAACCGGGACTCCCCGGTTAATTGCACGTGGACGAGGCTCGGCACCCGATGGATCGTTTTCGAATTCAGTGACCGTGCTCCCGGATTGGTCGTTCCCGAATTCCTGTGGTTCGCGTGATCGCTATGTGCACGTGTTCCGAAAGAATCGCGCGTAATGTCTGGGCTTCGTCGTCGGATCGTGCTCCCGGAGAGAGATGCTCGGTGTCGCATGGTGCAAACCGTGACAACGAGCACGCCTTAACCATTTAATTGTCTTAACCGTTGCACCAGGGAGACTCCTTCGCACGTAACAGATCGCGCCTCGTCGAGTTCTCGTCACGTCGAACTACATATAGTTTGGATCGCATGGTCGTTCGACTGTCGATCGGCTTCTCTCTCTCTCTCGCACTCGCGTTCGTTTGTCGTCTTCAAGCGCGAACAGCCATACAGGCTACCGGGAATCGCGGCGCGAAAGAATGCCCATAAGGGAGGAGCTTCCTCGAAGTTTATGGTTGCGTTTCCAAGCAAGGACGTCACGTTTTTACGCGAACGGTTTGACGCCCTCCGGTATTTACGAGCGTTTCGGAGCGAGGCTTTAGTATGCGCGCCGCGGAATTCCTCCGATCGAGTTCGATTTGCTGTTCACCGCACTGATCATGATCTTAACCGAGCCCTCTATCCGAATCCACAAAAATCTCTTGGATCCATCGACATATCTCTTTGCAGGATACATGCAAGATGTAATCAGACTGCGGATCTTTATGCATTTATAGAAATCGTTGAGAAATTTTCGAAATTCTCAGTATTCACTCCTGAGTAAATGAGGCAAAGGATTTAAGAATTCATTTCTCCTCTACCTTAAACTTTTTCCAACAATATTTATCATATTGTTAACTCCGCCTCCAGAACACTTGGTTTCATACTTCGTTTTACCACTGATTTTCCACTGATTAATTATATGATAATACATATCGTATTAGATAAGTAGTCTTGTATCTTTCTCTTTTTTTCTTTTCTTCGTAAAATATTTACGTAAAAATGGCTTCTGCCTGTCTATAATAAATAATAATAATAATATATTCAGGATGTCATTATATGATTTCTCCTCTATTAAAATCATTCAGGGTAGAAATAACATCCAATTTCGATTCTATTTCTTACAATCCATGCAGGCGATTTTTATTTTGCATAAACTATAAATAAATGAATAAATGGAAAATCTCTGACTACGCGTTTTCGCGGTAAAAGTCCATGTGGCGTGTAAAAGCTTGTTGCGCGAAAATAATAGCGAATGAATGGTGGTCTAAAGAGGGAGAAAGGGAGGGAGAGAAGAAGTGGTAAAAAACGGTATCGACTGACGAACGATGAGGGTAAATAGTCGAAGCTCCGGTGTCCTCCTGTTGTTCCCGGAAGCTTATCTGGCCGACGGCGATTGGCCGACGCGTGAACGTGCGTAACGTGCGAAACGAGTTTACACCTTTGCACGGTGCGGGTTCTTCCCCGGGCTGGGGCCGGGGATTCCAAGTAATCGGTCGGCCGCGAACCGTGCGCATTCGCGAGAGAGCAAATCGCAAACTCCGGTCGCGGTTGGACTGGCTTCGCCTCGCCTGACTCTCGCGCCTTTTCCCGCTGGCCGGGACCGGTCGCCTGGTCTAGAACTTTGTTTATTTATTTATTTACACCGAGAGAAAGTCTTTGTTTACGAGCAAGTCCACTCGTAAATATTTCCGGAACCACCGTAGAACTTCACCGAAGACAAAACAAAGACGTATGGTCTCACGCTCGACGCCGGTTCAGGGTGATCTAGGGGATTTCAGGAGTCGCTAGATGTTCTACGTTTTAAATGGAATGCACTTTTCCCGATGATATCCTACAATGTTTTATGTATGGGTTAGCTGGTTGGGTTTGATGCGAATGCAGTGCAGATGCTGCGTTTGTTTTACGACCTATGTGTTTTATGGTTTTTTTCCCGATGATCCTTCAAGCTGATCTACAGGTTTCTTCAGATTTACCGGACGTTCGTTTATGCTCTATACGCGATGCAGTTCCATGTAGGAATTAGCGAATTACTCTCCTAAATTGAAAAAACTAATCTGATGGAAAAATAAGCGCTTTTGCTTTGTTCGTGGGAAATTAGAATGTGTGGTAAAGCAGAAGGAAATAATAAATGGTACGAACTGACTACGTATACATGTAACTGTGAGCCAGATGGAGTCATGCATTTCGATGACCAGAAATATTCGCCATTTTATTGGCAATGTCAATCGGTCAGCAGTTAAAGTTAGATCGAAATCATCATAACCCCCTTGCAAACCATAAGCCACACTCGCTTACAGATTTAATCAAACAGCTGATCGCAAAGAGGCCGCAAATTGCACGTATTCAACCGTTCCCGTTTGACCTAAATTTAGCGTAGCGTAGCTGGAATTCGCAGTACGAATTCGCGAAACGATCACGAGCCGGTGATTAAGTCTCGCCCACGATCACCGTGAAAATTTCGTCGGAAATACGTCAGGGTCGCGGTCGAGCCACGGAAAATCGTTTCGAAAAATCAAAGCCCGGTCCCCGGCTGTACGTCACCGCGGAAAAAGGTTTCGGCGATCAGTTTGCTCGGACAATATTTACAATGACGGCGGGGCTCGATCTCGTAGATACCAGGGCTTTTTTCCCGAATTTCGAGGCCGGGCCTGGTTTTCGGACTCTGTTTTCGAGCGGTGTGTGTGTGGGTGTGTGTACGTATGTGTGTCGGTGAGCGTGTCTCTTTTTCCCGCGCTCTCGGAAGGCACTCTGACATTTCACGTTCCCGCTGATACGTTCTTGCGCAAACAGCCGCTGGGCACCGTACCAAGTCGCATGACTAAAGCGGCCGACAAGAGTCAATGGATCGGCCAAAAATATAGATCGCTCCAGACGGCGGCAGTCGGGCCTTTAATAGGAGAACGCGGCCGACGCGATCCAAACGAACCGCGCGCGGAACTCGTGATCTGATGCTTCCGCAAACTGACATTCTCCGCAATAATATTGCATAATACTCTGTTCTAGAAAAATCGTCGCTCGTACATTCAGAAATAAAATGTATACATATATTTTCAGCTTCTTCGACTCGGGTCTCATGGAAATCACCGACACTTTCTCCGACACGGTTTTCACCGACTTCAGATTTGATCGACAACGAATTTGACCGCCAGTGATTTTAAATTCGTTGTTTGTCAAAATTTTTATCGGCCAAAGTAGTTGTCAGTCAAATCTGGAGTCGGTGGAAACCGTGTTGGGAAATTTGTGTCGGTGATTTTCCATGGGACCCCTTAAACCAATAGCACTAATTACATTATCAATAGACGATGCAATTCAAAATTGTTGAAACACCTTCAAACTTGTGGTAACATTGAACACCCTCCTCACTTTCAGCAAATCCATCATTGCCACTTTAAAAAGTTTCAGTGCATTCTTGGAACGTCATACAGCAGACGGAATGTCCTATTAAAGCGAACAATTCCAACGAACTTAGTCATCGTTTGCGCAACCGTCGAAACGGTCAGCTTCCGCAAAGGTTACCGCCGGCGCCACAATTTGCACGTGATTCTCTATTTCAGCGGTATTAAAATCAGTTCCAGCGACTCGAAATGGTACCCGGAATCCGTTCTATCCGCGAACCGTGTAAACGCGATTGCGCAACGTTCCTCGGAAGCTGATTCCTCGATGACTGTTGCTTCAGACTTATTTTCTACGCGGCGTTATTCATCCCGTTGCGTTGGTGGGCGTCGCGCCGTTGAAACGCGACAAGTGAACCGTTCGCGCAACGGCGACGTCCTGACCGAACATCGTCATCGAACATCATCGATCAACATAATCGGCTCTAATATGCCGATTCGCGCATGCACGTGTTCGCATTTCCCGCGACGCGACGTTACTGCATCTCGACGCGTTCTTGACCTACACGAAACCGGGACGCGAAATTGCACGACTGTTACTTCTGTCGATGCAACCGATGACTGTACAAGCTATTATTAAACCGTTCGGTTTTCCTCTAGAATCGCATACAATTTACAACCAGATCGTCTTTTCTTAGAATCCTCCAATCACCGGCCTTTGCGAGGCTGCCACGCCGAGCATGAAAATCCTTAGACGTCTTTGAACTGCGACAGAGTAAGTTCCCCTCTCGTGTGTTCGATAGAAATCTGATGTCTAATGATTATTGAACGTTTGGAATCGGTGTTGCCATTGATGTTTACGGAATAACAAATATTGCGCCATGAATAACCACATATGGCAACGTTACAGGGTATAGCCTCAACCGGATTTCACGATCAAAATACGAGTAACTGATGCAATCAGTCGAAACCTATCATGCATCAACAACATTACATCAGTATCGTTTTGTACTGGCATCTAAATCGTACTTTTAGAACAGCGGGGTCGAGCAACTTTATTTATTGACCGACCGGTGTATTTATATTCGTATCTTCACGCATGACTAGCTACGTATGTATATTCATGTGCGTTAAATGTTGATATCGTTTACATTTAAAAGCGCTAAATAACCTGCGTAAATTAAGAATAATTGAGATGTATTAGTAATAGCTTCAATATTGCACATCATTGAGAAATGCCGCAGCTATTTCTGTCCGTTGGATTGATCAGATTAAGAGATGTTTATGTGTGCAGTGTGCATACTGCAAGTCAAATAGACGGCTGTGTTTACTGTTTTCTTTCGCGATACTTTTCAAGCCAAACAAATTCGCTTTTACATTATGTTTGCGCTTGGGTTTCCGGTTTCTAGTGAATGGTAACTGGCAGATCCAATTACATCAATCCCAGTATACGTACGTCACTGTGTTTCTAATTTCTCCTCGCCGATTTCTCTCGATTCAGCCAGCCTCCAAAACAATTTCATTGCAATTTCGCCTGGTCGTCTCCGATCGATGCCGGATTAAAATCATAGACCATATTCGACGCGTGGGATTGCAAACACGCGGACATTAGTGTCGCCCGCAATTTTCCCAGAATTCCTCTAGGCATCGGGTGACCTTTGCCGGCGATTAGAGTACGTATATCCAGTAAATTCCCGGCGCTATAAACACCGGATCCAAATTCTGCCTAGCCGCCCCACCGTTCGCCATCGAAAGCTGCGAATTTCAGCGTCGACGCGAGCATATTTCGTCGAAGCCAGCACGTTTCTGCGTGGGTGTCTCTCTTCGTGGAACCCGCGTGTGCTTCCGCAGCGGACCAATTCGCTACCCCTTCCCTCGCCGTCAAACTGCACACTTCCGTACTAAAGAGACCTCCCCAGCGACAAACTGAACATTTCCGCATTGAACTACATACTTCCCAACCGACCGGGCCGGAAGGCTTCCCCGTTCGGCCTGGACAGGAACGAATTTGACGCGCAGAAACAGTTCCGAGCGTCGTATTCCCTTCTCGAACAGCGAACCCTCTGTCTATCGACACCTGTTATACGAATAAACGCGTCTCTACTTGTTGTGCTAAGCCTTCCGACATCGTACGCCGACTGTCGCATTCCATTCCCTGTCTCGAATACCGCGCGACAGACTCGGTCTACATGGAGATTAATTTCTTGCTCAAACTAGAGTTCAAATTCAGTGTTGGATTAAGCCCCGTAGCAGGAGTAGCCAATGCTACGGGCCCCGCGTTTGCAGCAGAAAATTGAGCTAAAATTAAATCGATACCGTTCCCAGATATTTTTGCTAAAAAAAGGTCATTCATCGTGTTTTATTACATTATCGTGCAAAACCTAGGGCCCGCTGGTAGCATTTTCTATGGGCCCCACACTGGCTCGATCCGGCACTGAGTTCAATGTCTAGATTCTAGAAGATAGGCTCATAGGAACACGCAGGAATATTATTGTAGCAATTAACGAAGCAGCTGGTATATAATATACATACGAATTAATAAATTTTCTTTAGTCGCTACAACAAGCAAGTTCTCAGTTTCAATTTGTTAGTCAAATAACTTCTGACTTGCTGGAATTGTCGGTTCGAGGAAGATTCTCGATTTGCTCGTAAGAAAACACCGAATTTGCCAAGTACAAACGATCCGTTCATTAGCGACTGTCCGCCATGTTGATAAGGGGTTATAAAATATAGTGGGTCCCTCGAGGCCAGCCAAGAGTATCCGGTGTACCCGTTGGACCCAGGAAATCGGTGGAGATACGGTCCGAAAGATTTCGACGGTACGTCGATCCGTTCGAGAAATATTTGCTGGATAAACGTTCGGTTGTTTGATCGATGCCAGTGGCGTAAGCGACGACTACGGGGAATGTTGAATGTTGACATCCACGGTTTATTGATGAGCTCTGTTTCGGTGGATACTACAGCGGTTTGATCTTGTCCGTCCAGCACTTGCGCCCGGTGGAAACTGCGGTGGCCTCACCGTCCGACCGAAGCTCTGGCTTTCATCGATCAACTAATATCATTCTGTCCCGAAACCGATTAAGCTAAATGTCATTGTGCGCCACCGATTTCCTATTAATTATACAACGACTCCCACTAATGTTCCAGACATTCTTAAAAAAGATGGTGACGGTTTTAACCCTCATACGTTTCTCAGGATGAAAATTCACCCATTCAATATTTTCGCAAACTGTAAAATTATTCATTCGTTTATGTCTACCTCGTGAGATGTATTTCTTAACGTGAAGCTATAAATGAAACATAATGTGTTGATTTAACGCGTAAAATAAAAATTGGTGAATCTTAGTTTCTTTTATGCAGCTATTTTTGAGAAGCGTATCAAAAAAATTTTTTGAGAAAAGTTGTAAGTTGCCCGAATTGCAGAGAAAATATTAAAAATTATGTGTACTGTAGTATAGATCGAGAAGTTATTGGTGATAAATTTGAATAAGGAGGGAACAAAGGATGAAAAGGAAAGACAGGCGCCAGTGCTTGCCCACCCGCCTAAGCACACAAGAAGAACGTAGCACAGGCACACGATGACGGCCGCTTCCGACTATTACCTGGCGGCGTTATCGCGGCCGGCGATATTGGTCTTCCGCTGGAAATAAAAACGTTGATCCCACGGCCGTCACCAGGCACGGCGCGACGGCGTTTCCATGAATGAAACGCGACGAGCCACATAGTTTACACGATCGCGGACCTTTTATCAGCCGTAACGAACTCCGTTGAACGGCGACGACAACGACGCCACGACTCCGGGACTGATAACACCGATGCCCGTTATCGCGTCGCGCTTCGAAAGCCAGCTGGCTCGGGTTTTACAATTTCCGCTCTGGCGTTCGACGCACCGGGATACACGCTTACCCGCCTAGTTTTCGGGACTTCGCGAACAGACCGGAAGCGATGCGTAGGCCAAGAATCATCCGAGAATCATTGTTTTCCCAACAATATTCCAGAATCACTTGAAAAAATTCAAGTACAGTATATTATCCATATAAGTTCACAGCACGGGTCTGCCGAGGGACAACTTCTTTATTTTTCCTTATTTTTTATGGGACTTCGATGACCATATTTGTGGAATTTTTCTAATTAAAATCATACCAAATATTAAATAATTCCGATAATCTTTACTTGTGTAATAGACAATTAAAGTTTCGGGCGCGAAGAAGGATAGCGTATGTCTTGTCCTTGCTTGCGCCCGAAACTTTAATTGTCTATTACACAAGTAAATATTATCGGAATTATATCATATTTGGTATGATTTTTATTAGAAAAATGTCATAAGTATGGTCATCTAAGTCCCTTAAAAAAATAATGGAAAATAGAGAAGTTGGAAATTCTAATTAGGCGGACTCACCGATATGTCCTTCACTCCGCAGTAGCGGGGCATTTGGGGCATTTATCGATAAAATACTGTACATTCTTGAAACCTCCTTTGATCAGCATACCAAGTTTGGAATCAATACCCGGTACTTTTTAAAAAAATAATTCTCAAAGATTGTTTGCTAGCCAGTTCTCTTCAGCGAGGTAACTCGAGGTTCAACCGAAATCTCTACCGGAAGTGATCGACAGGAAGGACGTTCCCATGATCGATAGCATCCGTCAAGAAGCACACAGACTCGCCTCGGTGACGAGGGCGCGGGTCCGAAGGCTTGGGAAATGTTTTCTCGGCGTCCGGAAGTGGTCCGCGCGACGTAAACAATGAATAACGCCTCGCGTGACTCATGCGATGATTTCTCGATGATTTAATCGCGACGCTGGATAACCGGGGCGTGCTCGGTGCGTGTCACTCGTGTGGGAGGAAACGTTTTCTCGCGAGCTTCCGTCATCGTCGTTTCTCGCTAATTCGAAAATGGTTTCCCCGATAGACGATCTCGGCGTGTTCCATTATGTTGCGAATGATTTGCAAACTGAACTTGGATTCGTGCAACTAGCTTGTGCACGGATAAACGTGTTTCGCTTCTTGGAACAGCCAAACGTTTAGCAACCAACTTTCGTTCTCGCTCGTTAACACGTTCGCTAGCTTGCTAAATGAATCTGTACATTTGACAATGTTGAACACGAAGAGGAACCGATTTCCAGCGGTTCTAGGAGTTTTTATTTGGAACGAGGTAGCATTTCGAATTAGCGCAGCATAGTTTTTCTGAGAATGCAGGTGAAGTCGAGTGTCTCGAGCGTTTAGAAAAGGATGCAACTGGCTCTCGGCGCGAGACGGCACGCTTTGTTTGAGGACCCGCCGCCGGCTGTCAATATTAGCAACTTTAACGTGGCCGCTCGTTAAGTACAAAGTAGAAGCGTTTCTTTTCTTGGCTAGCTGTAAAATTCCCCGGATATTCGTTCCACTTTCATACTAGTGTTGCCGATCGCCGGCGCGGCGAGTCGTTCGTCTATCTTGTCGCACAGAAGCAGTCGAACATTTCTCGAGTCCTTGTTTTCATCTTTCTTTGCTATATTTACTTGACACACATCAGACGCAAATAATACTTTGCAACAGTTACGCGGATCGATCTATCACGGGTCTGGTCCGTGGTGCTGAAGATTTCTCGGTACTTTCACAAATTTATCTTTGTGGAACGAGTCACCGCGGCGGCGTACACTTTTTCGAAATCGTAGAACCTCGACGGAACTCGGCGACTGTCTTCTTTGTGGTACGATGCTATAAATCCCGTGGCTATCGAAAGAAATATCGCGTGCTACCCAGATTCTTGGTACTCATTGTTTGAAGTCGACGGGATCGACACATTTATGACAGCGACGACTGCAGTCGTGTTGATGCTGTTTAAAAGATATGAAATTCTCTGGGGAACCTCGAAAAT
>CM052341.1:7131183-7232124 GCA_028455595.1 Lasioglossum vierecki
ATTCAACACGTGGGGGACTAACTTCTAGGAGGCTTCGGCGATCAATTCAATCAAAAAATGTTGTAATTCTGTTCGATCTCGTTTGAATCGTTCCACTCGAGGTCGAAGTTCCGCGTGGAGAAGTGTCGCGTCTCTTTAAAGAAGGAAAACCAAAGGGAAAGAGTCTACTGTTTAGCATTTCGCCGTCGAACAGTGGTGCCCTGGGCTTCATAAAGAGATCTTTTTTTCCATAAACGTTGGAAGCGGCTCCGCAGTTCGGCGCCGCGTCTTCTCGCACGGGGCGCCCAGCTCCGAAAGCTTTGTCCGCCGGTTGTGATTCAAGCATCGAGATTGCCTTTCGCAAAACAAAGCTCCCCGGCGCGACGCGGTGACTCGGGGCTCGTTTATAGAAAAAACCATGTAACTTTGAAGGCTCGACGCCGCCGGATGCGATCGGACTTCAAAAGATCCGGTTCAATCGAGCCCCGTTTGAAGATACCTTCGAGCACGCTGCAGCTTTCCGCTGTGCACCGCGCGATTGATATTACGATCCCCGACGTTTATCTCTTGTTAATATTCGATGCGACTGCCTCGCACAGTGCACTGCCCGTCCTCGAACCTTAATCGTTTCGTTAAAAAGTGCTGGAGTTTGTTTAGGTGCCATTGTTCTCCTTTGGCGCTCCGGAAGTTGGTAATTTCGTTTAGGAAAAGGATAGACATAATTGAATTTTTCGACGATTACATGTGCCCATATTTATAAAAGTGGTCCAAGAGAAAATTTAAAAAAAACTAAGTGCAGGAGCGAGATTCTGTAAATCTTTTGTATGTGTTCGATTGTAACCAACGGCTTAAACAAACAACTAACGTGAAAAGAGACAAACGAAACGCATGTAAAATATTAGAGCGAGAAATATATAAAAGGATGCGTTTACGCGGAAAAGACAATAACAAATCCAAAGTGTAGATAGCACTCCAGCTCGTGGTAACATTTAAGTAATCATAATAAAAATGCAGATCACGTGACCTGACCAAAAAAAGAGACGACATTATATATTGTTATTCACAGTTGTGTGCTTTCTTTCAATAACTACTAATAGTTTAAACATCTTTACTCTTACAATATAATTTATCGGTTCATTTCGCATCGCATGATTTTCAACTTTTAAACTAAATGTAGGAATGACAAAGTTGCGCGCAACACCGCGCAAACTGTGTCATTATAAGTAGCAGTACGGATACGATAAAAAATAATTTTAAGCGCAGTTTCGGTTGACCGTCTAATAGAGGACAATTACAGTTTCATAGTTTTATAACACACACGGCCGGCCTGCAAAAAGTTTAAAGCGTCTTTATGAGGACATAACGACGCAGAAACGGTAATAACGCCACGGTGATATGCAAATTATACGTTTCACTGCGTTCCAACCGAGATTAAGATCCTCGAATTAATCTTTTGTCGAGCATCTCCTCGAGTGGCTCGTTGTACGGTAAATGTGCTGAAAAAATCTTGTTTCAACAAACGTGGGCGAGAAAGTAATTGGTAAATCGCTAACGTTTCATTGATGGCGATGTTGTAGGTATAAGTAGGCTGTGATTTCTTCCGCGTTAGAGGTTCGGTTACTCAATCGGGCGGAAGTTTTGTATTAAAAATGGCATTCGTTCCTACATTGCGCGAAACCAGTCCCAGTGAAACAAGATTTCTCCGAGGAATTCCAAGATAATTCGAGGGGTACAAATTCCACTCGTGGATCTTACATCGTAAACCGAGGTATTCCAATGTAATTTTTTAAAATATTGAAACGGTACAAATTCGATTCTCATCACCTTTCGAAGTTTCTCGATATCTTGGTTTCTTGATGTATCTTGGAAATTGGAAGGAAAGTAACAGCCCCAGTTTCGAGCGAGCACTGGCTTATGTTGATTGGGGGCGCATTCGGGGGCGGTTTTCAGGAAGATAGCGTGTAAAAGCAGCCGGAGGCGAGGCACGGGTATATCGGGTCGTTAGAAAAAGCTGAAATGCTAGATTATAAACCATCTGGCAGGTCTAGCGTTGATATCCTTCGATAAATCCCGGTCGCGACGTCAGATGGAAAGGCTCGTCCGCTCGATCGCGCTCGCGCGGAATTTACGATTCCATCGCGAAGCACGAAAGCAGCGGCCGCTATTCAGCTCGAGCTGAGCGGAGCTGAGCGGAGCGGAGCAGAGCGCGACACAGTTTCGTCGACCTACTTTTCAGCCGTTCTGCAAGCTCGCGGATCATTCATGAAGGAAGAAAGAAGGGACGAAAATAGCGCGCCGCGGAACAACCCAGATAGATAAACAGCCGGAACACAATGGGATTAAGCGACCGGCTGGCTTCTTTCGAAATATTAATAAGCCGTGGGCCGCGATGAATCTCGATGCAGTCTCTGCCGATACGGCGCGATTATCAACTCGATTGCAGACTAATTGAGGTCTGCTTACGGTGTTTCTTCAACGTCGACTGTCTATTCTGTTTTTCTTTTTAAATGTATAAAACATGATTGGTCCAATTGAAATACAGAAAAAGACTAGATAAGACTATATAAGATGTAGGTCTTGTATGTAAATAAGAAAAATGAATTTTTGTCATGGCACTGATGAATGATCGGATTTAATTTATCAGATTAAATTTCACTAGTCACGATTCTATATTATGACTTACATAAACTGAAATGTACGCCACGTATACCCGAGTAACTTATTTACGTTTCGCTTGTTTGTGCCATTAGTTCCCAGCAAGAGAATCTATGTATAATGTTCGTGTAGAGCGTCTTTAGAAGGACGCAGCGCCATTTTGACTCACTCGCGACTGCTCCGTCCTCGCGTCCTTCAGCCGGAAGTCGAAAAGCATCGACTTCGAGGAGCCTTGCACACTGTCGAAGGTGTTACATAAAGTCTCGCCACTTTCGAAACGGAGCGAACGTGAACCGAGTATATATCAGGGAACATTGAATGTTGAACTTGAATCTGTTCCAGATACACACGGGCCTCTCTCTAGAGATGCTAATTGCGTTTGTGTTTCTGCGGTTTCTGGTTTTAGGCTCCGTTGGAATCTCTGTCGGAATTCCATTTTTTAAACCATTTTTGAACCGTTCGATAGCTTGTTAAGAAAATGGAATCTACACCGAGTCGCAACCTTCGCCTTGACCCGGGGGATAGTCTGTTCTTAATTTTCCTCGTTCAGTCGCGTGCGAAAATTCTCAAGCCTGGCGCATTGCAGCATTGAATTCCAACTTACTTTAAACAACTCGTTCTCTCCACTCTTCGAATTTCTGTTCCGTTCGTTTCCTTCATTTTCGAGGTAATTATCTGTGATTTAAAAATGCTACAATACACTGTATCAGACACTTTGATAATGTATTACTTTTTGAGACTACTTCCCTAAGCTACAACCCCTCAAAAAATGTGTCCAGCATGGTGTCGCGAACTTCCTCGTCGTAAAAGCTTGCTCCTTCGATGACGCGTATCAATAGTTCCCCCTCTCCCTAATGAAAGTACATAAGAAGCTGATTAACTGCACACCGGGTCGCAATAAGTCGCGAACGACCGCCGCGCCGTTAATAAAGCACGCCGATAAATCGCTCGTTATTGAACGGGATGAACGATCGACTTTCGCAGACATTTCGCGGCTACTAAATATTATTCGATCGCGACACCGTTTTACGTGCGCGAGAGGATATCGCTATAAATACCGAGCACGCGTGCTAAACTGAAAACGAGACCGTTCCTCAAGAATGAGCCATGTCTGTACCAAGAGAATGTAAAACAGCAAATTAAATTTTCTAACGAGGGAGAGAGTACCTCCATGCTAGAATATTTCTTTAATACTGCCGGACAGAGGCTCATAAATAATAACAAAAATCCCGCTGGACCGGATCCCTTCGAATCTCTTATTTACGACGCTCTTGAACGCTTTTTCCCGCGAATTCCTCTAATGTCCATCCACAGGGTTGCCTCGTACCCGACACTGAATCGAGAGCGAATAAATCCTGGCTGTCGTTCGCTCGGAGAGAGAGTGAGAGAGGGGTGGAGAAAAACATTGGTCTCCGCGCCGGAAATTTCCGGACGAATTTGCTTCCGGCGGCCGGAATCCGTCCCGCATACGTTACCAAGCGATAGCTCGATCTTTTCGACGAGTTACGTGCGATTTATAACCTCTGATTCTCACTATACTTCCTGTCATGACAGCACGAACCGCAGATGGTCCTCGTTTCCGTAATTGATCTGTGGTTGACAATATATTTTCCTACATCTATTAAAATCATTGGAGAAAGAAGGAATATTCGAATTGGTTTCTTGCAGTACCCTATGAATCTATTAAATCTATTAAAATCATTGGAGAAAGAAGGAATATTCGAATTGGTGGTGAACTATACTGAATTGAATGTAAAAATGGCAGTCGCTGTTGCAGTAGGATGCGTAAAATAAAGTGGACTGCGGTGACAGGAAGTATAACTCGATTCTGATTTCGCGAGGACGAGGATAGCAGCCATTTTCTATGGAATCGAGGGCCTCCTCCGTCGATATTGGCTAATAATCTTTTATCGTCTCCGGTATGGGGCCGAGCAGCCCCGCTTTTTATCGTGTTGTTACAGAAGCCACGAACACCGCCCCCACTTTTTCGCCGATCCTACTTTTATTGCCGCGTGCCGCGGCTTCTCTCTCGTTTCGCGTCGCGGAAACTTTCATCTCGGAACGTTTCTCTCGGTTCTCGTCTTACCACTTTTCTTCGTAATCAGTGGCGCTTTTCCACGGCGCGATTTGCCAGCACCTGCGATCGCTAATACCGCACTTTCTCGGTGCTGTGGGTGTCTCGAACAATTTCATCGAAGTGACACCGCGAGACATAGAAAACCATGAATTATCATCTGATTCCTGACTTTTTTTAACTCTCTGTGGACATCGCGGGTCGTTCATGTGCAATATTTATTTTTCCTTTTATCGTACATTGACTAGAACTTTAAGCAAGCTCGAAGTAATTTATTTAATGAAAGAAACCCCGAAGGATCGAGGCTCGTTTCAACCTCCTATCGTCTAACACACCCCGATCGAGACTGAAAAAAATCCCCTGTGTTCAACAATGGCGCACACGCCCTAAACGCACGCAAATCTACCATCTCCATACATTAAAATTTACGAACTACATGTATTACGACCGAAATCAGGGGTTCGCAAATGGAGGTCTGAATTAAGAGGCAATCGGCGAGATTATAGTCAGCCTGGGAACGTAACTACGTGAATTTTTCGTATCGAGTGACCGGCTACACGTTGATATTCGCTCGATCAAACAAAGTAGACGTATCGTACGCGTGTAACGTGATACGCTGAATGGGTTAATATAGTCGCGGGCCATGTAGATCGGTTACCGATCGAGCCTAACTATAAGGGAAATTAGAAGAGTAGAATAGGTATGAGAGCGTAGTCGTCGGGGCAGGTCCGCTCGTAGATCAGGTCGGGCTATGAATTCAGGTATAGAGCTTTAATCGCGGCTCGATCATCGCGTTAGGCGTGGCTCAGGTTCTACGTTAAGTATAGGGGAGACAGAGGAGTCGGGGCTAGAATAGTCGCTAAAATTTATAACAAGCAGTCCCTCGGTGCTATAGTAATTCTATCAGGCGATTTATTTCAAAGAGAATCGTTCTTAGGATAGTCTCCGACGATTACCAAAGGCGGAGCGTTTTCGAGCGCGCGTTTACAGCGGCGAAGACGTTCGTAATAACTGGCCGGTTGCCAATTAAGCAAAACGAAAGTTAATTCGTGGCCACGAGGAAGGACGATCCATCGATCTAGCTCAGCCTTCCCGCGCGCAACTGTCGATTTAATTGGCATTCGGGAATTATTTTAATAACGCGAGATCCTCGAGCTGCCGCGATGCCGGGCCGAGCGACTCGGATTCAATAGGATTTTTGCGGCCGCAGCCGGGAATAGAAAGCGGGTGTAATGGATCACAGCTCGGAACGCCGATTTCTTCGCTCAATATCGTATGCAACGATCGCGGGCCGACTTTACGTAAGCACGGGGACCCCTCTTACGCGGTAACTAACACCGATTCCGCTAATTAACCGGCTGCAGTTGTCATTGGCACCGCGCGAGCTACAAGCAAGCCTGTTTCGGTGATAAAGTCCTCTCGTGATTAAGTCTATTTTATTATTATCGAATTGTACGTAAAATTATTGTTTTCGTGTCTTACTATTTTTCATTCCAACCCTTATTCCGTTGTTTGTGGATGTACAAAAATATAGAGGGTTGCAACAATGCTGTCTGTACCAACTCTCACCCCTTAAATCTTGCTTCCAATATATAAATGAAATTTATCTTTATACATCAAAACCAAATTTCTCAACAATTTCTTTGTGAAAGTACAAAAATATAGAGGGTTGCAACAATGCTGTCTGTACCAACTCTCACCCCTTAAATCTTGCTTCCAATATATAAATGAAATTTATCTTTATACATCAAAAACAAATTTCTCAACAATTTCTTTGTGGAAGTACTAAAATATAGAGGGTTGCAACAATGCTGTCTGTACCAACCCTCACCCCTTAAATCTTGCTTCCAATATATAAATGAAATTTATCTTTATACATCAACAACAAATTTCTCAACAATTTCTTTGTGGAAGTACAAAAATATAAAGGGTTGCAACAATACTGCCTGTACCAACTCTCACCCCTTAAATCTTGCATCAAATATATAAATGAAATTCATCTTTATACATCAAAAACAAATTTCTCAACAATTTCTTTGTGGAAGTACAAAAATATAGAGGGTTGCAACAATGCTGTCTGTACCAACCCTCGCCCCTTAAATCTTGCTTCCAATATATTCAACAAATATAATATACGAACAATTCCTGTATTTTAAAAAGAAACCTACGGCTTGCATAGAGCTCGAGAGTCAACAGATGACACTGGGTATCCCATAGCAGTTCCTCAACAATCCCATAACGATAAATAAAAGAACCTCGGTGGAGATTCGTCCGTGAAGGTTGGATCCCAAGCGTCGAATCGAGCGTTCCAGTATATTATCCCTGGAATCCCCATAAAAATAATATCCATCCGTGTTCTATCGAAAGAAAGAGACGCTGCGAGGTCCGAGAGGTCCGATCGACGGTGGGCCGTCTGTCCGGAGGCAAGAAAAGGCATCGAGGTGGTCGTCGGATGGCCGCCATTAATCGGAGTGGTCCGAGAGAGCGAAATGAGAAAGAGAGAGGAAGAATACCGATTCTTTTCTCGGGTCACACGGTTTTTCGATTCTCTATACTCTATATATGTCTTCATACGTGGGTCAGCGGGAACGGTCGGGTACCGTTACCGTTTTCAAGGGTACCGCGGAGCTGTGTGGTTCCTGCAGATACGAATCTCGACAGGAAAGGTTCCTCCGTGTGTCTATTAGCGGCGGTCCTAATAGCCTTTCTAATACCTCGAGATCGTCCGATGAAGAAAAAGGGGCATCAGCTCGGAATTAACAGAGAGGGCCCCCGGCCAATTTCTTTTTGACAATGGAACGCACACGCGCGCGCGCGTGGAACGAGAAAAAAAACTCGTGTTTGCGAGTTCTCGGAGCTCCGTTGCGAGCACTCCAGAGCTACGCGGGTTGTTTTAAAAGTCGAGCCAGTGGAATTCACTTTCGCTGCGTCGCGTCGGTTCGCACGCTCGCCGCCCTCTTTTTGTCAATCGTCGCTCGATCTCGATCCACGCGGCCCCCTCTTTCGGGGAAAGCCCGATCCAGACGATCGAGGGCCTCCTGGAAGCACGATCGAGTTTTTGACACGAGATCATAGCCTCTGCAGACACTGGCTACCTCTTCTTCATTTTACTATCCTACTTGTGAGGGTTGTTTTTGCTCTGCATCTGCTTCTAGGATTACGTGACTTTTCGAAGAAAAGAATACATCGTGTAAGATACAATTAAACAGCACAAGAATAGAATGCAACCTTCAATCGTTCTCAAAACGAGTCAATCTCTAAAATCAGATCTCTAACTTTAAACGAACAGCATAAACAGTTGGACGGTAAACTACCAAGTACTAAATCACCGTTCAACGAGGTTAAGCCATAGCCTCGAAGAAAAAGAACAGAATATAGATCAATGGATTCGTCGTATGGGTTTTTCGTTTTTTTTTGTCAACGAGCGTGGGCGACGGTTTACGAGGATCGAAACTCGACGGCCGGTCGTGTTCGATCGAGGAAATCCGTCGTTTCCGATCCACGGAGTCAATTACAGGCCAATGATGTCATAGCCATTATTAGTGGTGCAATTCCGCGGAATGTCGGTCACTAAGTTATGAAACTGCAAGAATCTATTCGCCGCGTGGTGGCGTCGGCGGTGGCGGCTGTATGTGGTACACTTTCTCCCGGCTGAGATAAATATCTCGCGTGTGTTTGTGAGACGCTGGTGTTCCCTTTAAAACACGCTACTATTTGCCAACTCTCGATCGCTCGAAATCGAAACCCGGCCAGAAATGATCGTGGACATCCGGCTCGCGAAAATCGGCTTCGGTTCGATCGGTTCTGAAACGGCGACGGTTACAATCAAATTTATCCGAACACTTCTGATTTCATTTTTCTCAGTTTTTGTTTGCTCGATCTTGTTTTCTTCCCGTGTTTAACCGAAAAAGATTAACACCTCGATTTCGTTTCCCTCAGTTTTTGTTTGTTCAATCTTGTTTTTTCCGGTGTTTAACTGGAAAAGATTAGCGTCGAGGACCCGGTGATAAAACACGGGAATTCGATCGACGCTATTCGTTTCAGAGAACTGACAAGGTTCCGCGATAAACTGTGATTGAAATGTTGTCGATTAGCTGGTTCCAGCTAGCTATAGCTATGCGAAACAACTTTTATGGGCGTGTCTCGTTTTCTGATTCTGAAATGTCATTAGGAAATTATGATGTATTCGATCAATTTGTATAAGCTTCTTTCGAATCCAGGATTTTTAACAATTTCTTCGAAACATACCGTTGCATGAATGATCTGGGTTAGGTAAGGGCAAAGCAACGTCATTCAACCGGGGACCAGAAGATATTGTTTCCAATCGAGTGGATACGATCGAAGATAAGAGACGGTGACAAGACGCGGATAGAGATATTTAGGGATAAGTCCTATCTAGCGCCTAGGCATAGAGCAATAGATCATAAGTGAAAGGAGAAAATAATGTATCGACGTCGCATACTCGTCGCACGATTGCTCTATCGATCTTTGTTCAGTTGATCCAGTTATCTAACGCTAGAAGTGCCGAGCACGTACCGCGACTGGTTTGTAACGTGGTATAAACGTATAATTTGATGAATTAATGAAAAATAAAATATAGAAAAGTGAGGTGGCATTTCAACTGGCACCTCACGCGAAAAAAATGTAGTTAAAGTTCGTCGGGAAACAGCGTCGACGGAGATCACGTTAGCATACATCGGAACACAGTGGAGCAGTCGATAAACGAATCAGCTAAAATATTCACGCGTTCGAGGCGAGCGGGGCCGCGACGCAATACCGATGAGCTTCTCGTTCGCGATTCCAATGCCCTCCGCGCTCGTCCCCTGAAGAGGAGCACGACTTCTGCCTTGCAGAAATATTTCCCCGGGGGGCTCGGCTTGAACGCAGTTTATAGAAGACCTCTTAAGAGGATTTACAACCTTCGGAAAATGTTTTAAGCGCCTAGGCCGTCCCGTCGAAACCGTATCGGTAGGCGCGGAACGGATACACGTTATTCCGCGAAACGAACGATCGAAGGATGACAAGAAATGTCGGAGCAACGTCCCCCGTACCCCTCGACAAACACTAATAAAATTCACGGAGAAACGGCCGCGTTTGCGGAAATCCGCGGAGCCTTGCCGGAGCCGTTACCGCGAGTCCCGCAAGGCCGTTTTAACTCTGGAATTCGGGCCAGTCGTTTCTCTAGAAAGGAGCACGCCGTTCGCGACGCGGGCACAAGCAAAATAAAAGCCTCTCGCTGCCCCCTGTCTCCCCTTCTCGCTTCTTCTTCTTCTCTCTCTCTCTTTCTCTCTCTTTGCCCTCTCTCCCGTAGCCCCGTGATCGGTGTTTGTTTTCCAGCGGCGAATTTCGCGGCCGCTCGATCGACCGGATCGCGCGAATTCGAGCGGCTCGCGACGCGGAAACAGTTCACGTCACAAGGAAACCTTAGAGGCTACTCCGAGACAGGTCATTAATTGCTCACGGATCAGAGAATCACATTTTAAAATCGCAGATCCGACACAAAAATTTAGCTAATCATATTTGTAAGTTTGAACCTAGTGAACCTTCGCATATTCAAAAGAGAGTAAATGGCAGAAACAGTTCACGTAGCAAGGAAACCTTAGAGGCTACTCCGAGACAGGTCATTAATTGCTCACGGATCAGAGAATTACAATTTAAAATCGCAGATCCGACACAAAAATTTAGCTAATCATATTTGTAAGTTTGAACCTAGTGAACGTCACATATTCAAAAGAGAGTGAATGGCAGAGAATGGGTTAAAGAGTCGCGATCTGGAACAGCCTGTACAAATAAGTTTACCAGTACACACTGCAAATCCAGGGTAACAATAAAGAGTAGAAGGACTGACGAACTGATTCCGCCGCGAGGCTTCCAGGGAAACCGTTTCCGGATTCGTCGCCGACACGCGGAAGGCCCGTGAGATTAATTGCGCGTCGATCCGAGTCCGAATAACGCGAACGCGATGCTGCTGGTCTCCCAAGGGTGATTGAAAACGTGCGTGGCCTCTTAAACGATCGCAAAGTTCCGGTTCTCCGGCTGATTCGACGCCCTGAGAAATGGAACGACTGACGCGTATCGATCGGCAATCAAAATGAACGAAAGTTTCGCCGATGTTCTTATTGTTCCGCTAGGATTTTGTAAACCGTCTTCTCGGATCCAATCCGAGCGAACTAGCTCTTTATAAATGCATCAAATCCGCATTCTACCGACGAGTAGCCGAAATGCGAAGTAGAAAAATATTCATTCGAACAAGAATTTATGTGAACATGATAAAAAACAAGTTCTCTTAATATTGTCCCGCTAGGATTATGTAAACCGTCTTCTTGTATCCAATCCGGGAGAGCTAGCACTTTATAAATGCATCAAATCCTCATTCTACCGACGAGTAGCCTAAATGCGAAGTAGAAAAATATTCATTCGAACAAGAATTTATGTGAACATGATAAAAAACAAGTTCTCTTAATATTGTCCCGCTAGGATTATGTGAACCGTCTTCTTGTATACAATCCGGGAGAGCTACCTCTTTATAAATGCATCAAATCCTGATTCTACCGACGAGTAGCCTAAATGCGAAGTAGAAAAATATTCATTCGAAACAGAAATTGTGTGAGCTTGATAAAAAAGAAGTTCTCTTAAAATTCTTATGGTTTTAGGGGTCGGTTCTCCAAGAAAGTACCAGCCGTCCCGAGGCTCGCAGAACTATGCCTATAGATTATAATAATTCCCGTGGCAAGCTGTCCGAGGCGTATACGTGCGCGCAAAGGCCATTGTGCCACTCCAGGATTCCTATGTGAGTCACACACCGTGCCCCCGGACCCGGACTGTGTCCGAAGCAAAGCGCGTTGCGGTGCGGCACGCTCGCCTAATCGAGATCAGGCTGACTCAGACGGCCAGCTAGCCTTTCCGACCACCTAATAAAGTGGGTTTAGGCCGAGCCGGTGCTCGCCGGGGTCAGGGAATCCTTGTCAAGCCGACGGACGTAAAAGGCGCCGGTACCTGTCAAAACTGATCCTCTTCCTTGGCCAGGAGGATCCTCCATCTAGCGATCGAAGGAACGGAGATGGATCGGGACTCTAGATCTTTGGCTTGTCCATTAGGCGATTTATAAACTGGAACTGTGAACTGCGAAACATCTTGGGTCCAAGTTTCAAGGTTACCATTATTTAACAGCAGCATTCCTCGATCTTTTAGCATTGAGATTTAGTGTCGCGGCAGCTGGTTTGTGATGGTAGCATGGTTTATGACGGTTTCAGGGACCTGTGCTAAAAGGTGCTAAACCTGAAACAATTCCAGAGACACTATTTTTATACTCCGAAAGTTCTATAAGATCGCATTAGAGTCTACATTGAAAGCCATTGGACTTACGTGAGGCTAAGAAAAATCCGAGAATCACGAGGAAAGACGGAGACTGGCATGAAAGTTGAATTTACAGGTCTCTGGTTGTGTAGAAGTTAAAGGAGAGGGGACATAAAATGTAAGAATGTTTAGAGCCTGCGGCCCTGCGTGACGTTTCGCGTTCGGGTGTTTCGTTGGAACGGGAGAATATAGGTCAATGTGACCGTAGGAAGGCCTAGACACCTGTTCCCCGCGATCGTTCGGTGGGACGCGTAGATCTCGATCTGTGGGAAACGCGGGCATTGTTCGAAGGATCCTCTGCGTGGGAGAAGCAGTGGAGAAATTGAGAGATCGTGTCAGTGGCGGATGATATTTCGAGCCGTTTTCATAAATGATATCGTTCCGTGATCTGGGTTTGCGTAGACCTAATAGAATCTGGTCTTCATTTTGAAGAGATCTGTCTTCGATATTACTGGACGTTTCTGAATATTTTTGGACGCTTTCGTTCCACAATCTGCGAGATGGAATAATCTGATAACTTCAACGTAATAACAGACAGGCAACCTCCAAAGAATCTAGGAAGGGCACGCGACCGAGCTTCTCTTCCCACACTTTCCTCTATGCGCTTTTGGAGCCGACGCTATAGGTCACTGCATCGACGCGGCAGGTGTTCCGAGATCGAGACCAGTGCAACGTCGAAAATTTAATCGTTGCGACGAACTGCATATTAACGCCGGCCCATCCATCTGCGGCCGATACACGTGCGGTTCAAAACACTCCTGACTCAGGAGAGTCCATGAGCCGTGGATGAATCATGGATCTTCTTAACACGGTTTCCCGGGGAAACTTCTCAGAACGTGTGCGCCGCGGCCATTTCTATTTATGAACGCCGACATTATTGTAAATATCGATGATTGGTGGATCATGGCGGCAAATGGGAGACAGTTACTGGTCCAACCTCGCGAACGATCCTTTATGATTTTATGGCAACGATGCTGTATAAGATCCTCAAGTCCGCGAACTTTCGAGAATCATTCCTCGAAAGAGGGCCATTTAATTCATTGGTTTTAAATTTAAAAAGTGGGAGTACTCAGCCTCTAGAAACGATTTTCCTCGATCTACCCGACAAAAACAGATGAGAAGCTTATGACATTTAGAAGATAGCCTCTAATGACAGGTTCTTAAAAGCTGATCGATTAACGAAGTAGATGTTCGAGTCCGGCAAAAAATGCCAGAAGACAGGCCGAACAGGATGAAGTTGCTTGCGAGGTTTTTCAGCCCTCGTAGGATCCATAAATCCGCGTCAAAGCTGCGCAGGCTCGTTGGAAAGATCGCGCGCGGCGTTAGGCAATCGATCCGCGATTTCTAATTCGTCCCTTTCTCGGCTGTTCCCGATCGGCCCAATTAGCGGGGCCCGATTGGTGGCCACGGCGGTCGAGACTCTTTTTCCCTAATCGAGCGACGCGGATGAGTCAGAACAGAACGGATACTTTGGCCTAACGAAGTTGACGGGGTCGATTACTCGTCCTCGGCGCGTGTGTTCGGGGTCACCAAAATCATCGGTCGCAGCTTGGTCGCCGCGCCGTCCAGGATCGCCATAAAAGGACACGAAACTGCCGAAACTCGTGTGACTCCTCCGACAACAACCATTGAAATATTCGTATGACGAGCGAAACCGCTTCTTATGGCACCGATACTGGGAACAGCTTGTCGCTTGTCGGCGATCATGGTCTCCTCAACTTCGATTTCCGATTTCGATCGAAGGAATCGCACGATTCTCACGACACCGTGTCGCAATACCATACTTAAAGAACCATTCCGTCCGAGGATACTCTCGTTTTAATTTCGCATTCGTAAATGAAGCTCTTCTCTGATAATCAACTGCTAGAAAGGAGTCTCGCTTCATAACTCGATTAGTTGACATCATCGATGTCTTTGTTACTTCGAGAACCAATCAGTGTCGCATTCCTTCCGGGTGATTTCTTTGTATACGTAGGTGACGCAATTTTTAAATATTATTGCTTTCCTTCGATCTGGCAAACAACGTTCAGACAAATACAAATAATCGTGGAGAGAACGAAAACGTTGTTGGACAGTGAAGAAACACTGCATCACTTCATCTTAATTGTGAAACAAGGTTTTCCTCGTGGCCACGTCAAATCAATGGGTTCGCCTTGTTAGCGGGGATCCAAAGGGCCAGAGATCAGGCTCGAACGACTCTAACATCGAAGGTCAAGCTGGTAACAGGTTTCCAGGCTTGCTCGAATGGAAGATTTGTCGAGATTGAACCGATTAACAGCCAGCAGAACTACCGTTATCGAATTTTCTGTTAATCGCGTTCAGCCGGCGCGGCGGTAGGCATAACTCGCGCCGATCACGCACTCGCGCGTTCGTAATGCGTAACTCTTGCATAATAGGAGGTCCCGATGGCTCATGGCCGATCGAAACGATCGCGCGCCGCCCAGAAGCAGGATGCGTTTATGGCGGAAATCGATCGATCGGCTATCAGCCATCGGCGCGAGCGATCGACAACAATCGACCGTGCTCGATCGTTTCGCTCGTTTCGTTGCGGCCTCACGAAAATTGAGATCTCGATATGCCGTTCACGCCGGGCCCCGCACCGGCCACCAATTTCGAGGATAGCCTCGTTCATTCTCGAAATCGATCTGATTCCGGCCATTTCCTCTTCCTAACGATACAACGATTTCACGAACAGCACCTTGTTCCGTGATTCGCGCGAACCTGCGCTCTCGGCTCTCATCAAATTGCCGAAATTGCGATTCGCCGGCCCGAATTCCAGCAAGAACTGGAATTAATCGGTCAATAAATCAGTCGAACCTAAATAACAATCAATTCGATCGAGGATGGACTGTGGTTCTCACGTTTGCGCCGAATTGGCGTCAATCGCTTTTGAATACTCGTTCTTGTTCGTCCGAAATTGGAAGTACAGTAAAGATCCGAACACTTTCCGGGGTTCGAGGTCCTGATTCTTATCTAGGCCTACTCCTTCCACTGCCAGTCAACGCTGTGCCGAGTTCTACAGGGTGTCTCAAAATTCCTTCAACATCTAGAAATTGGAGGTTCTTCAGGTCATTTGAAGCAACATTTTCTTTTGCAAAAATAACGTCCGCCGATTTGTTAAGGAGTTATTAACTAAAAAATAAGAACCGATCACAGTCGGCCAATTGACAGTTAGCGCACCGGGCCGACTGTTCCAGCAAGCGTCTAGGTCGCACTCTGATTGGTCTGCGTTTTTCATTAATAACTCCTTAACAAAGCCGCGGACGCCGTTTTTGCACAGAAAAATGTTACTTCAAATGATCTCGAGAACATCCAATTTCCGGATGTTGAAGGAATTTTGAGACATATTTGAATAAATCAGGTTGCGATTCTTGTCTGCTCGGTGAACAGCCTCCTAGACAAGAATCAAGGGATTACTGTACCTACAAGACAGATTATATTAAATGTTCTGTAAACCAATGGCCATGAAAAATGTTAGGTCGCGGACAAGTTTGAATGATTTAGCTCTCCATGTAACTCTTTAAAAATTAAATAACGTACTAATTTTCACAAACGCTTTTTCAGTACTGTAAGAGGTATTTCTAAGCTAACGAACCTGGCCGTATTTTGTTCGATCTCATAACTTTTTACAGGATGTTTTTGCTGGAATTATACTAAATGTTCTATATCGTGGTCCGAACACTTTGATGGTCCACGAATTCACTAGATTAGTTAGATCAGTACATTCGCACTTGAACATTCGACAAGCATGAAGCGTCCACGTGTTACGCATTTTTCCAGTGTCGACGGCGAACGTGAATGAAACGCGCGGCCGCCAGCGACTATGAAGACATTTGAATTAATAGAATATCGCGTTGCTCGTAATTTCCCGGAACATTACTCGCGGATACCGGTGCGCATCCACGCATACGCGTGTACGCCGCGGCGAGTATTTATCTCGTCACGTAGCCGTGTGGAGTAATCGCGAAGACCAGCACACGAGGATTATGCGAGCGAGCACGCTCGCGCGGATCGTAGACCAAGCCGAACGGAATTCCGCCTCTGGAATTGCGGAACGCTTCGCCGCTTCCGTTCCAGCCGCGGATTTTGCCTCGCCGTTCAATAGAATTACGTAAAAAAGGGAGACGCGAGCGTGAAGACACTATACCTTCCTTCGCGAATCGACACGCGAAACTCGCGACACTCGCCAGGTATTTTCATTTCCGAGCAGGAACGTTCTTATTCCTCCTCGCGTGATCTCTTCATTTCTGTTGCTTCTCGCGATTGATCGTCGCAAGCCGAGCGAGGATTTAAAGTTTGATCCGAAAGGATTTAAACCGAGTATAATTAAACGAGGTTTAATACGATGGCGATTCTGAGTCCAGTGGATATTAGATGTTATTGGAGAAAATTTAATATAGTCGCGACTGATTTTTAATCGGGCAGAACCAGTAAGACTGGTTTCGCGAAAGCCATCTAGAAAAATGAATACTTGCATACGTATTAGCAGCCTAATTATAGGTATCACTGGAAATAATATTTTATGATAATCAAGCGTTTCCCATGTCGATAATTCTAACATAAACTGAAATTTTGTCGTGAAAATGAAACATGACTATCAGAAATTTCATTCCTTCTTCAACAATTGTAAACGGTTATAAGTAATACATCTGCGTTCACGTGAATATTTTGAAGGCGAGTCTACCCCGAGATAAAAATCGCGAATAGAAAGCGGTGCCGAAGGGGTCGATGAAAATCGGGTCTCAACTGATATCGAAAGTCAGTTGGGCCCGAGGGGCCGGTAGGTCCGCGAACCAATGAAAAATCGGGCTGCAACGGGTGGTCGAACACCTCTACACTTCAGGTTCACCGGCGAAGTCAAAGGAGTCTACAGCAAAAGGAAGCAAGAGAGATCAGGGTCCGACGGGGGATCAATATAAACGAATCTGTGGCACGAATTAAAACGATCAACGCGAAGGTATTACGAAGTCAAAGCACGAATGGGTGGAGCATCTAGATAAGGGGGTGAGCGGGGGATAAGAGGAGAATGAGGAGGCGGAGGAGGGGGGGGACAAAGAGCAAAGAACGTTTATGCTAGAGGGGGATCCGAACTCGCGAAGTCAGTCAGCAAAGCGGTCAGTCCGGTCGAGGTAGGGAAAAGAGCCGAAGCGAAGAGGAGATAAGAGGAAGAGTAGCTGAAGAGGCTGCGGAGCGGTGAAAAAATCTCGAGAAGGATGAAGACGAAGAAAATGAAGAGAGGAAGGACGAAGTAGCGACGGTTGATACGAGGAATGCAAAGAGAACGACGAGAACGCGCAGGGGGACATCGTCGGGGCCTTAAGGGGGCCAGAGGCCGAGGAGCCGGCGGTGGAAGACGTTGCGGAGGGAAAAGGGCGAGGAGGTGGATACGAGGAGGTTGAGGAGGATGAAGGGGAGGGGCTTAAGGCCCTCGATGCCCTGCGCCGTTGCGCCAGGGGCGGTTGTTGGCGGCCGAGCGTGCTAAGAATACCGAGGAGGAGAGAAACGGCCGCGAAGAATGTAAAAGACAATGGAATGTGTCGCGTCGCGCATGCGTGGCTCCGTGGAATGCGGCCCCGTAACGGCACATCCGTTAGCCACGGTGTCTGCCACGAAACGCGGGGCCTTATTGCGCGCAATCGCCTCGCGCTCTTGGGCCCCGCGCGCCGACAACCTGCTCCGCGTCGCGCCGCTCAGCTCTCCGACCCGCTCCGATCGGCTCCGAGAGCCGACGCGACGGGACTTTTTCGCGAAGCATCGCGACGGGCCCATTACCCGCCGCACTCGATTTCGGCGCGATTTTTCAGCGGGAGTGCGCCGTTCCCACGCCTGCATTTCGATTTCGAGCACGGAGATTACGCGCTTCTTCAGGCATTTGTAGATCTTGTGCACTTGTGCATTTTATAGGAATCAATTCGTCCAGTTAGATGTCGAATCGGTGTTAAACCAGTATTTGCTCTATTTCTTATTAGATCCTTCGCTTCAAAGTTGTTTGATTTTGGAGATTCAATTTGAGAAGCGGGGACGTCGCGATGTTGAACTTTCAGTCACTTCACTTGACCTTGATGCTTGAGACAGTCACCGTGCTGTAATTCCAATGGCGGAACTGATTTGCGGTTTTTGAGAGCACCGAGCCAAGTGTACGGACCTTGGCGAACGTTTTCTAGAAATGAAATGTACGTGCTTCGCGAGGCCACGAGCTTCACGCCTGCTTTAAAGTGAAAAATTATAAAATTCTAACCGAATGAGAAAAATGAAAAAATCCATTACACCAGAAAAATCGCGAATTCCTCAAATACCATGCTGCGTATTACAGTTTCAAGCAATTCCACGTGCAAAGTAAATATTCCTTTCTTCGTATAAACACGACGGTGTGAGACATGTCAGCAGGTAGCGAACATATTACAAAACGAAACTCGACCTTCGCGTCCCGCAAATTCAGGACACAACGAAAATCCGTCTGTGCCAAAAGCTCGTACCATACAACTCGAGTATAAACATTTTTCTCCGGCCCCAACACTCGGCCAGATAATGGTCCATTCACACTCGAGCGCGGACACGGAGTATAATTGGAGTGACGCTCCGCAGTAGTTCATATAATGAATCTCGGCAGGAGTTGATGTAATCGCGCACTCGTGAAAATTTCGTCCCTCGAACGTGGTGTTCCTCCGCATGAATACATCGACGACGCATACACACGTGTATACAATGTATATACAGAGTATCCGTAAAATGACGGGGCACACACAGTGGTCGTTCTATCGCGGAATATTCGCGCTGGTTGGCCGGGGATCGTTTAAAGGGCGGCCTTCTACCGTTCGATCAAACTTTTTCAGCCCCGGCCGGAATGATAGCCGGGGCAAAGTTGCTCGGGAACGTACTTGTTCTGCAACTCTGCGGGACACCGGTCTCCCCCGGCCCGCAACACCGCTCGTAAATATTCCCCGGTGGTCCCGAGGAGCGCCGCGAAATGGGCCTTAAACGTAACGCGGCGGAGATCGCCGATGGAATGTGAACCCATTCTCGTTGATCGGTAGATGATCGGGGTGTCGTGACATCGGGCAACTTGTACTAACCGTGATCAGGTGCTCAAACCCGTGGAGGAAACGTTCCTCCGCGTCGCTCCACTTTATTCACAGCTGCCCGACAGGATCGGGATCGTACCCGGACCTTCAACCCTTTCCGGGCCAAAGTGTTTCCGGTCGCCCTCTACCTAAACTACCGACGACTTCGACTACTCCGTTTTATTGCATTTTCGTATCGGCTACTTCGTTTTATTGCTACCCGATTCGGCTACTACGTTTCATTTTACTTTATTCGACTACTTCATTTTATTTCACTTTATTTGACTACTTCGTTTCATTCCGCTCGATTTCGACCAGCTCGTTTGTTTTTAGTCTACACTACCATCGACTTCGTTTCATCCCGTTTTATTTGACTACCGTATTTCATTTAATTTTAGGGCACGTTTCATGCTATTTTATTGGACTATGCTGAAATGTTCGATTCGATATAACGTCCATCCCAGATTCTAACGAGGCCCTGAAGTTCGGTGTACAGCGTTCGGTAGAGTGCCGAAGACCAAAAAATGTAGCGGCAAAAGCAGTTTTCAGCGTGCTTTCCTGCCGGAGAGCGCAATCATTGCCCAGATTCCAGCATTGCAGGGGCGCAGATAGCATCTTCAATTAACAAGTACAGCATCCGCTGGCTCGGGACTATTAAGATCCGCGTGTTTCCAGCTCGCAGGGGGAGCATTAAACCTAATTTCTACACCAGGTAAGAACAACGCGCCCTGGCAATTGTATAAACTCTGTAAGTTGCGCGAGATAACGCCGGTGATAGACGAGAGCCAGAGCGAAGGAGCTCGTTCCGACGATTGTTAGTGGTGCACGGTTAAATTCAAATGACGTCATGTTCCGAGAAATGCACCACCAACGTACCGATAGTACCTGCCCAGTGGGATCACTGTCCGTCCTGTAGGCTCCTCATGGAATCGCCACGTTTCTATCAGGGTTGGACTACTCTGTAGCTTCGCGACGTCGCTCTAGCTCTGACTGTAGCATTTCTCCCACCATTTATCCCAAAAATCTACTTGCATTAGCGTCTTCGCATTCGTCCACACCGGACCAGCAATTTAAAACAAAAATTACGCAATTTAGGATGCGTTCTCGAATCATTATCTACTGCGATAACATTCATCCCAACAAAAACATCCTGTAAGCAGGAGCCAAGTTCTCTTTGGTCGTAAAAAGTTGTGAAATCAAACAAAATACGGCCAAGTTCGTTAGCCTAGAATAAGTAAATTCGGATTTGAATTTACGAATACGAATCTGCCCATATCTGCTTCGAGAACAGTTGTACGCGAGATCCAGCGTCATCGGAGTTTCTCGAGCAGATTCGATGGCGGCAGCCAGCCAGCCGTTTCGTCATCGAAAAAAAATCACCGTCTGCCTATATCCCGGGAAAAATGGAGCTCGTGAATCGTCCCTGCGAGACGCCACACGGCCGCCTAACGGGGGAAACTGCTCGCGACAAGCGAATTATGCGCGGCGATCCTATCTGCGGCTAGAAATATCGAAGGTTTTATTGGCGGCAGCGGCTGCGCCGGCCAATTAGCGGAGACGTTTCAACGTTTAGCGGCGGTTAATCGATGATAATTCACCGTTCTGTGTCAATCAATTAGCGGGGATAACTCGGCGAGGCGTCGTCGTCGTCGACTTCTACTTCGACTTCACTCTCGCCTTGCACCCGGGTTTATCGATACTGCAACATCGATGCAAATCCGGCAGACGAGTCGAGAGCACTTTCGTGTTCTCCCAGAGACGGAACCCTCGACCCTGAACACTCTCCGTTCCTCGAAATCCGTTGCTTCTTAAGTTTCGACGGATCTCAGCTTCCCAGCCCTTCGCGAGAGGGTGAGAGGAAAATGTTAGCCCCCTTCTTCCCTTCGTAACTCAAGGCGCATTTCCCTTTATTCAATCTTTGTGGACAACCGAGATTTTTCTCAAAATTGTTTAAAGGCAATTTTTTTAAATGCTGTCCACACGCACCAGTGTAACTGTATATCTTTTGCGTCGAATATAAGGTATGAAAAAAAATGGAGATTGTCACCCGGCAGGTCTTTCACTCGCTGAGAGCGCAGTTCCGTCGAGTGTTTTGTGTGTTAACATAGCGGCGAGCAAGTTGGTAACACAGGGCGTAGGCCTTCGTTGCGTCAACTTTCGTTCGTGTGTGTTTCGATTAAGCTGGTTTTCGCGCGAAATCGAGGTCGTTTTTGAAGGCTGCGCGATCCCTCGCGGGGAGCACAAGGTGGCTCGAGATGTTTGCGGTCGTAATTTTTATCGGCGGGATCGAAAGCGATCTTGGAAATGCGTGCAGTCGCTTTCACCCGGTTTCTTTATCGCGAACTCTTCCACCGGCGTTCTCTACTACAACTTTTCACTTTTTGGTTTGATCCGTTTCATGGCAGCGGTAAGACAGCTTCTAGACGAGCGCAAACAAAATTTCTGTACCGTAAACCAGTTGGCATTCTCCACTGGTCGTAAGGAATAGAATATATACAGTTGTTTCTGTCTGCGACAACCTGGTTAAATTCTACCCTTTCCTCGCGCAAAGGGGCTGAAGATTCGGTGTTTTATACAAAGCTTGTTCCCGCCGTCTCCGACTCGCCTAATGTGTCTGACTATTACGTGCTATTAGCGCTAACGGAGATTGATGGTAATACGCCGCTGTTTGCCATTAACCCCGCTGTCTTCTAACAGCCTAGTACACAGACGTACCCGTGGACTCTGTTTACAAACAGCAGAAGTAGAATTAGGCGGTAATGGGCGGACATGTGTGCCAAGTGGGACACCAGGCGCCAGACGAAATTTTAAGAAACTCTTCTCCCTTAGACTTCTCTGCTCTCCGAGGCTTCAATTAGGATTCAAAGGTGCCAAAAATCTCCACGCATTCCTCGCTGAGAAAATTTAGGACGACGTAAATACACGAAATCTGCGGTAGAAGAATTGAACTTTCTCCAAGTTCTTTCCAATTTCCACAAGATCTTGGACAGATCTTTTAGATGGATCGTTTCGAGTGGAGCAGAGAGGATAGACGCAAACGAGGATCGTCAAGAGCGGCTCGCACGGTGTCCGGCCTTTTCCCCGGCCCGTATAAAGCGGCGGAGATAATGAAAGCGTGTCGTGCGGGTAGTTCGGCGTTATTTGCTCGTTCGAGGACAGCTTGAGGTAACAGTTTCCTCGAAAAGTGCCGTAAACAGGCTAAAATGTGGCCGCGGAGTGGCTCTCGACATGTAGCGAATGGTAATGGCCGAACTAACGGTGGTATTCCTGGAAACGCCTCGTACTTTCAGAAGTAACGCTGGCTCGCGGGCCGTTCTATAAAATCCGGTTGCCCCTTTTCAGCCCGCGGAAAACCAAACCGTACCCCTTCTACACCCTCCCGCCTCTGGAGGGTCGGACCGAGCTATCTTCGCGATTATCGAACCACGTTCATTCCCGAATATGTTTCCGTTTTCCCTATTAAGTTCCCGAGAAGTTCCCTCGTTTGGCTCGCCGTTATCTCTGCCGATCCGACGCCGCACCACCTACCCCGCAAAACTAACCCCCACCGTTCGTTTCCCCAACCCTTATCTGAACGCGATGTTGAACCACCCCCCACCCCCTCCGCCAACCCTTCGTCCGTTCCGTTTTCTTTGCGCCGCTCGCAAATTAGAGTTTGAATCTACCCCGTGTTAACGAGCGCCGGATTAAAGGGCGCCGGACCTCTCGTGTGCCGGCTATTTCCTACTGGGGCCCCAGAGAGGGTAACGAGATCCCGGCGAGGGTGTTTTAACTCTATCTGGTACTTGATATCGGTGCTTATTCCCATTCGACTGTGGAGCTTCACCCTGCCGCGCCGCGCCGGGACAGCCGACATTCGATGAGGATGTTTTACGAGCTTGTGTTCCGATTGCGACCGCACGAAGTGATGAAATTCGAGGCTGGCTGTTCATCAATTTAGGCCCGCGAATCTTTGATCACTTGTTTCGAGGAGAATGGACCTTCTTTGACAAGGAATATGGTTGTTGTTGGATTTAGGGGTGGTTTCTTTCTACCCATGAATTTTTATCAATTTCTATCTGCGATCAACATATCACTGCGACCAGTTAATATTTATTTACGGAAATGAATATTTGATCGTTCGTTTGGCGATCAACGGTATTTGCTCTTGTAATTTAAAAGATGAATATGAATGCTTGAGCTTGTACTTAACATAGTTAAGTTCCACACGTGCAGCTGAATAAACATTAGACAACGATTGTCGCGCAATCAAATTTGCATTATCATTTTGTCGCTGAAGAAGAGAATTCTGACACTAAATCGTTATTATTAAACTGTAAAATAGTTTGTTATTTTGTTTTTCACATTACTGAACTTCTTCGTTATTGAACATCTATATGTAAATTTGATTATCCGATGAAACGTCACCGAATTTTGAGATCCCACCGTGCAAGCCTTCGCAGTTAGACATTTGGCGCGCAGCAAACAACGCCGGCTCGTCGAAGATTTACACAACAAGTTGTGTCGCGTCACGGTGAAACGGGGTGATGCCGCCGCGAGGATTAATTAGTGAACATCCCCCTCTCTCTCCCTCTTCCGCAGGATTCGCCGGAAGGTGAGTGACGTTCTCGGAATGGGCGTCGATAAAATCGATCGTATAAATAGGTTGGGTCCGGAGAGCGCGGGTGCGCGTCCATTATTCGGATTAATTCGGCAGCGGGGGCTAACATTAAAAACGGGTACGATAGAGGTGGTCCGGGGCTTGGAACTCGAACTTGAATCGAGTCCGAAAATCGAGACGGGGAGAGAAACTGCGGCGAAAGCACCCCCGACAGCGTCGATCACGATTATCCCCGAGTCACCTCTAGCCTCTGGATTGCACCTCGAACGTGTTCGTATGCTGGTAACTCGGGGGGAGAACAAAAACGCCGGCTTCGATTTATCTTTCGACTCGCTCCATCTCGTTAAGCGGAACTTTTGACACCGCCATTAAATTCTAGCGCCGTGCCCTGCCGCAACCACCCCTGTCTTTCTCTCATTCTGTCTCCGTCGGTCGCTCACCAACCCTCTGCTCGATCCTGCTTCTCCACCATCACGGGAAATTCGTAATAGAGATTTTATGCATGCGCTAACTTCGCTTTCCTCGATAGGGGAACAGACGTATTCTATAAAACTTATTAATTACGAGCAGTTCTTTGCAGCTTGCTCGAGGACTCACGATTCTCTTAAATATAAATTAAATATTAATAATATCATATAACATAAATATTAATTTATGAAATAAATTATCTTGCCTCTTTTCAAGAGTGTCCGAATATATTAGTAGGAGTCACTGCATTTCGTTTCAAGTATCAGAAACATTCGAAGACACTATCGCGCCGGAATCGATCATGGAATATCGAATGCCGGAGGGAACGAGAAAAGCGAAGGGGTTGGTGGAAATTTGGAAAAGTCTCTGTAGATCACGAGATGGGAAGCTAAGCCGCGTTTTCAGGGTCATTGAGTCCTCCGCGGCAGGACGCGTAGCATTGTTCGCCGGGGCGGTTCACGTGCCAAGGTTGCCGGTAATTCAGCGAGCAATGACGGTGTAATAAAAAAAATTTACGCGCGTCTTCCAGACTGGAGCGAAACGCGTTCTCTCTTCCGGGCGTTTTCGTAACAGCGATGCATTCTCTGGCCGAGTGAGCCTGGAAAAGCCCGGATCCGCGAGAGACTTAGGGGGTAACAATGGAATACGATTTGAAGAATGGCGTTCGAGGCGCTCCTCTTTTCAACGCAACCTTATTCCGCGTTCTTTCATCGTCCGCTCAAAAAAGAAAACAACCGGAGAACGTAACTATGATGATGTTTAACAAGTCACGCGTCGTTACGATCGAAATTCCGACGGCTTTTGTGCGCTGTTCTTTTTTCTTTAATTAAATGTTCGCGCCTGTTATGTCGTCACAGGTCGTTGGCAGGTAGAACTACTTCCTTACAATTTACCGGATGTATTTAATGATACACGTGTGCTGTAACATGCACTTATGCTTCGGTTATATTGAAAATTCCAGAATTAGTCGTGCCGTAACACCGATATTTATTATTAGACTGCGGAGAAAGGATTTATTTATGAAAATAACGCAAGATCCTGCAGCTGCGCGAGATTTCAGCGACGTGGTTCGAAGGGCCGGCGCTGGAGGAATCGTCGATCGCGAATCAGACGAATTTCCGAGGGAGGGTCCGGGTTAAACGAAGTATGCAAAAGAAATTCGTGCAGAGCGCGGGACAAAGGAAATCCGCGGCGAACGGAAACGGGAAGAATGCGGGTAGGACGGGAATCAGGGAGGGTACCAGAGCCACGAGAACAGGTGCCAGGATTCTACCTGCGGACAAGCATGCAAATAACGTCTGGCCTAAGGCCCGTAACACGGTAAACACAGACGTACTAATAAACGGCAGGAATTCGAGGATTCTTACGCAACGAACACACCTTGCCCGGCGAGTGTTAATGCTCGTGCAAGGCTCATCCTTACGGGAGATTCCTTTCAGAATTCTACTCCTCCTTCTTCGCCTCCTCTTTCACCTCCGCCTCCCGTTAGCTACTACTCATTCATCTGCATCGAGCAATTTGCAGATACTTTAAGAGGTCTACCTTGTTTGACCGTCTCTGGTCGCGAGGCTACGTTCGCCGATTTTTTTTTAAAGAATACTGAACTTTTTGTAAAATTGGTAAGCTTGGTAATTTACATTGGGAGAATACAGTTGAATATCTTGAGGAGATTTTAATGATTTCGTTAGAAGTTGTAGAGCTCGGTTATCGTCGATTTAGAAGGAAAACGCGCGTTTGGAAGAGACCCGATTTTCGCCGCCGTATAATCTCCTGAGGGTATTAAATACGCAAGGAGGTTGTGCGATCCACGAGGAAAGAAGGTCCAGAGAGCGGTGGAACGCGAGACGGATTCGTCCGCGGTGTCGGCCGAGGAGGAAAGTCCGTCGCGCTGGCGGCGAGCGGAAACTCAAGAATGCGGAGAGCGAAATAAAAGGACTCCAAGTCCAAAGGAGGATGCTGAGCAGCAGCAGAAGCAGCGAGAGGGATGAGACCGCTTGCACTGGAAGAAAGAGCGCGTTGCACGGCGGGGCTGAGCGGGAGGATGACGACTGGTAACGGAAAGAGTCGGAGAGACCGCGAAGGACAAGAGTGGGAAAAAGATGGAAAAAGAGGGACAGAGAGGGAAGAGACGACGACGTCGAGAACGACGCCGAAGAAGGAGAAGAAGACGATGAAGAAGGAAGGGCCACAGACAGACGGTCCGAGCGAGACCGAGCGAGAATGAGAGAGCGGGGAGGGAGAGGATGGTCTAAGGTAGCGAGAGTGGAATACTGGAATGCGCTCCCAGAGGCCATTTCAGTTCGATGTCCTCCGTTCGCTCTCCTGTCTTGCCCGCTCCAAGCATCCTCTTTGCCTCCGCCGGGCGTCCTCTCCTCGCTTCTTCCCTCGCTTTCCGTTCCAGCCTCTCCGTCTCCCTTTTTCCCGCGAACTCTCGCCGTCTTCCTCCTCGGGACACGCAGCATCTTTCACCTAGAGCACCGCGATCCTCGCTCATTAATCCTTCGGCTCCCTTGGACCCGGGGCCAGCCGATCCCTCTTGCCGACGCGACTTCCCGACCGACCTGGAACCACCTTGCCACCATCAAAATCGTTCGGACCCCGTCAAACAGACTCGTCCCGTTCGACGATCCTCCTCCGTGATCTTTCTTAGTCTAGGGATCGAGGAGACGTCGCTTATTTGCCAATAGGTCTCGTACTTCGTCAGCTAACGACGTTTGTCTCGGATCCTTTTGTGGAAAAAGAGCTAGTTGAATTAGAGACAATCTTTTAAGGTGGGTGCAAAAGTTAGTCCCCGATTGCAACAAGGAAGACCGACTGGAAAGTGTTCGCCAAAGACTGGAGAGTGTGCATGCATATACGAGGTGGAAAAATATCGACGATAAATATTCCACAAAGCATCGATATCTTGGAAGTAATCGACCGGGTCCGTTCCACGGGTCTGCCACGGTCTGCTCCTCGCAAGATGGGAGCGTGGTCTTTCAGGCTGACCTTTGCGGGCATTTCTACTGCCATTCCTCGCGATCGGAAAAATCTCAAATATGCGAACGCGCCGAGCGTTACGGCGTTAATGCCGGGCATCGTAGATTCTAAATATACACAATGTACCAGGCTAATGCGAAAATAACGTTCGGCCCGGTATCGAAATTCCGATCTGCGTTATTGTGTACGACCGGCCGACCGTTTATCCTGCGAACATCTGCGGGAATTAGCGGCGGTGTAACCAGATATATTAGTAATACTGAAGCGGAGAGTCTCGCGACCGATTATTCGACCGTTAATTGCCATTTTTGCTCGTCTGGCACGTTGTACTCGCCATTCTTTACACTTCGCTTCTCTGCGCGTTCTACATCGTACGCGATTTTTTCGCGAACCATTCTTAACACTTTCCAGTTCCCGGTGGACCTCCTCCGACACCCTAAATTCTACAAATTCCAATTTATTATTCTCATTAGAATTATTAAGAGAAGAACACAGCCGATTGTGTTTCAGCTCGTTCTTTTCGAACCGGCGCGTCGCGTTATCGGTTCGCGTGTCGAATTGGTCAGTTACTTAATACGCCTCTAAATCATGGGCCCCGGTGTGTTTCTGCATTCTGACACAGAAATCGCTCGACGATCTGGTTCGGTTGCGTCAGTGGTTTCGTCGTTTTATCGGCTGCCGCGCGCAACCTCCCCGGACTCTTTACGCTAATTATCGAGGAAGATTAAGCGTTCGACACGCACGGGCCGCAGACACTTAAAAATAACCGGGCCGTCACGCGGCTCCCATAAAGTTTGACATCCATAAAGATAACCAGACGACTACTCCGAGTGGCCCCGGTTCGGAAAAATTCTGTTCGCCCGGATTCTTCATTGATTCAGTTCTACGCCGGAACGCTGCTCTTCGACACGTCCACAAGGATAATCGAATCTCAAACATTTTCGGTTTGCCGCGATAAGGAAATTGGAGCCCCTTGCTCCACGGGAGATAACAGTGCGGATGATGTTTTGCTTTCGGCGAACAGAAGTACGAGTGGATGCTAATGTTCGCGTGTGCTGCGGCCAGTGTGTGCGATTGCTTCGAGCAAAATCTGTTGAAGTCAAACTGTTTTGTAAAAGAAAACTCAAGAATATTGTTTCAACGTAATGGGTGCGTCACGTCGAAGTGCCGATCGGCAATCAAAAAGGCTAGAGACGGTTTATAGTTGTTTTACAATAAAGTTATTTTTCGAAAAGTTACCTGTTTCACAAAACTGGTTTATTCCACTGAAAATCATATCCCTTGACAAAACCAAAATACGTTCGCACCCGTTCACGGGTTGAAGAGTGTTCAAAGTTTGCTATAAGGAAAGAAAGATTTTATAATATCTAGAAATAAATGTTAAGGAATGTACGAGGATTAAATTGAATTTCCGATCATGTAGTTGTTAAGAAGACACCTGCTGTATAGAAATTTTTGAGTCGGTGAACTTTACGACGTCGGAGCACGTGTCCTCGGGTTCAAGGCGGATTACGTCCGCCGGCTACGATATCCCGGTGGTTTATGACATCATAGCACTGGCGATAAGAAACAATCTGGGCAGCCAAATTACGTTAGCAGCTCGCACGAGTCACGCTCGACGAATCCGGCGAATATGGAGAGCGCAGGCGGTGGTGGCGGCGGCGATCGCTGCGTCCCACGTTCCGCAATCGTGCCAACCATCTCTCGCTTCCAAAACACTGCGGGTGATCCTTGGGCCAGGTCGAAACAATAAGTCGAGAGAGCTCCTCCGTTTTAAACACCCACCGAGACACTTTCCGATAACTGTACCACCTGGGACCGCGTGCGGATTTATAGGACATTTGATACTTTCCTTCTTCTTCGTCGTTGCCTCCTGCGGCTGCGTTCCTTCTGCATCGTGGACAAATTCGAGTTCTAGAGATCTTTCATGAATGACTAAAGTTTGTATTCCAGCAGTTCTACCGCGATTAATTAAATAAAATTTGCGAAGGCGACGCGTCTCGTGTAGCGAGTACGAAGTAGAACATTTCGTAGAAGTGTCTTTTGAAATAATTCTTGGTGCAGCGAGACTCGTGCGAGAGCTGCATCGGGTTGGGTTAGGTCTTTCGTTGCGGTTTGCGCGAGGAAATGTTGAAGGGCGATTTCAGAGAGGCGAGATCGCGAGCAGCAGCGTTCCAAGGGATTCCTCTGGCTTCCCACCGGTTATCAGTCGTGACAAAGGCACGTGGAGAGACGTTACGTCTAGCCGCTACGGAATGTTCGGGTTTATCGCGGGTGGTCGGTCCGCGGTGCTGACACCGAGGATCGCGAGGATCCGTACACGGCTTGGTACGATTCGCGACGCTGGTAACAGTATCCGCGAGCCTGATAAGCAGGGCCGAGGGACGAATAAAGCGTGCGTCCGCCCGGTGACACGTGTCGCGCACGATAAAGCTAGCGGATCCTCCGCTCGATGATCCACGGATCGCACGGTGCCAGGCGATTCCATGGGCGTCGATCATCGGCCGTGGTCGATTACGCGGTCCCGATTATCATTCGGCGCCACGATTGCGACTAATTAGTGCTGCTTTATTAGTGCCGAGAGCACTATTTGTAAAGTGAAACTGTTTTTATTATTATTTATTTAATGCTTTAAACCATGTATGGTTTATATAGCACATTCGATACATGAGCGTATATTAGTTTGTATTTCGAAAGTTTTTTTTATTTTGTTTTGTGAAAACAGTAGAAAGATTCAAAGAAATGGATTTTAGTATTACATAATGACTTAATGCGCCTCTTAGCTTAACTTAACTTAATATTAATTTGTAATTCAAAAGTTTTTTTTATTTTGTTTTGTGAAAACAGTAGAAAGATTCAAAGAAATGGATTTTTATTTGACTTTTCTATGGGAAGAGCACTTGACAAAGGAGAATGTACGTACGGTGGTTCGGGTCCGGTGAAATTGGGGAATTCCCAGTCCGCTTGTGAACCATGTAGGCGACGAATCTTCTAGGAAGCGTTTTCTGTTTAGTTTCTCTCTTTGGAGAAAGTCTCGCTAATTGAGTGCACGTAACAAGCACAAATTGCCTGCTCGAATCATATATCTCAGCTTTGCATGCCTATACTAATTACGCCTCGATACTTGTCCCCGTATCGGGACCACCTTCGAACAACTATCGAGGCGTGGTTTTTGTATTAAATTGAAAGATAGTCATTGCACGAAGCGCTGATAGGATTTTGTTGCTAGTTGCTATTCTCGCAACGATGGCGGAAAAAAACCACGATCCTGACTTAATAATCGAGTCCATATCTCCGTGTTGATCTTGCGATATCAAGCTTGAACAGCCGAGATTGTTTAACATGTATGTACATTTTGCAAAGCTCTTGTGTACCATAAATTACTCTGCTCATGCAAATAGGTGGCGAAAGTGGTGAGAAGCTTTCGCATCGATCGTTCGTCTGATTCCAATCGCTCGGTTGATCGCCCGGTAGATTGTTAGTTTATCTTCGATGTTTACGATACGAGCTACATTTTGAATCCGGAATTCCATTGAGAGGGGATTTAGGAGCGCGGTTTGTCGGCGCTATTGTTGATGGTCCCGTCGAAGACGACAGATAGACGAGGACAATGCGCGCGAAACGATAACGATAAAAGCGTGTCGAAAAGGTAATAAAGAACGACCGACGCTATTCTTCGGAAAACCTAGCTGTTTACTGAGAAAACTGTTGCCCCGCCGATAAAATATGGATAAGGATTACGTAAGGAACTTACACCCTGGTTGCCGTGTTCCACTGTCTAGCAAGGAGCATTCGATCTCTATGATTCGACGCGTAAACAGGGCTAACCGGTGTCGACACCCACTGATCCTGAAGAAGATGATAACTGAACAGCAAAATTCACGGATTCAAAGATGGCTCTCTTTTTTCTGAGAATGATCATGTACGTACTAAAAAATGCGCATGTACATATTAAAAATCTCTGCAGTTTCCGTGAATCGGTCGAAACGACGTACTTGCATAAACATTTACTTGGACCGACGATAACGCTGTTTATACACGTCTTATTTCGGATCCAGTGGAAAAGACCGGTTACCTGGAAGGGAAACGCGACAACAATTATTATTTTCTTTTTTTACCGTGTTCCTTATCGGGCGCGTATTATTATCGGGAACAGCTTACTATCCGAATACCCCCGATAAAATTCAGATCGAGTTTTCTCTCCCGCGGCAATAAATATCGAACACGAAACAAAGTGAACTTTTGTTTGCTCGGACGAACCTTGACGGTATCAGAACGGCAATTGAAACTGGCGTCGTCGCCGTGTGTCGCGCGGAATGTTTAGACATCGATGGGACAATAATAAACATTTTTATGGAACTGTTCTTTCAGGCCGGAAAGGTTATGAACGCGACACGCTGCGTCGTAAACTGATAATCTTTATGGAACTGCGGCAAGCACCCATTAAGCGCGTCTGAGCGACGCACGTTTTATGATTTTCCACTGTTTGCCCGCCATATTCGATTGTCAGCCTGGGCAAATAAAATGCGACGAGTGATCGGGAACGCGTTAGACCTGTCGAGGAAACAGGGCCGAAGACGGGGACCAAGTTATGGCGATTGCGAGCACTTGCATCCATTTGAAATTTTTTCACGCGTTCGCTACCGGCGTTCCTCCACAGTGAACTAATCATAATGTCTTCCCAGTATGAAATTCACATGAACAAAAATTCTAAAAATCTTATACACGTGCGAACAGTGACTGACCTATAAATCAGCGAATAAAAATGATTCCATAAGAAGGGCGATTATGGTAATGCTAAATAATTATGGTAAATCATCAATTTCACTAGATACCTGCGTCCCACTTTGTCTAAAATCAAAAATCTCATACACGTGCGGACGTTGACTGACCCATAATCCATAAGAAGGGTGATTTTGGTAATGCTCAATGATTATGGTAAATCTTCAATTTTACTAGAGTCAATGTACAAGCGTCCCGAACGAAATTTTAGCCAAATGGCTTTTCTGGGACTTGATAGAGGATTCTCTGCAAGAAAAATCGAGATAAGACTCGATCGCGCATCCAAGGTTCATCGACCTGCATCCGCAAGCCTAGCCCCGAAAATCCGCGGCGTTTCCGCGTTCGTTTGCACAAGTTCCTCCGGTCTGCGCGCCAATAACGTGGTTTTCTGAACCGTCCCCGATGTCCGTGCGGTCGCATTGTGTGCATAAATCTTCATTCGAATGGTAATCGATGCGCGATTAACGCGTTTCTCGGCGCGGTAACGAGCGGGGCCGGGGGCGCATTACACGTGCACGTGATCCTCAGGAATTCCGGCGTGACGGTTCGATTAGAATCGATGCCGATTCGATAATAAGCGACACTGGCCTTGCCGCCCCGCAGCGCCGCGGCGAAGTTTGCGAACGAAGTCTCTCGGACAATATTTGCGAAGAAACGACCCGTGGGAAGCCTTCTTGCGACGCGCGACTTCGCCGAATTTCCTCTTCTTCTACTCCTTCTTCTACTTCTTTAACGTCTCCACGTGCTTGGAGAACGTAAACCGTAAATACATATTGACGCAGCCTTCGACGAGCAGACCTTGATCTACGGGTTCGTTAATGCCAATCGCTTGTTCGGGTTATTAGCGAAACGGAATAAAGACCTCCGAATCATTCTTATGCGAGCACTTTGCCTCCTACGCCATTCCATTTTGCACGTTTTCAACTCGTTCGCTGGCTCTCACCAATTAACTGCGGACTTTACGCACTTCTACCGACAATTAGATTTCTCAATTTGGAACTTGAGACAGTAAACACACTAAAAGATTTTCAACATGCTATTATGTTACGAAAGCATTGAAAACAAGAGCTGGATTTCAAACACTTAAAGCAAGAACTATACATTAATTAATCCAATGAATAGCATTGCTGCAGAATCAAGCAGTATCTATAATCGTATCGATTTTTTCATTGATTCAAAAAATTTTAAAAAGCAACTACGCAGAATAATAGGATAATATCACATCGATGATACTATTGTTTTTTGTTCTTCTTTGTCATTAGACGAGTACTCTTTGTACGTTCAGTGAAAGGGCTTCAGTTCGACTATAATAATAAATAATAAATAATGAATTGTTTCCGTATTAAATGTAATTCCACGTGCTGAACGATGTACAAGGAAATGAAATACAAGCGTCAATAAAGTTGATCGCGTCTATGAATGAAACGGGTGACGTGTGAAACACATAACACCGTGACAGTGTCAACACATTAATGATCGTCTTAAAACGCGTTCACTATTGACACAAGTGTCGAAGGAAATCGGTAACCGATTCCGAGAAAAGCTGAACCAATTCGTACGCGGAGCCGCGCGAAAGTCTGTGCAAAATCGCAGGCATTCGGCAAATTTCTAAATTAGTGTCTCGTCGTGGCAGGACTTGTTCGATTCTCACGGGGCAAGTTATTCCTGCTGCGTCCGCTGCTTACCATGGAATTCTAATCCCGTGGCTGGACTCGCTTATGACTCGAATGTATCCGTGAATGAAGGTGTCAACCGCTCGAATGTGAAACCGTTCTCGAGTGAAAATTTTCTGTTTGGTATTCCGGTTGTTAATTGGAAGCAATTTGGTAGGGAGGAAATATTTGACTCGGGAACGTGCCCCTTGTATCGAGACGGTTTCGGTAATTCTCCGCGACATTCGTCTTTGTAAATCCTCCGGGGGATTTGGAAATCTTATTATGCTTATTTATGGGCCCTATTTGACCCAAATGAACATATAAATTTCACCCTACCGTACGTCCATCGAGCCGGAACCACACATTTTCTAAGATTACGCTTACGCACAGCATACCGGCCCGTGGACTCCGAAGAGTCCACCAATAATTCTTGTCATTCGACAATATTCTACTTAATCACGATCAAAAGGAGTTATTACCGAGCGGTGTACGGTCTTTTTCAAGCGGCCGTGAAAGTCTCGTAAACAACAGATAATAATAAATCGTCCTTATTGCGCGCGGGATCGTTAAAAATAATAAATAATAGGATTTCTCAGTGAAAACGATGGAGTTTACCGGATAGCAATAATTGCCATCCTAACACGTGTTTTTATATAATCGTTCGAAAGTCTTCCGTCCTCTATAAAGGACAAGGAAAATGTTTTCGTAAAATCCTATCGCGGTTAACACGAGATGGGAATCCCACTGATTACGACGAGGGCGTATTTCCTGTTTTACACGCTTCTGCAGACTTATCGTACGAGGAAAACTATTTCGTTATTCGGTTAGATTAACTATGCGTATACAAATTGGAAATATGTATACGTAAAAAAATATGTATATGTATGTATACCTTGCATAATAAGTTCAGTGTTTTCGTTAAGATCCGTAGTCGGACAATTGCTCGGAACTTTTGAGATATAACAGACTAGATACATCGGTGAATTTTAGTCAGGCAGGTTCAGCGTTAATCAAGGACGCGGCTCTGTTCAATTAGAAAGTAGAGAAGATCGGTCCGAAGTTTTTCAAGGAAGAATAGTGAAGAGAGGCTGGAGAAGATGGAACGTGTTATTGAGTTTGCATATTAGCGAGTTTCAATCGATTTCAGCCAATTATCGTTCCGCGATCGAGCAGTTTCGAAAGCGGCACTTCCTCTTAGCCGACGCGCTGCGCCGCGGACAAAATTATGGCCACGTTCCTGATCGTGTGTGTATGTCGCAAACGATTCGCTTTAACGGCTATTAATATTAACGTAATCTTTCGTAGTATAATTCTGACCCCGCGAGCTATAAATACACCGTGAATGACCATAAAATTTCAACCACGCGAGCCCGCCGGAATCGCGTCTAACGATCTCGGGGGTAATAAATCGCGGATCCTAGGAGAGGGCTCTCTCTCCCTCCCTCTCTCTCGCTTTCTTTCTTTCATCGAGACCCGAATGGAACACCGGCGCAACAACTGGTCGAATACGTAATCCGTTTCGTAGAAATGATCGTTACGGGGACGGTAAATAAATTCCGAACGTCGCGCGCCGTCGGCCGGCCCCGATCACCGACACGATTTTCGCCTCTACCAGGTCGAAAGTCCTTGCTAAATTAATCCCCCCCCGCATATTCCGCCGTCGATAGCAATACCGTGGTTTATTGTCGCGCCGTGACATCATTCGAAAACATTCCCGTAATCGCGGGAAATAAAGAAACAATCCGCTGCGAACTTTTCGCTTGACCTCTGCTGGAAATGAACTTTCATAATTTTTCTTTTTTTACAATCTTGAGAAAAATTTTTACGATTCCGGGAACAATGTAATTGCGAGAAACGCGTCGTTAAAAATACACGAACAATTCCACGTGAGTTGTTTCATTCGATTATCTACGCAAATGGCATTCTAGAATCTTTCGCGGATAAAACATTTCAAACAGAATAGTCGAAATATAATATAAAAAACGTATCAATGTCTATATCGTCTACACTCTTCAGTGCAACAGCACTGTATAAGCTTCTCCCGAAGTGCATCAACAATATGTACCAACGTTATTAACGTTACTCACCGTCTCACGAAAACAGCGGAATAACAACAACGTAGCATTGCTTGGCAATGTAAACATAAATATTGACGATGAGTCACGTCCGAGAGCCTTAGATAATAAACCAGAATTTAGATAGCATTGTTTTTGATGCAGCGTCGATAGATTCTACTGTACTTTGCGAAATTGGTCTTGGGTTGATAAATGGCTCGATGTTAATTATTACTCCGTCGCATTATATTGAAAGAATGGTTCGCGTGTAGCGAAATAAAACCGAATAAAACTTGGGAATAATATATTGCAGCAATCAGGCCGACTTTTTAACATCGTTCCAGTGAGATCATCGAAAATGGCCCGCACACAAAGTGTCAACGGGCCAATTAAGGATCCCGAAAGATCATCCTCGTCGAACACCAAGTGAAACCGAAGTGTGCGTGTCACCGACTAATTCGTGCGGCGGCCTGGACAGTTAATCTCGCGGAGGATCGCGTATCGATTGAGATTCGGTGTGTAAATGGGCGACCGCTTTGACGATCACCGGTGCTTCGATAACGCCGTTAATGACCGTACGGGCTATTAGTCTGGGATCCCCGTCCCCGGCAAGGTCACCGAATAATCAGCTGTTACCAGGTAGCACACCTGCGTGAGAACGTGTCGCGGGGCTTCTTTAAATATCCGAGGCCGGTTGAACCTGGTCCCGCATCGAGACTCGCTAAACCGGGTAGATATTTTGCCGTCTATCTGGCGACTTGATTAATCGCGACTCGACCGCCTCCGAGAGACTGCTATCGTGTCTGCTATAATTTCAGTAGGCTGATTAAGACGTTCGGATACAGACACATTAGCAGCGAACAAAGAACCGCAACAAGTATACAGAAGTTGCTTTAACAGGCTCGTGATCTGGCCAGAATGGCATTCGTGTCCTGTCTTAGATTATATTCGGGTAAATTATATTCATATGATCCTACTATAATCGATGACGAATTCGTTAGATTGCTTTCTAAGAGATCGAGGTAGAAGGAAGTTTTAAGGATCGCAGGATTGGACTATCCGCTGAAGATGGCCAGTTGGCCCAGTACGGAACCGGAAAGTCCAGAACATCTGGCCGTCCAAATTTAGGATCGCAGTGGTCCCGATCAGAAAATAGAAGATAGCCGGGTGACGTACGTACGCATATTTCTCCATACATTAACGAGCGATCCGTCGATGGAGAGAATGTCCACTGACGCGAACAACAACGTATCCGGGGGGGCAGACCGTTTTTGCATGGTCAAGGAGTTCTCCTCGGGATTTTTCTGGCGAGCAACTGGATCCCGGGCCGGGTCAAGTTGGACGGGGCACTTTGAAGAATTATTCGGCCGGCTCCTCGCCGCTTAATGACCAAAAAGAAGCACGTTTTCAATCCACTTGGACGCTCGCGAGGAGGATCTCAAGGCGAAATCGGCTTAGTTCAAGGCGGATCCCGAGATACTCGTGTCCAAACGAGAAATATCCGATAGCCGGGCTGCCAACGGGGGCTCGTCCCTTTTCTTTTTTCTTCTCTGTCTCTCTCTCCCCCTTTTCTCTCTCTCTCTCTAGCGGGAGCCCTGTCCCATGGAGAATGCATTATTGCGCCCAGGAAGAGACGGTCAGAGGAGTGACGTCGCCGTTAGGACGGGGGCCACTCGAGTGCTTCCGGTTGAAATCGTGGCTCGACACTGCCAAGTTGCCTTATCGGCGGCCACCTTTTTATTCCCGCGGAATGACACCTTTGTGCAGCAGCCGTCCAACGACCATAAATCCCACCCGCCTCTCTCCCGGCTCCCGCTTCACCCCGTTCAACCATCCCCATTTCGCCTTTCCACTTTCTTCCGGGCTCCCTTATGTAATTGGCTGTGCCGTTGCCAATTCTATTATTACTAAATATGTACGTTTTATTACGGCGCCCGTTCGCCGCGAATACCCGCAAACCAGCCCCACACACCATCTCCGAACCGCTGCCATTCCGAACGCTCCGATGCTTGGCCAAGCTACCCACATCCCCCAAATGGAAACCGATTCCCGTGTTTGCACCCCCCTCGCGACCAACTGGTTCTTATCTGTTTTCTGAGATTCTTTGCTGTAATATTTTCGGATTAAAAACGGAGAAATGAAATAGCTTGAATAGATTGAAATACGTATTAAGTTCTTCCCGTTATGCTAATCCCATCGAACCGAACGCGCAATTCTTTCCTCGTCTTAAAGCCGTACTGTTTGCGCTAAACAGAATTCCATATTCCGCGCCGAGTTTATTGTGCCAATAACGCTAACTGTAGTCTTAAAAGCATAAACGTTTGCCAACTATTAATAAAACACACCGACGAACATAACAAACTGTTCCTTTTCCAGTTCTTCCTAGAAGGAAAATTAGCAGATCGCCTCGGGGAGATAAGTATTAGCATTCAGATGGTTATTAATGGATTTCCAAGTAGGAAAGCGTTTGACAAAAAAACACAAACTGACGGAAACTACGCTACACGATGTTTGCTGTATCAACGCCGACTGTTTCACGAAACCATGAGTAGTTCCTTCGCAAATTCATTGCTAAGCAAACCCAAATAGTTCGTTTGTACGAACAAAATGAAGAATATCAGTACTGTACAATGAATCTCATAAATGAACTACGAAGTCTCTTTGAAATTTGTAGAATAACACAATGCACTCTGCTAAAGAGAATACTTGTTAGTCGTTTGAAAGAAGCCAATTGCGTTTGCTCTCTATTCGAGGTTAGATGGCGAGCGAAAGCGTTAAGATCGGAACAAGCATCTCGGGCCGCACTGCGACAGTTAACCGTAGTAAAGGGGAGTCGAGCATGGTCGAAGCAGTTGTCGGACTTGGGGATGGCCTCTAAACAATTCGCATCCAATAGGGTTCGGGCCAAGGGGTCGGTAACTCCCGTCCGTTTCCCTTTGGCGTCGATTTTGCGCCCAATTTGGCCGGAGACGACGTGCACCGGGCTGCAACAATATTCGGGTAGCAATGGTCGTGGCGTTATCGGCCGTTAGGTTCGCGGGAAGGAAGCTGGCTGGTCATCGGGAAACAAGCGTCGCGATCGTAAGGAAGTAATCATCCCCCTCGACTGCTCCACTGCCCTTAAACGGCCGGATCGATGCATCCGGGAGCGCACCCTTTCGAAATGTCGGCCAACGACCGAAAATCCCCGGCGCTCGCTTCCTCTCCGGGGGCTGATTCGATTATCAGTGTAGGCAGGAGTCGCCGGAAACGAGGCTTTCTTGTTGATTTGTCGAGAGCCGTTCGTCTATCTGCCCAGATAACCACCACCGCCGCCCCTACCTCTATTTACAAGGGGGTATGTTCCATAGAACGACGCTAATTTCTAGCCGATTCTTCCCCAGACCATCAACGATCGGCCAAACTTTTTCGGGGAGGAATCACCGGTTTCCCAATGGGGCGTTAACAATTGATGCGTATGGTTACGAGGTAATTGGCGGTTGCTTAATGTCTGCAACAATGTCTGGTCTATCATTACGCCCGCGGTAAACTACAGGGTAGCTGATTTTACCGCAGCGCGGCGGCCCGGGGTATTCGCGAGGGGTATTCTTTTTTAGCGTTCGAAACTGCCCTTTTAAAGAGCGGCTTATCGATGCGGGATCGTAATGTAGACACGTTTAATGAAATATTAGCGTGGCCCAGCTGTGAAACGCGCCGATCCGGAATTTTTCGCAGCTCGGGTTTGTTTTTGGGGAGCGCAGGCATGTTCAAATTAGGTCCCACCAGAATCCGGAGAATGAGACTTGTAGATTTGCATGTTGTTTTCTGCTATGTTCCTCGAGTAGATTTTCTATAGTTGTCTATTCGCATTTTTGTTTTACAGTTCAACTTTACCAATTGTATGTTGCGAAGCTTGTGCAGGTGGCAATTTTGTTTGTTCATTTCTGTAAACAGATCAGACCCACATGTCCAAATATCCACGGTGCCTATCAACAGGTCCAGGCCATTGCCCGGGCAATCCCAGCCCACGTCAGAGCTGCACCCTTTCAGGCTCGGAATGAAATCGCGTAGCAGTAAAGTAAAGAATGCAGATTCCAAGGTGGAAATTGGCGGAAGGTACGACGGTGGGAGTTCAGGAGAACAAGGGGGGTATAAGGGGGGCTCAGTGTAACCGAGTTGGCACTTTCCTCGTCGACGAGTTCTCGGAACGCGTTGACCAGGGTCCACGGAGGGCAGCGTTCGGCGTCCTATCTTGTAGTGCACGTGCAGAGTCCACGCGCGCCGTCACGCACACGCTCTTAAGAGGAAACTACGGCGAGTTGAGTCCGAGTTAAGCTTAAAATTTTCATTGAATCGAGTTCGTAGTTGAATTACATCGCGAGGAGCGTAGAACTCGTCACGCAAACTATTTATTGAATTTAGATTTAAAATAGAGTATGTTTTTGTCATTTTTATTTCATCGTCTTCTTCCCTGTAACGTGGAATACACGCTGGTCCTAAATCGACAGTGCCAGGAGCAATGAAGGAAACATAGTCGAAAAGCAAGAACCAAACGTGAACCACCCGATCTGCTGATTTCTCAGCGTTCGGTGTGGTATCGTGTAGTGCACGTGCAGGGTCGCGCGCGCGCCATCACGCACACGCTCTTGAGAGGAAGCCACGGCGGGTCCAAGGAGGTTCAGGCTCCCGGGGCGGGGAGAGGCTGAAGAGGTTGAGGAGGTTGAGGAGGTTGAGGCGGCGGCGAGGTGGTGGTCGAGGAAGAGAGGGCGAGGGGCCCAACGGAGGCGAGACAGGCCTTATACGAGCTCGGTGGCCGTCGGGGTTCCCTCTAATGTTTGATAGTTGTGTGTGGGCCGGCTCCGGCCGCCGCAGCGTGAGAGAGGAATGCGAGGATGCATAGTCGACTCGTGTTGCTGTTCTTTGGTGCAGCGCGCGACGTCCACTTCGGACAATCGACAGCGTTCGAACGCCGTGCCAGAACCGGACGGTCTCACAGCTCCGAGACAGATGCATGAATCATGCTGTCCGTTGACCCCGCAAGGCCCCCGCCCCCCTGACATGCCTGTCTACTCGCTGTCCGCGGATCGAGAGCCTCGATTGCATGTTTTATGGATTTGATATGCGTTTTCGAGTGCGGACGCGAGACGCCGCCCGATAACCGCGACGATCATCCGAGCTTCTCTCTTGCGAGCACGTCCGATAGCAACGGCTTTTTGCGAGACAGCCTGCTCTCGATCCTGTGAGATGATCTACCCCGGGACCCGTGCTAGACCATCCTGACTTCCGCGCCGAGCTATGGTTTTAATGTTTCATGGCTGTCTGCGCGCAATACGCTCCAATGGAATGCGGCAGGAATTTTTCAGATTTTATTTTACGTTGTTCCTTGATAGCTTCATTTTTGTATCGCTAGCAGTGTTTAATTGTAAATCCTCGTTTCCGACATTTTTCAATGCCAACAAGCCAACTCGAATTTCTAAGATTGTCCCTGGCATCGTGCCCTTCAGACTCGTTTTTCTGCAACATTGTTGGACCCTTTCTATCTGTGGTTCTAGGGACTCTATCAACTGGTATCTTTGTCGCAATTTCACGTTAAGCTCTCGTCGCGAGATTTTTAAATGGAATTTCGAGCAGAAGGTGGGGAGAAGTCAAGGAATTTTAGAAATTCTCCTTGGCATAGTGCCCTTGGAACTTCTATTTTGCAACTTTCTTGGACCCGTTCTTCCCAAATTGTGGTGTTCAATTTTATTTTCACAGAACAACGGTGATCTCGACGATTTTCGATGTACAACGGTTAACGGTCTCGATGGACAGGATGAAATTCGCAAAAATACTGGAGTCGAAAGTTTTCGCGTCGAGGCAGCTCGTTCGAAGCATCTCGAGCAGATCCGGTCGTTCGAATCCGTTTTATCGACGCGCGGCGCATAAGGACGCGATCCTTTAGCTCCCGGAACGAGCTCAAAAAGAGGACCGGCCGCGAAAGCCGCAGAGTCATCGAGTAATTTACAACTTTCAAACTGCAACAGTGTTTCTGCGCCGACAGAGTGGCGGAGAGCCTGGGCTGCCGGATGAACGGCAAGGGGAAGCAAGTATGCACAGATTTAATGATGCCGTTGATGTTAATTAAAATTCCATTTCGATGTGGAGAACAAGAGAGGCAACGAAGGTTCTCGGAGAACGAAAGCGAGAGAGAGAGAGAGAGCAAAGGTGGAGAACGGGTCCGGCAACCGTGTACCGAGCAAAGGGGCAAGCAACATTGTTGTTGACTTTCAGCTGACCGACGTTCTTCCGGTTCTTCCTCCTCTACATCGCGGAATTGCGGTCGATTCGAGCGCAAGGATGCAGGGACATAGGTTGGGCTAATTCAATCGGACGATCAGTCAATCGTTCCCCGGGTGCCCATTAATTAACGCCGGCATTTTCATCGGAATGTCCGCGAGGAACGGACAGTCACGCCGCCTGCGGAGAAACAGTTACTGGACCTTGAACACACTCCGTCGATGTTCCAACGATTGTTCTACCTGCGCAATACAACGGGGCCCGCGCGTGAAATCGTGCCGATTGTCTTTGCACACGGTCGTCCGTCCTGGACCTGGGCTACCTGTCCTGGTATAATCCTTACCTGTTTCCTCCTCTGTAAAATCCAAAAGTCCTCGGAGCTTTGTTCTACGTGAAGCTTCACTGACTGTCTAACTAGACAGGAACTGGTCTGCAAAGGAATAATAAGTCTTTGTCAGATAATGAGGTTGAAGGAGGGACTGATCCCAGTCTTAGTGGAAATAGTTACCGGTCCTTGAACACGGTCCGTCCAAGTTACAACGATTGTTCTATCTGCGCAATACAAAGCCCCCTCTCCCATAAAATCGTTCAGGTTGTCTTTGAGGTACCTGGGCTGTCCTAATCCTCACACTTATTCACTGCCTTCGCTGACTAAACAACTAGACAAAATTCTATACAGGACGGCAGAGGGTTCATAAGGCTGTCAGGTGATCAGGATGAAGGAGGGACTGATCCCGGTCTTGGTAGAAACAGTTACTGGACCTTGAGAACTTTCGCAATGAGTATCCGCGACACGATGTCGGTCGCTCTATTCGCGTCACGTTCGAGCTATTCGCCGGACGCACGATTTACGATCCGGAGACGCGAGGCTGGCCTAACCCAGACCGGACGTCGAACGTCGGACGTTGGACGTCTCTTCTCCGGTTGGATCACGAGGCTGGACCAGCGCGGTGATCGTGGAACGCTTCGAAAAAGGGAGAGTCACCGGGAAATAATAGGTAATCCGGAATACTAGCCGGAGGGCGGACGGAAGGAGCGCAATTTCTCGTCGATCGTGAAAGCATTAAGCAACGTCAGCTGCCTGCAGGGGCGGCTGTCGCGGCCCGTAGCCCGATTCATTAGTTAAATAATGCCGGCACCGGTCAATGGCCGCGTAGCCCATTGCAGTTAAGCCGACTGACGGCGAACCAGGTCGACCAGTTTTCGTCACCGTCGCACAGTGGTCCCGAATCGGGATTTTACGGCTCGGAATCAACATACACGCGTAAGCGATTGTGTTCAAGGTAGAAACGAGTAGTCCGTGTTCTACCGTTTAGAATTCCTTAATTTTTGTCTTAATGAATAACTTAATGCCAACGTTGGTATAAAGGATGGTTATTGCAGCAATTTAGAGGGTAGGAACCGGCAAGGGATGGAACCAATTGATACTTTAGGGTCCATCTATGGAACTTCGAATTTCCATGGGCCTTGATCCGAGCACCGGACGAACAAGACCCCGAACCGGTCGTAACTTTCTCGGGCGGGCAACGCGAGCAAGCGCGCCGATACCCGGAGAGTGGCCAATTTATTTATCACCGTGGCCGAGGAACAGGCTCGGTCTCTGTCCGCGTTTGGCTCGCGTTTATCGTGCGACATTTACCCCGCAGGGAAAATTGAATCGCGACCCCGATGGAAGCGTCTCCGACACTGCCGTCTACATTGTCGTCGTCGTTGTCGACGGTGGCTCCAGCTTGGCGACGTCGGATAGGCGAATGTGATCACGCACGCGGCGACCGACTATCGCGGATCGTAACTTTCACGTGCGACTACCAGAATCGGGGCGACACTTAGCGCTTACGTCGAAAGTGGGCGGTTTATTGTCGCGCCCCAGACTGGTCCCAAACAGCTAACTGAAACCGGTGATTTTTTAGCGTTTCGACACCCACAACCAACGAAACAAGCCACGTTTAGTCTACCAATTGATCAGAGAAGGATCAACTTCTTCCACTCGTTTCAAAACACAAAACGAAGATCCTTACGAATCAACCCATGAAGAAACAATCTTCAACAAAAAAGCTGACCATAAGTCACGGCAGAGCGGATTGGGACACCGCGGACATTACAAGAGGGATGTTAGGTTCTCGAAGAGCGAAAGGGGGCACCGATGGAGTAAGAATGAGAAAAGGGGGCGGCTGAATGAGCGCGCGGACGCCTCCGCTGATTTTCTGATCGGATTCCAATGGAGGAAGAGGAAGAGGAGGTCTTTGACTCCGGTCGCGCGGCAGACTGAGTCTGGAGGCTGGTTGATCTAAATACCGAGTAGATACGATCACGATTCGAGATCCTACGCACTGCCTGTCCCTCTATCCGGTTGCTCGTACGCGCGAACGCGTCCAACTTCGCTTCTCTCTTTCTCTCCGATTAACTTTGTTGCTCGTTTTGTCCCTTTCTCTCTGCTCCTTTATCGGCGCGACAGCCAGCCAACGATACCTGGAATCGGCGATCAGCGCCGCAGATAAACAGCTCGGGAGAGCCTGGATCGCTGATACACGACGTCGGCGGTGCATTTAGCACTCCCGAAGCGTTAAAACCCAATCGGCGTTTCGAAAGTCGGCCAGACCCCATCGAGCATCCTTTCTACGAGGCGAGCCGAGCCGAGAGAGCCTTCTCTAGAGAGGCTCTGAGCTTTTGTTCTTCCGTGCCGATCCTCGCGCTATCCAAACCTATCTAACGCTGAGATCGTTACCGAACACCGCACCGGTCGGCTGGGAACGATTCTTGCACGAGAGAGGAAGTCGCGAATTAGAGCCACGGAAGCCGCCATTCAACCCTCCACTCCCCTCCTCCCACCGTCAACCCGGGTGAAGAATTCGGGGAACCTTCTTTGTTCCATAGATTCGGCCTTGCGCTCGCCGCCTCGGTCCTCTTGCTCCGCTCTCTCTCTCTCTCTCTATCGCTATCCGATGGTTGCAATTGGCGCAATGATGCACTCGCGCTTCTGTCGGACTATTCTGCGTATCCATTCAGTCGTCTTTAATCGGATGAAATGGAGAAGGGAGGAACAACGTCCTTCAACTCGGGAAGAATGGCGACAGCTTCCTGTCTCAAGTATCTTTATGCGCTCCTGATGACTGAGGCAACGACCTGTGCTCGGTCAATCGGCCGCGAATACTTCTTTCGCTGTGATTTTTCCAGGATGTCGACACAATATGGGGGATGTACAGGGGCTGGATCTCCTCCTCCCTCTAGAAATCGGTTAAGAAATAATTCAACGACGTACACCCCCTTACCGTATCAGAAGATGCGACACAGATCCGATGTAATTTAGAACGATGTTAAATGGCTAACCACATCACGTTGTACCCAACGACTGTCACGACTATGTTAAACTAACTTTTGGCACAGCTAGAGCAACTTGTTCGAAGGAGCTTCCAACTTCTCCGGAACTTTGCATTTCTAAGACCCTGCGCGTGTCAACCTCGCGCTGGTCACGTGGAAGACGTATATCATCCAACCTCGTTCCTACGTTTTTTCTGCACGGCGTAGCTTATAGGTTCCGACTAAATCGCATTCAACCAAAGGTATCAAACTTCGCTTAAAAATTGAAAACATCGGTTCTACGTAACGATCGCTGAAAATAAATAAAAACCTCGACATACGTGAAACGGTCTCAATTGTTTGAAGCTTCGCGTTTCGTCGGCGCAGACCTCGTCGATCGATCTTGAAATTTCACGGCAAAAAGCCGTGCATCCCACACGAGACGCTGGGTTCATGGGAACCTATCAATAGGCTCTCCTGCTTGAACTTTCAAACGTATCCTCCACTCCTATCGTCCATTACCAGAACACCGGGTGAACGCGTGAAACCGTATTTAACCGGACTAGCCGTTCCGTGGCGAACCGGGCCGCATAGGGATATCCGAGAGAATCTATCGAACGGATCACAAGCGGAACATCCCTCGCAGCTGTTCGAAAGCGGCGCGGCGCAGCATCGAGGACGGAACGAATGAGCCGAAGAAACGCGCGGGGCTTTACGTCCGCACCCACTCTGTTCGAGCTATCTTATCCGCGAGCGAGCGGCTACACGAAAACGTAATCGTGGCGGCCGGAATAAAAGCAGGAAGTTCTGAGAAGATGGCACGTAGGCCGAGAGGCTGTGTCAGGCCTGTCTTCGGGGCTTCCTTTCACCAGCCAACGGATCCGCCGTAACTCGTTACCGGATCGAACCTCCCCTAACGCCGTGAAGACCGATGACCCCGCTACAGCGTCACGAGCATCTCCCCGATAAGCTCGAGCCGTTTAACCCGACATGAATTTTTATTATTTAGGAATACAACAGATTCTGTTATGCAGCTGAAACGTGGTTGAAATCATTCGAAGCTGTTTGATATGTTATTTTATAAACGGTAAACCTTATGTATAGGGGAGGCAGCTCCGATGACCTTGACCTTAACAGATGTTGTCAAGGACAACATTCTGAACAACTTTCGTCATTACAACTACACGGTGATCGGTCTTATCTTATATTAATGTAAGGCTACCATAGTTTCGAATGAGCTACACCTTAGATAAATAAACACAGCAAGAACCCATACATTCGAAGGTGACCCATGTGCGATCCAGTGCGTTAGTTGATAGTCTCGTGAGTTATTGAATTATTTCAATATGCATCTGCATGAATTTATATATTTGACATACAATTTCGATTCCTTGTGGAACTTTTTGTGTAAGAAATTTAAATGTGTTGTAGATATCGATATTTTGAACCTAACCTAACCTAACGACACCTCACTGTACTGTATTTAACCGTTGTACAAATAGTATAATGTAGGTGAAAGCCTTTTTCTGCTTTGGCTAGCTATTTCTACTAGTCCAACTACCAGACCAGGCTCTTGATTTTATGACCTCGCCTGGGCTCCTCTGTTCCTGAGAAAACCGCCCCTTCTGCACAAATCCTTATACCTAAGATATTGTCTTATCGGTGAATTCCAACAGAAGCAAGCGACAGAACAGCTCGGACCGCTCCTGAGTTATGGAGGTGATCCCGGTGCAGTCGGATGATCGGCCAGGTACATGGTTTACTATCTCGAGGCTTACCATCCAGAACAACAGAACAATTCTAGCAAATGACGGGCACGACGACGACGATGATGCTCCGGGTGACTTTCTCGAGGCTTTCTCGGTTGGCGATCGGCACGGACCGCGTGGCTCGCCCGTGGCAGGAAAAGATTGCCGTGGAAAGTAGCGGCCGAGGTCACTAAGAAAGATGAGGAACACGCACACGGCCGTGTAAACGTTCTCGGAATCTTTTCGTCCCCGGTGAACGGTCACTTTCACGATGCTCTCACACCGGAGGAAAGCTCCCTCGAGCCTTCAGCCCTCTCTCGCGGGGCAATTTTTGCGATCTTCCTCCCTACGCACGCTGGCAGAAACGTGTTGCAATTATTCTTCTTTCCACGCACCTCTGCGTCCATTTACCAACAAAAAAGCCTTGGAAACAGTTCTCGGAGGAGGTTAGTATTCGACTCGTATCGTTGTGCTTCTTAAATCCCCGCTGTAAGACCGTCTGGTGGAAATCAAACGACGAAAGGCGCGGAACAGAGGAAAAACAGGACTCGTGGCGGATCGTTGTCTATTAAAAGCTCTCCCCTCGTAAAGTTCTGCCTATTATCGGGCCCCGCTAAGCATCTTGTCCGGATAATTGGACGCGATGTTAAGTGGACGTATTCATTTGTCGAAAGCGACGCGGATCCTATCGCCGCCGCAGAGACACCATAAAACGAAAATTTATAACGCCGATCTCTGCGGCAAGACTCTCACAGCTCTCCTGAACGCGATCCGACGACAGCCTCGATCGACTCGATTCCTTCTCGCCAGGGAATGCCCTTTTTGTCTCGCGATATCCCTCCGAATTCCACAACCTACATGATCAGTAGAAATTTCGGATTTTTACTTTCCGCTCTCTTGCCTTGGTCACGTGCACGCTTCGAAGCTGCGTTAACATATTTGAAAAACGTTACGGGTTTTCTTAAAAGAAGTTGCCACAGTTGATCAATTGACATTTAAAATCGCAACCGTGTAGGCTTGATATATTCATTAACATAGTGATTGTAGAACTGAAAGTGATTTTATATTACTAGACGGTGTTAATCGACCTTTCTTGATTTTCGTGTATTTAGCAATCTTGCGCGTGCAATAAATTTCATAAAGATCCGCAGTCTAATTACAACGTGCGCTCGTCGAAATAAATTTGCAATCTCTGTAATCCACGTAAGTCCACTAAAATTGTTTATAGTGGCGCGACTGCGAATTCTGCAGGTGCATAAATTACTACTGGATTGTTTTATACGTGTATAAATTTTGGATTTTATAGTCGCCGGTGTAATTTTTGCGAACGATTTCCCTGGGATAAAGAGATCAGAAGGCAGGATCGTGGCGTAGCGAACGTGACACATTTCGGTCCCATTATTAATTATGAATAATCTCGGCTCTCTCGGGGTCCCAGTGAACGCACTCAGTCGAGCATAAAATTGCCGGCGGAATTTACTATGACGCGTTCCAGCTTCGCCACATTGTAACTCCGTATCCAGGATACATTCTATGTTCCCATAAACTGGCAAATTGAAACCCTATTAGCACATAGCAGCACGATTTACTCGAGACCCCGGGAACATAATCGACGAATAGAATCTGAGAGACTGGAGATAAGAATAATATACGAAGTACGGGATCGGAGAATAATAGCCAATGCCACCGTGAAACGAAGTGTTACAACCGAGGTAACGCGCGAACATTTTCCCTAGATTCCGTTAAAAAAACGATCTTCTCATTGCCTCGATTGACGCAATCAACGAATCGTAATTCCATGGCGAGACTTTCGACAGCGATTCGTCATACTCGTCAAACGACAACGATTAGTCAACGAATAACGCTGCCAACCATATCGGTCCAGGTTCGTTGAACCGATGAACTGATTTCTATTAAAATAAGGTCCCACGATTCGAGATCCTCGAAATCTCGCGAAATCGATTTAGCCAGCGCTCAAATTCGCATGACTCGCTCTCCTGCTGAGCGTGCTCGACGAAATGATCGATTCGGTTGGGTAACAATGATACGTTTGACCGTATCCAAAGTGAATTTTGTATAACAAATTAGGTGAAATCTCTGGGAAAGGTCTGTCGGTTTTGAAACGCAATTAGACAATACGATTGAGGAAACATTCAGAAAGTTACAGACACAAAAACAGATAATGAAATCGAAAAAGAAACAATTAGTTTTTTTAATTTCATGCAAGTATTTCCTTGGAGTAGTTCAGAATATACAGAAATGTGACATAACTCGTGAAAAATAAAATTCCTAATTTAATGGATAATTTGTTGATCATTGTCGATGGGGCTAATGGTTCTGGAGTCGGGCGGCCATCGAAAAAGGATCATGGTGACAAGGCGAAGAGCAAGAAATAAAGACGCGATTTTAAAGCATCGCTGGCCCCGTGATCGAGCATGAAGCCGGGCCCCGCGATTTGTGCGAAACTCGATCGCAGCCGGTTCGCACGATCCACGAAACTGGATCGGATGTGTATCGAGGCGCGAGGAAACAACGGACGACCGTTACTGGCCGAACCTTCGCGGATATATACAACTCTCTTTCTCTCTCTATCCGATCGAGAGGTAGTGGGGCAGATAGATCTTATCGGATCGATACGGATCGCGGATTCCTACAGATCGCCGGATAATTGGACGCCGCCGGATAATTTCGCCGGCGAAAGTAAATGAATACGAACGATCGATGCACGCCGAACCAGACCCCGCTTCGCGAGCCTCTAATTGTCGATGAATTGTGAGACAAATCGCCCCCGGGGGTCGTTCCTTCGCTTCTCACCGGAATTAACAGGGATCGTGAACACGCGAGCTATCCCTAGATCGCCATCGAGAAAGCTTCTCGATATTAGCCCCGATAAAACTCGCCTTCGAAAGTGAATTCCTTTTTTCAACCGATGTTTCACAGCTTTTCAATGTAGAGATAATAAAGCTATATAAAAAAATGAAATGCTGTTCGTTGGTCACGACATCACCGATTTGGCTAATTTTTTTTTTAATGTTCGTTGTAGTCTGAATTAAGTTTTTAGAGTAAAAAATTTGGAATAGTTGCCCGGAAACATGAAAATTCGGGAAAAAACGATTCGAACGACGAATATGCTTAATTCTGTTTTTTGCTTTGTTCGTTATGGTCTCGAAAAAAATTCAAGCCAACTACGAAGGAAAGCTTGACATTAATAAATACAATGATCACTCAAAAATACGTTTTTTTCTCATTTTTACTTTGAAATAATTATAACTTTAAATTACCAATAGCTTTTCACAAATTCGCAAAATGATCGCAAACAAATTTATCGAAATTTGGACAGGACAACGTCTGTCGGGTTAGCTAGTATATGAATAATAAGAAAAGTCGTATCAGAAAAAAAGTAAGTATAATTCCACGATCTCCAGCGTCCTTTATCGCGTGCCTGCACTTCATCAAAAACGTCGTCCGCTCGTAAAAGACGTGTCGATTGGAGCGTGTAACGCGTTAACGTGCTATTTGTCGGAGCAATTAAGCATGTTCTCGGCATAGTCCTGATCTGTTAAGTTACCGGTACCGGCTAGTAACTCGAGTCCGCAAATTTCTCTTCCTCTTTCTCTTGTCAGGCTTGCATATCGCGAGAGCAACGCCGCGCCGAGCGTCGGTAAAAGCCGGTCAAAGCTGGAGGTACAGTTTCGTGGCATAACTCGCGTTAATCCGACGTGTCCGCGTGAACACCGTGACGAGCGTCCTGCGCTTTCATTGGTCCGAACCTCTGCTCGGAAGGACTCGTAACCAGCTCATTTATCTCCCGCCGTGGCGTCGAGTCCTTAATCCTTGGGCTTGATCTTCCCTCAAAAATTTTCGTGGCCGGTATCGCCTGCTCTATAATAAATCTTCCTTGGGGAGCAAGCAGCCGGACCCCTTTTAATTACCACGTCCAGAACAAACACGCACTGACTCAGTCTCGCAAGCATTCCCGAAAAGAAGCTGAGAGAAACACGGAAAGATCAACCCTCCCCGAAAAGTCGAGAGACTTTGTTCGCTCGGGCTCGATTAGATCCGAGGAAATCCGCCACGATCGTTCAAATCATTCCTCGGAGTCATCCCCGGATGGTAGTTCGTTGGCTTATAACCCATGACGCATCGGTTCTTGACCGATACGCGACCGTGATTCACGGATCATCCCCACGTGCTCACGCCTACCAACTTTGCAGGATCGTTGACGCACTCCCTCGATCCTTCCTGCTGATGGGAATCCCGGAAATTCGGCGGCGAACGAGGTGAGTCATCTTGTACGGAATGGGAAAGAATCTCCCGAGCTCGTTAAACTCATTTTGGACACGGTCACGCTATTTTAAGTGGCTCGCAGCGCCTTCTCCTCGGGCAAATTTTATTCTCATTTTTTTTCTGTCGACATCGAATCAAAATATATGAAAAATTGTTCAAAATTTTCAACAACACCCAGCACCAAAAATAAAATGAAAGGTGCTGAAAAATGCTTTCAGGAGCAGCCATAATCAACTTCGTCAACACTTCCGCAGGTCCGCAAACGGCGAGAGCCTCGAGGATTGACTTCTCGAGGGTTGAAACATTTGATGCAGCCAGACTTATTGAGACGGATCTCGCGACGACGACTTCTCGAGCCTCTTTAAATTTGACTAATGTCCGAAACGATTCGAACGTCTGTACGACTGAATTGGTCGAAAACCTTCCGCAAAAGGGGGAATGAAAGCCCCCGGTTTCTCCCTATCTGCGGGTTTTGCAGCCCTTCTATCCTCGCATTATTGTCCGCGATCGCGAATGGACACGTCGGCCCCGCTCTTCTGAAAGAACCTGAAAACGGGATAAAGAGCCGGCAGAAAGGAAACAGGGTGAAAGGGGAGTCGAGGTGAAAGGGAAGAAAAAGTGGCCGGTGAATGCGGCAAGAAATAAAAAGGAGATCGCGGGGGTGGACGAGAATCGGAGGGGCGAGCAACCCCTCGGGTCTGCCGGGGGTGTCGAAACCATCCGCGAGTCTCGATCCAATTTTAATGGCCGAACTGTGGACCTTGACCGTCGCGCACAAAACATTAAATTCACACAGTATCGCGACCAACTGGAATGCAATATAAATTTCTTTCTTGTTTTAATACGTTCGATACGTTGAAAATAATATAATCGAACGGTGACTCAGAGTCACCACCAAAAATTGCTGTAGCATTATTCAAAATATTGTTTACATTATTAAATGTGTGTGTATCTGATCAATTACTAAGCATGTAAGTATCGTACGAGGTAATATATCAATTGGATATAAAATTAAAAAACCCATGTACAATGGAGTTATTTTTATTTGGAATTAATGGAATGGCATTATTATAATTTAAAATAGCTTCGAGTGCAAAGGGTTAATTATGTCTATTCGTTTCTCTCTTATATATTTCTTGTGTCTTTTCGTCGCTAGCTCCTTTAGTTTATTCATTTTTTTTTAAATGCATAAAAAACCTGTCGTCCATAGATGAATCAGGGTTGTTCCATGGCCTCGTAGTGCGAATAGAATATTTTCTTTCCTGTTTTAATAACGTTTGATACATTGAAAATAATATAACCGTGTTTAAAATTAGGTATGTCTAATCATTTTTTTGATAAATGCATAAGAAAATCCGTCGCCGATAGATGAATAATGGAGATTCCGGTGGAACGTCTAGGGGGTGTAATGAGGGTTGTTCCACGGCTCCGTAGCGCGGATAGAAGAACAATCTCCGATACATCGGAAGACAGGCAAATTAGCAATTCCCGTCCGACAATAAGACACCCCCGCGTTTCTGAGCTGTGCGTCTCGAACCGGATGCCTGCGCGCGACACATAAATTGTCCCGTTCCGCGATTGGTCTGGCTCAAGAATTCTATGGATCCTATGGGAACACCAAAAGATTGGGATCTTCGGTGAAAGCGGTCTCCGAGCAGGAGTCTGGCTCCGCAGAAAAGGAAGAATCACGGCGGACCCATCATATCCGGGGGGCGGGCGGCTGGTTGGTGGTGAAGGGCACGAAGGGAGGAGGAAGCGGAGTATGGTTGCTCCATGTTTCGTCGGGGAAACGATACAATACGAGTGTTGCCGCCTCCCACGCATAAACCGTGCGGTCGCTGGGAGATTCGCGTACCGCGTAGTTTCGGTGCGTCAATCCGCGTCAGCATGTTAAAGGAACGGGGGCGGGGGGAGGCTTGGCAACCCCTTGTCGACGAAGTGGAAACCTCGCGTCTCCTTTTCCCCGCGAACTGAGACGCTATTGATGCCGGTGTCTCCGGGTTCTCACGCGTTATTGGACGCACCCTGTATTTTAACAGGCACCGGCAACCCCCGCAGCTGGATTTCCCGTTTGACGTTCAAGAGGAAATCTCGTACGAACAGCGACTTGCTACTGCGAGAGCCAGACTCACTTATTATTGTCGCTAGACTGTGGATCTTTGTGCACGCTCGACGGTTTCTGAAGCTGTTGTAAGCCGGAGTCGGATAGATATCTTCTTTGATTAATTTCTACCCCCGCACCACGATTTATTCCGGCGTGACACGAACGCGTCTCGTCGTCTTCGATATTTCCTTTTATTTATCGATCCACGATAAAAAATTGTTTCCAGCTCAACTATAATAAACATGCAAACCGTCGTGTAAGATTATCCTATCTCTGAAATGAATAATACGAACGGAATAGTCCTCGAGCCATACAACTTTCACGCATTATACCTTCGTAGATAATGGTCGATTTACACACTGCTTTCATCATTTCGACCAGCCTCCGGTGTTATTACAAGGAGACATCGCGACACAAGTTTCGCTAGTCACGCTCGTTATAATTGCAGTCGCGAATGCAGCATCGAGCATCGACCGTGGAAAGATTCAGGTAGAACAGTCGGAGAGTGCATCGGAGGCTGGGGCACGGAATTCCTGCGGACGCAGGTGCATCTTGTGGCTCGTGGCCGAGGAAGGAAAGAAGGCAGCAACAGTAACAGAGCAACAGCATCGGAAGAAGACGAAGAAGAAGAAGGAGAACAAGAAGAGAGGCCTGGGACCGGGACGAAGACGACGAAGACGAGACAGGAGTCGGGTTCAGGGGACTTGGAGGTCGTTTCGTTGGTAGGCGAGCATCGCGGCCAGGTTGCCCGCTCTACGATACAGATACATAGGCGTCTGCATCGGGAAAAGGAGAGGCCAGGATAGAGGAGAGGGAAAGAGAAAGACAGAGAGACGGAGACAGAGAGAGGCGAGAGATAGACAGAGACGGAGGCAAACGCGGAGATGCAGGATGCTAAAGAAGGCTAGCTCGAGCTAGCGACCTTCTAAGGCCGCGTCGACCGACTGCTCGCCACTCTCTTCGGCTTTTTTCTCTCCTTCCTCCTTCTCCCATCCCCGGATCCCCTTCATCCCACCTTCCCCGTCGCCCACTCTGCTCGGCCAGACATTTCTTACCTCGTTGACGATGAAAGGCATCGAGCGCATCGGCCGCGAACGATGGAAACACGGAAAGCTCCGTGCGCCGAGCATATCCTCGCCGCGAGGATCCTCTTTCCACCAGGCCTGTCATCGTCAAAGACGACTGCGCTATCGTCCTGCTCTCCTACAAGACCGTGTCACCCGCTCTTCACCTTCTTCTTTTTCTTCTTCCTCATCCTCTTACCACTTCTCGTCTTCCACAGCTGGATACATGCCGGCTTCGTCTGAATCGGGGACACCATCGACAGCACTACAGACACCTATGTCTTTCAGAGGCGTCGACGGCGAATCAAGGGAACCTGAAATTTGAGAAGTACAGGTGCGATCGCTTTTTGCGGGAATCGAATTTTACAGCACAGTCATTCGAAATTCTATTAATAGACTACAGAAACGTTTTCACAGTAAAAATAGAAAGATGCACTGGACTGATATGCACATAGATGCATATAGGTCTGACTTCAATCGACACTTTCCACTTGACAAGGCGACAAGAAAGAAAACAGAAGACGATTGAATTTTCAGCTGAAGAAAGGCGCAAGGGTGAAGCGCCATGATCGTTATCGGCTTATTTGGTCGCAGGGTCGACGCGCGCTCGCGATAAAGACATATTATGACTCAGGTGTCGGCTCGAGCAGCATTCGTGACTCGGTGTTCGATCGAATCTCGGCAAGAAAGCGACGATCGGCAAATTGATACATCTCGACATGCAACCGTACCGCTAATAAAATCGTCCCCGGAGTTATTTCCGTTGAATCGTCGCGGCATCGGTATCCTCTTCTCTACGGCCGATAAAACCATATAGCGAATGGCACGCGGAAAATTCAATTCACCGTTGATATACGCGCCGATCGGTAATGACGGCAATGAAGCTTCGAAGTCAATGGTCACCGAGAAAAGTGGCTTGATCGAATTGACACGGGGATCGAGATTAAATCAACCGACCGGGGAAATTACAACTTCTTACAACGGGCAAGGGCAGGCTTCCTTCTTCGTCCTTCTCTTCGTCTTCGTTCTCTTGCTCGTTGCGTCTCGTGCGCCTCCTTCGAGGGAGGTCAATTTAACGCTGTTCCCCAAGATTACCGTTCCTCGTGCTTGCCTTTCACGCTTAGCGGGATCACCATCGCTTCGATTGCACCGTGTAATTTTCGCCGAATCACTCCGTATGCCGGACCGGACTGTTATTACACCGGCGCGGCGGGCCGATGACGCGACTCGTCGTCGAGCTGGTTACCGATCTCCGTCTGCGCAAATCGCTCGTCCATTTCCGCCTCTAACCCGCGTTTAATTAGACTGCTCGATTACACAATAAGGCTGGCAATCAGCTCCGCGACAGCTTCCAAAAGATTTACAATAGCGCGCACACTTAAGCGTCAGAAAAGATTGAAAAATTAACTGAATGCATGGAATAGCAAATTCGCGGTTTTCACGAACAAAAAATTGTTCGCCGAGGACAATCGCGGCGCTAGGAAAATTTACGAAGGACGCGGGAAAGCAAAAGTGAGGGCGCGCAACAATCGCGATCGGGGCTCGCGCGCTCGTAATTAGAATTAACGCGGCTTTATCGGGTAAAGATTAGCGGCGGCTCGCGGCTAGGCATTCCAGGAATGATCGTTTAATAATATTCCGTTACGTTGGACGTACAAGGTGAACCGGTGTGAAAGGTGATTGCAACGCGGATGCATTTTTATTCGCTTCCACGACTTTCAAGAAACGTATCCACGTTTAGCGATAACGTGAGCGAAATTCCAGATTCGCCGCGCGCCGGAGCCGGAGTTATTTGCCGATTTTTCCACGAGTCCGACGGTGTGTCGGTCCTCTCGATTATTCGCAGCGATCGAGGCGACGGGGCCTCGATCATTCTTCGTGGCTCGATCATTCTTCGCCGGCTCGTTTCGTCTTTGTTAACCGTAATGGCTCACGGAATCGCTTAATCTTCCTGTTGGCCGTGGCTCGTTCGCAGCGCGCAAAAGTCCTGCGAAAATTGACGCTAGAAAGTCAAGTGTAATTGAAATCGAAGGTGCATGATCGGTCTGACGGACGTGCGCGCTATGCCGGCCGCAGGAACGACGTCCATTCTTGCGCCGATTCTGCTCGAAAACGTTAGATTCTATCAGAATTCTACGAGAAACCGCAGCTTTTTCTCGCACCTGTGGAAGATGGTTAACGATCCATTAATCCTCGCTGCCGACTCGATCGGCACCGTAAACACGACCTTTGGAGAATCGAATTTTTCCATGGCTGGAAAACGTATCCCGGTTGTCCATTACACGCCGCGCCGCGGCATTAATACTTCTCCATAGTATTTCAAGGCCTTAATGACACTTAATAGTGGACTTTATTGCGGAAGAACTTTCCTAACGCCATATACGCCGTCGGAGAACAGTACGGATGAAAAGAGATGTCGTTAGGTATACGAGAATAATAATCAAACGCTAGTCTCCTAGCAAAAATAAATGAACTATGAAGTCTTCGTGAAATGCCGAAGCTTCGAGTAGTAGTCTCGACACGGAGGACTATACTTGCCAATTTGTACAGCTGATTTTGATCCGAGTAAAGCCGTCTAGTCAGTGCCGGATTAAACCCCGTAGCAGGAGTAGCTAATGCTACGGGCCCCAAGCTTGCAGCAGAAAATCGACCTACATTTGGTGGATAACGTTCCTTGCGGGAGGACGAGTTGATCAAAATGACCTTTTTTTAGCGACGTGTAACCAAAGTGACTCTGCGATCACTGCCAATAAACAAAACACTGCTGATACCGAGCACTTTGTTTGTAAACAGAAAAATCGACCGCGGGAGCACCAATGGTGACACGTACGCGGCCACAGACGCACAACAATAGGCGGAATTCAATTCAGTGTTTAGTATCGGCAGTTTTGGAAATATGTCGGAGCCAAAGTAAGGTATGCCTTATATGTATAGGGGAAAGTTGTTCAAAATGTTTAGTTTTACATACAACATCCAAAAATCATCGACATCAGAGAGGAAGCAGCTATTCCTTTCGCCACTGGTTCCCAGATATTTTTGCTAAAAGAAGGTCATTCATCGTGTTTTATTATATTATCGTGCAAAACCTAAGCCCCCCTGATAACATTTATTACGGGCCCCGTGCTGGCTTAATCCGGCACTGCGTCTAGTCCGCAATCGTGTTAATTAGGAGACTGAACTTCGACTATAACGGCCGGCAATGGAATCCGCGAAGCACTCGGCTGTAAAACGACGACCATGCTTCGCCATCAAGATTTACTACGGTGACGCGGCAGGTTTTATTGTTGTCATTATCGATCAATATATCAGCCTCTGTATTCAGCTCGTCCATCAATAAAAGAGGAGGGGGTCGAGAAGGGGGAGGGGGACGCGCCGCAGCGCAATCGTTAAAGTTTCAAGAGAAGTTCGAGGTTCCGCGAGATGGCCGGCTGGGAAATTCGCTAAATAGCGGTGGCCTTGTTATTGCCGTTATCCATCAGTGTAATCGATTGATAAATGCCACGCGGTACCAAAACAACCAACTTCGAGCGACCGTGCTTCGAGATACACTCGAGACATTCCAGATTCGAAATTTCAACGGGGACTGTACTAGTTGGCAACCAGAGGTTCCGCCAGCACGATTGCGTCGAAACCGCCATTCCTTCGTCGAAATTTTGGAGTACTTCGAATTGTCTATTGGTTCTGATCAATTAGGGGAGCATGTGGTAGCAGTCTTGGCAGTCAGGTGAGTGATACGTTGACGCAATTGCTTTTCTTCCCACGTGTAAGGAGGCTCGAAAAGAATTATTTATTAAAATGGCGCAGCGAGAACACCGCGACCTTTTACGAGACTCGTTACTAACTTCAAGAACTCCGTTTGAAATTTTAAGATGACTAAATGACAGATTTAATGTCTGCTGCTTGAGGCATTTAATAAGAGATCATCGAGGAAAGTCAGCTTCCTTGATTCGACGAACGACTCGCGATTTCCTATGTTCAGATGTCTGAATGTGTTTCATTATTACTCGGCCACCTTGGTGTCCCGACTATTATCGAAATCGATCGAGATTATCGATCAGCGCGCACGCCGCCGCTCCCGCTATCTGCCCGATAAAACCGTATCCGTAACGCTTCGCTAATAATTACGTAAGCGCCTTCGCGATGTTGTAACCCGTCGACTTGTTGTTGTTTTTCCATTCTTCTCTGTGACACGTTCGCGTATTCGAATTCTCATCAAAATCGCATATGTATTTATATAACGAAAACCGCGAGCGACTCGATGCAAATAGACACCGCGCGAGAAAAACTTGACCATAAATTCGATTTTATTGCCGTGCGATCGAGTAAAAATAGAACGAAAACATTGTTCAACTCTGGCCAAGGTTCTGGCCGCTGAAGTGTGCCATAATCGATGGTTATGATAATATATTACATAATACCAATAAATTTGTTGTGAAGAAAACTGCGGCCTTCGATGGAACTTTCCTCCACAATGATTTTGCGGCATTATCTAATTTCTGTGAAATAACTACGATTTTAATTTTGATACCGATTAAACTTGCAGTGTACTGTTTTTTTTTTTAGAAAAATTTCTTTTATTTCTATCTTGGTACATTCTATCTATCTGATACGTTGCTATCTATCTTGTATTTCTTGGTCCATAACGAATGTCGAACGAGTCGTGCGCCATTTGCTGGGCGTCGCCGGCCATTTTGTTTGACTATGCCAATTATACGAACGGCCGGTCGTACACCACCGTCGGATTTCATCTTTCCATGTTCCATTTCCGTTCTACATGTTTCGCAGCACTTAAGCCAGCTCGACTACTCGACGGAACTCGAAGTTGGCAACTCGGTTGCAGGGATTAGCTAGTAATACATAAATTAGAGGCTCTCGCAACTTCGTAATGGATCTTCGGAAGAGGGTGCAGCCCCCGTGTCGCGATCTCCAGCACGTGAAACGAGCGACAGCTGTTCTCTTCCGACCTTATTCCGTATTTATCCGGTGGTACACGAGAGAGATCGGCTAATCTCTGGCCCGCGATCGTACTCTCCTGCGATTCGTGTCTTCGAGGATGAAAGAAAAAAATAAGAAGAAGGAAGACGGCTGTGTGTACCATCCTAGTCGATCCATCGAATCGATCCCGCAGCTGTGCGTCTAGTTAGGAAAATCATCTTCCTGGCTTGTAACCGCCAGCCGAGACCGAGTAACGCCTTGAACTTATTATCTGTCGTCGATGATGGACGCGTCGATAGTCTGAGACCGTTTATTACCGGAACACCATCGACGATCGGCAGATTTTCTTGGAGAACGTATACGACCCGGCCGGGCAGACTCGTGTGCAAGAGTTTCTCTCGATGATAGGTGCTTTCTCCTCGGTGAACGCCGAAAGGGTGGCCTGGTGACTGCGTTTCCACCATGAAATGGAACGTTCCAAGGTGAAACCGAGTGTTCGGTCTTTAATGGATACGGGTTGCTAATGGGAACCCTGAAAAACGATTCTCCTGGTGAAAACCTGGCTGATCCCTTGTCACCTAACTCTGATATGCCAAGCAGCAAAATCAATTAATACAACGAACAAGACATTGTCTTCATTAGTAGCTAATATAATTTTCACCAACCACCAGACTAGTTCCAAAAGTGCAGCTTGCAAACCCAACTGAGCTATATCAAACATGAGCAAACAGCAAAATCAATTCTGATAGCGTTTTTCAAAATCGTCAGTGGACTACATCGATTCTGATTTGTCTTCACAGGTTTGAAAAGTCGGTGGCGGCCTTGACTAACAAACCAGTGATTTCATTGCAGTTTTTTTTGTTTTCTCCCTCCCCTGTAATTTTCCAGATCGTACCATATCTTACGTAACTTTTGCATTTATTTGCTGTTTTAATGTGTGCTATCTGATTCAGTGGTTTCATGGTGATTCAGTGCATTGCAAATGCATCGAATGCAGTGATATGATGAAACACTGACAGGGAACATGGGAAAGAAGAAAATCAATGATATTTATTTTATAGAATTAAAAATTGGAATACCTTGTCAATAAAATAGGCACGTTGATACATTCGTAATCAGAATAAACAACCGAGAAACACTAGCAGATCATTGAATAAATTTACTTGAGCACTAAATTACATATAATTCACCGAAACAGTTGCCGTTGCTGCACTACGTAAATCTCGGCTGCGTTTCCCCTTGATCCGCCAATAAAATGTGAATTAGCATAAAGATCTCTCTATAATTCACAGTTCTATCTGTCTATAATTTCCGTCGACAGGATCGGTTTCAAAGACAAGTTTTACCCATTAGACAGGCTCGCATGAGTTAGCAACAGTGCAGAGGTACTATGTATCGCGGCACGGAAAATCGTTGGACGTGGATTTACGACTGGGACGATCGGCAGATTGAGATCTTCTCGTGAAAATCGAAATGTCTGCCGCGAGAGAAAGACCTCCCGTTAGAATGGCCGCGGGCAGCAAATCGTTCGAGGCGTTCCACCTGGAGATTTCAATGATTAATCCGGTAATGATGGTCGTGAGGGAGTACGAAATTCACCGGACAAAAGTCGGAATGCGACGCGGCGGCTCTCTCGGTCATGGAAACATAGTAAACACATAGTTTCCGGCAATTGAGTCATTAATCGGTAATGATGGTAATAACATTACTGAATCGCTGCTCGCCGGCTTTGATGGTTATTGAATAGAGTCGGCCTTACCGTTGCGCCTAACTCGCGTGAAGCGAAACGCGCCGCGTTCGCGATCAGCCAGGGCCTAAACGCCGCCAGATGGGCCCGATTTAACGGTGGTATTAAATGTTTGGCATGATTTTCTCCGCCAAGGGAGACACGAATTTCCCGACAAGCAAAAAATCTCTCCAGCCGTACAATTTTCCAACCTCGCGCTAACGAGTCTCCAAACCCTCGCTCCCAAGAAGAGGTGCTGAAAAGATTAATATAATCATCAAGCGAAGTACTTGATTCGATAATCTTCTTATTGCGAGAACACTAATGAACCTTCGCACTCGGCTTCGTAGAACGTAATCCCAGGAAGAACGAATATAATCAAACGACAGCTTCTTCGATCGACAGTGTCCTCGGAGATACATCTTGGAAGATCGACAAGGAAGCAAAACGAAAAGCGAAGCAGCCGCGGAGGTATCTCCTGATTCGCTGGAAAACACGAGGTTACATAATCGACGGTTAGCGTGGTAGCCGTTCGAGCAATTACGGTCTGTCGATGAAGAAGTAAATGCGATAGCGGCGATTCATTTATCACGGAGATATGTATCGGTGGAATCGATGAAAAGAGTAAAACGTTCCGGCGCGTATCTGCGGGGATCTCGACTCGGAAGAATCGCAATCGGGGAGGAAAAGGGAGAGAGAGACGCGCGGACGAATCGGGGCCTGTTGGGCCCGAAAAAGCCGGGATCCTTTGGAGAACGGGGACTGGGAAGAATGATGACCGCTGTCGGTGAACTTCGTTCCACCGGAGGCAGATAACGCGGGCTCTTCTCTAGGTCCCGAAGAATGCAGTCGTAGTCGCGCATCTTCTTGCGCTTCTTCGCGTTCTTTCGCCTGAAGATCATCGGCCGCGATCTTCAGAAGATTGTTGATCTTCGGGGCGCAGCTACTCGAACCGAGAGCATCGTCGAATTCATTTCTGTTGAGCAGAGCGAAGCGGAGCGGTGCGGAGCGGTGCGGAGCGGAGCGGTGCGGAGCGGTGCGGAGCGGAGCTGCGTCCTTGTTCGGTTACCGAAGGAATGGCTCCTCGGTTAAGAGGATCCTCGCGTGTCCTGCCAGGCAACGGCCGCTCCTACATAGCCGGCATTCCCTGGATACCAAGCGTTTTCTTCGCTTTTGCTCCGAGCGAAACCGTGCGGCTCGGCTCGCCCGTGTGGGGGCACGTCGATGACGAAAGTGCACGCGAGATATGCAACCACGTACAATCGCGCCGATCTATTCGAACTACTACGATCCTTCAACCCTTCAGCTCTATGCACCGCTATCGACTGATCACTTAATCGATCCGGCAAAAATTCGCGCGGTTATCATATTTATTCGCAGACGTTGCCGATGCATCTCCGAGCCTCCCGGTTTCCTAGAAGAATCTTGGAAATATCTAGCGGAACTTCGTTGCTAGAGTGTGCGTGAAATTGTTTCAGATAACGATGAGAGAGGATCTGAACATTTTTTAGAAACGATTCGCCAATCTTGATTGCTGGAGCGCGTATAGAAATTGTTACGAAAGAACATTTTCTCTTGTGAACGAGAAAAATGTGAGCAAATGTGTGAAAGCAAGTCTTCAGTCTGGAGCAGACAATAGAGGTCGCTGGTTCGGTGGCGCAGCGGATCCTCGGGGCCGATCAAATATTTCCGAAGGCGCTAGTGTGGGTGGCGAGGACATTAGCAGCGGAGTAGCAAAGCTACGGTAAGCTGCACTTAATTGGACAATACCGGGGATCTCCTTGGTAGGAGCCCGGGCTCTAATTCCGATCCCGCGGAGGTGAAGACGCGAGGAGCCATCTCGCCGAGCCCAGGGATCGACTATCGACGTCGGATGCTTCCAATTAGACCCGGCCTCGGTAACCTCGCGCGAGCTCAGGATATTCGAATTCTCCCTTTCTCGTTGGAACGTGTTCTATCTGCGTAATAGCGCGAGAACCAGCCGGAAAGGGACGCGTTTTCGACGCCAGCGAATCGCATCGCGCGAATCCAATATGGCCGATCAAATGACCACGCCACACGCGCACGGTGTCGAGTGACCCTACCTTTGAATTTGTTCGAAACCACTGGAGAATACGATCGGCGACGGTTCACTTCGAATTTCTGGAAACTCTGATTAGGCACCATGCTGGTTGGAGGAACCTCCAATGTTTTTCATCGTACCGTGCAGAGTGTTCCATCTTTTCGCGTGTTCGTTGCTTAAAACAATAGACGAATCGCTAAATGGATTTAGCTCAGGGTTGGGCGGGATCGCGAACAGTAGCGAGGATCGTCCGGAGTGGATACGCCTGCCGAGAAAATACCAATGCAATCGGACGCGCGAGAGAGAAGACGAAACGCCGTGACCGGGTTTAAATGGCCCGGCGATGTGTAACGTCATCCGCAGCTTGGCCTTGAGATTTCTGCGCGGAATGATCGCAGTCCAGTCGCCACGGTGATCGAGAAACCCGAGGAATCTGGAATCGCGGACGCTGCTGCTGAGCCTACGTACAGTAACAGATTGTTGGCAGAATGGTGTTGCGGTACGTTGGCGACGATGCTATGCTACCGATGCGACAAATGCACCGAATGGCTCTTGCGATTTGGTTCCGTTAATCCGGATGTATCTGTACAAGCTTAATGTGCAATCTAACAATTTCATCATAGTTAATTTCACGGTCGAACGAATGACTAAAAAATCTCTGTAACGATTGCACCATTCGACCAACTCTCTTCCAGGGGATCCCATAAACCGGACTCCGCACGAGGGAACACCTCTGACACGATAAGACGGTGGTCCGGTTACGTAAGAATGCGACTCTCAGCGGAAAAAATCAATGACACATGTTGATTAGTAGAGACAGATGTATACATAGAACGCATTTCATCCTGAATACCATATTTTTACGCGAACGATGGACGATACCCACGAACGACGACGTTAGCCCATCTAGAAACGCACACCGCTCGTTTAACTTATCGTCAGCTCTTCTAAATCGAAACACTTGATCGCGCGCGCGGATGCGCGGACGGCTAAGTTACATACATTATTGTGCGCGAGGGAATCGATAGAAACCGTATTTTCCGAGTCGGACATGCGAGAGAGCACAATACGGAATGAAATAGCCGGGAGCTTCGGCCCCGTTAATCGCGTCGAAAAGCTACCAGGCCAGCTCAGCGCTAAATCGCGTTTCGAGAAGAGACATCTGTGCGTTATTGGGCCACGTTCCCACAGCGACACTGCATCATCGTCGGTTCCAAGTGAATTTGTAATTATCGTTGCGTACATCATCGGGCAATTACGCAAACAGCGCGATGCCGACGCGTCGCATTCCCGGGACATTAAAATCTACTCTCCGCTTCTTTGCGCGATCCGTCACCAAATTTTGCAATCGTCCTGCCCTCGAGCTTTTTATTCGCACGAACGATTCGAAATCCGCAAAACGCTGGATGCTCGCGTAATTTCCGAACGCCTAAACGTTGTCGTTGGACCGTGAATTTTTCTATCAATTTTAATTGTGTTAACGTGATTTTTCGTCGAGACGTTTGCCGTTTAAATAACGCATGTGCCAAGCGCGGTGCAACTATAAGGGTACTCCGAACGAGATGAAATTAAATTGGAAAACCGACAGAGTGTTTTAACGAAATTGGTATTTGAAAGTGTTATCGGGTTAAGCGGTGGTTCAGGCGAGCAGAGTTCCCGGATCGTTTCTCTTTCGCGGAGGTGCACGGGTTTCTTTTATTCAAGGTAGACGCGTTCAGGATAAAATGAAATCCCCGTGTAGATCACGACCGCCACTGCCGCCACTGCCACACTGCCACTGCCGTCGCCCGGAAAGAGGGAACTATCAAAATGCAAAGGTATATTCGAGCCCGTGACGGCGCGCGTTCCGGGACGTGAGAAGAAAAGGAGCGTGTAAGCGAACCAGAAAAATAATATCGCCGGTGTAACGAGGTATGGGACTCCGCCGGGACGAGACATCGCTGTTTCAGCAGAGTATTGCTGCGCGTGCAGCATCCGAACGGCCCCCGTAACGACCCCGTTTACAGTACAGAGATCACAAATACGATCTTTCAAAATGGTCGCATCGAACTGCATTCACTTCCCTTCCCTTCCTCTATTCGGTCCCCGTTCCGCGAAATATCTGCTATTGCCGACCTAAGACCCCTACAGGTTACTCTATCTACAACGATTCTACCACCCGCGTGTTATGTTCTCGTAACGCAATCTTTGCCCGGACGAGAATAGTCTTTTTCGCGAATTCAATTAGCTCGATCGTCCGGGAACGCTCATAGCTGGCCGAGAAATTCCTTGCAACGACTCTATTAATTTTCAAACGGGTACATACTACAATCAAGGGAGCGGCGCATTAGGACACGGCAATAGGTAGAATTTGGAGAATGAACCTGCGAGGTTCGCACCGCAAATTCTACTTCTGTGTGGTAATTCTGTGCTGGTCCTTTCGGAAGGATAATGGTCTGTGTTATTTCTTTGAAGCGTTATTCAAATTTTAATGGACTTTGGTAACTACGAGAGGCAGACCTTGGAAAAGTATTTTATTAGAAATCTTTTTTAGACGACAATTCAGTGCGGGCCCGTAGCAAATGTTACCAAGGGGCCTTATGTTTTCCACGATAATATAATAAAACACAATCAATGACATACTTGTTAGCAAAAATATCTAGGAACGGTAACGACCAAATTTTAGGTCAATTTTCTGCTGCAAGAGCGGGGCCTGTAGCAAATGTTACCAGGGGGCCTTATGTTTTCCACGATGATATAATAAAACACAATCAATGACATACTTGTTAGCAAAAATATCTAGGAACGGTAACGACCAAATTTTAGGTAAATTTTCTGCTGCAAGCGCGGGGCCCACAGAAGGGGCCCGTAGCATTTGCTACTTCTGCTACGGGACTTAATCCGGCACTGCAACAATTTGTAAGTAGCGTTGCAACGACTTGTACACGAAGTTGGATTCTGTCGGCAGTCGTTTGGGACCGGCGCGTGTAGCGCCGATGAATTTGAAACCCGATTAGGGCCCGATAAGAAAACCGGTGAGGCAGCGGATCACGCAAGAAGCGTATCGCTTCCGCGTTCCAGCAATTATAATATAGCATTGCACGGGCACGGTCCCCGGGATCAGCGAAAAAGCAGAAACCGAGTTGTACATATCTTGTTACGCGTGGCGACGCGACGCCTGCATTGGCTCACGGCTTGAGTTCACGCGGGCGGGGGCCCGAGAAGTCTCACGCCCGCGTTCGCCAAACGCTTTTGCGTTTTCTGCCACGCGTCGTCTTCTTGTTCGCGGTTCCTCTCTTTCTCTCTCTCTCTCGTCTCCACTCTTCCGCTTCGGCCTCGATTCCTCGAAAACGTTGACCGACGGTTACGTCAACCGGCAACAGGCAACGCGAGAACCTAGCCGTCGTTTGCACCGTACAATTAGTGCGGCCTGCGCTTTTTCATGCTCCCGGTCCTCGCCGCGAGCACGTAAGCACACCTGCACCTGCCCGAACACTGCTAATTGACACGAATAGCGTGGATTGTTCCTCGAGGACGACGTTTCGCGAGAACTGATCGCTGCCGATTGTCTGCTTGTAAACATCGCACAACTATTCATTAGCTCTACAATAATGCAGAGATAAATTTAACCCTTTGCTGGCCAAGGTATTTCCCTCTTTGTCCGGAACTTTCTGTGTTGGAATCCAACGATAATATTATTTTTGTTGCCTGGCCCAAGTAGTTTATGACACCCCCATTTGAGAAAAGGGATCGGAGGTTTTTCCAGGGACGCACCAACCCAATATTATTCCCATTACAGAACAGAATTAGCTTTATCTTATTTCAACAGAGTTTGTCCCTTTTTCTTCATTCACATTAGGATCACCGTTTTAATCCACTTTGTAACTTTGTTTGCATTAAATAAATAAAAATGATTTATCGAAAGCAGCGTCTAGCATTCGAACTCGTTCGAGGAACAGGATTCACAGCAAACCGGGAGGTTCGATATGAAAGGAGAGGGGTGTAATATCGATTTTGGGCGAGGATTTCGAATCGAAATAATTATCGTCGCGCCGGCCAGAGGCCCGCGTCCGTTCTACCGCGGTGCTCTTACGGAATGCCTCGCGGGCCTTTTGCGGCATTCCCGGACAGTTATTCGAGGCCAACGATCGAGCAGTCACGAAGCGGGTCCCTGAACGTCGCGTTTCCACCGGTGAGGATCGCGTCCGCTTGTCCTCTTCTGCTCGGATTTTCCTCGCGATTTCACGCGGAACAGCCTCTCGCGTATCTCCCTCTCTCTTTTTGGAACGATACTTGACGGCCGAGGTAAATGCCCTTTCCGACGTGTTGCGGTCTGAAACGCCGATATTTTTCGGCCGGTGCTTTCCGAGGTGAATTTTCGACCGCGAAACCGCAGACCCGGTTATCATAGACAAGGACGCTGACACGCGAGAGCTGCCAGCGAATCGAGGCGACACGCTTGCACGGCTTCTTTTTTAATATGTCCGCAAAGAACGGCCGGTTTACGTAAGGAGAAAGGAACCGTGGCATTTTTACCTCGAGGTCGAGTAGACCGGCGAACTTCGATGTTTGCGTGCTATAGTACAAATCGCCCAAACAACGGTTCCAGCTAGTGGGAAGTCGTAAAGCGTAACAGACAAACCTGGACCATTTTACAGATGTTGTTCTCCGCTAGATAATTCCAACAAATCGAAGAATTTTATTTGGGTTGTTGAGTCTGCGCGTTAAGATTTCGTGCAAACGAACATTATCGTACTAGGGAATTCGTCAAGCCCTGCAGGATCGTTCCAAAGGCGATTCATCGGGAAAACCAGTTTCCGTGGGATTCTTCGTGTCGTGTCGCTGGAAATATGCTGGCATATTAAAGCGTGGAACCGTCGCGTATTTCTGCTACCAGCATCGGTAATAGTCGATAAGAGACCTATATATCGTTATAATGCACGGCGTATCGGGAGCTGGCTCTATAAAACGCGGCGCGCAATGGCGGCTACCGAAAGAAATCGGAACGTATAGATATTACTCGAACGGATCTCGGATCCGACCAAAAGATTCCAATGGGCAGAGTTGGAAGACGATTTCCACGATTTTCAACCGGTCATGTTCCGAGTCTGCGTTCAACCTGACTCGAAATCCTTGAAATGGTCATCTTACTTGTCCTTTCACGGATTTTAATGAGAGCACGGTCCGAAAATACCGCGGAGCTGGTACATAAAATTTCAATATTGCCAGCGTTGTAAATAAATATTGTTATGCTAATAAGACAACTATGGCGGGCACGTGTAACCTCATAAAAGAAATTGCAATGTATCGTAAACCATCCAACAACTCGACGGCCAATCAGTCTCCGGGAGAAACGGAATTCTGTATTCGTTAGTGTACGATTCGATCCGCGGGCTCAATACCGGTAAAGAAATCGTAGTTCTTTTACGACTCCGAGTAAGTCAATAATATTCTCGTTTACTCGGATTCCGTTCGAATAGTTTGACATTAGAAGGCCATAGGTTAATGGTATATGGGAGAAGCTCTGCTAGTCGCAATTGCGATTTCTAATGGTAGCAAAACTGACCTATCCTTTCAGCGACGTATCAGGTTATTCGAGAAAGAAAGAAAAAATTCAAATGTCATAGTTTTGTAAGTACCGCCTTACCTTTCACCGGCCGATTGGAAAGTGACAATCGTCAGAATTTTGCTAATCGTTAAAAAACCAGAATACCGTTTTATTTTCTATACAGCGTACCATTCGTTGAATTAATGTTTCACGCCAATGTTTAGACTTTTAAGTTCGCGATGAATAGAAGTTCCTCTTCGTAAACCTAGTGAAATACTTGTGCGTATTTAACTAGTGTATACTCGAACAATAGAGAGATAAAAATCCTAAACGCACAGTCTTCTTAAAAATTATTTATAAAATATTGCATTGTCGTCCAGTGCTGATCTATGTTGAAAATTTCAAGTCTCTAGCTCATTGGGAAGTGGTTTAAAATTCAATTTCAACTGCGCTCTAATATGAGCGTAGTAATAAAAAGAAAAGCAGCCTCTCTGTCTCCCATTTAAAATTTATTAAACTACTGGAGCGGTCGCGTGTTCGGGCTTCCCAGTCCGCGAGAGCGAGGACGCACGGGGAGAAGATGACGAGCACCCTTTTTAATGAAGCATGAACAAGCGAGTGTCGATGAAAAAAACCGTGGTGAGCAGAAGTCGCCGGTAAATGGAAACAGGTCGGGAGTGCAGTCTATATGTATCGACCGTGCCGCGTGTAATATACCCCGGCCGTATCATCGAACGGGACAAATCCAGAGGAAGCCAGCGGAATCTCTTTCGCGGCAAGATATTTGCCGCGCGCGATACGGCAGGTAAGGTTTCAATAAAAGAAAAGAGGCGACTTAAAGGCTTCGCTGGCGAATTCCGTGACGTTCCCGATGCGCGATCGTCCCGCGGCCGCGAATCCTCGAATCAGACCACGTCCGATCCGCGATCAAGCCGCGTTCCCACGCAGACGACCCGTAAAACCGTTCCGTTTTCACGAGCTGTCTTCAGCATCGACGTACAGGCTAGGAAAATCGTGCTTCATCACCTTAGGATGATCAAGATGATTTTCGAGGTTGAGAAAGCCAGTTTCCACGAGGCTGTAGCCTTAAGTAGATCATCAGGGATCCTGATGAATCCCTGACAGACCCGTAGCAGGCTCGTTAGCCCTTTCCCGTGCGGAGGTATCTCGGCATCAGCTGGCGATCGGTTGATGAGGCAGAATGATTACGAAATCAGCTCGCCGGCTGTAAAGAATCTTGCAAAAAGAGCAACGGCACGCGTACACGTTTGTCCTAACTGTACCATAGCATCGTCCGTGGCTAGGCAGGATCCTAAGAAGCTGAAAGAGAGTAGGGATCCAGTCGTCGCGTCGTCGGTCGCGCGAGGAAGGAAATATCAGGGTAAAAAGTAGTAACCAGCGAGAGAACGGCTTCGTCAAATGGCAACATTTCATTCTGCCGCGTTTAATGTCGTCCTGGCCATTAGACTGGCGATATATCCCCCTCGCCTATCCACTCCGTAGCGGGTTTAACGCACTCTGTCCGGGTCCAATCCGTGGGATAGGAATAAACCAGGAGAGGAGTTGACAGGATCGTGGTAGAGACCAGAGAGGAGACAGTCGTTTGTCCACGGCGTGTTCGGTTTCAATGGCAGGCTGATTTGTCTAAGTATGAGAAACCGCTGTTCGCGGCCGCATGCACGACGACGCCGACGGTCTTCTTGCTTATCTGGATCTAGCCAGGCGACAGAAAACGGTCTCCCCGCGTGCCGGATGTGGCTTGCAGACTCGATCGCGACCAGACGCAGATCGCGATCCATCCGACTGTCGCCGTATACCGGTTTCCCGGACACCTTTGCCACGTACATACACGTTTCCAGGAGACGCGGCGTGGAAATCTTCCTTTTTCCGCGGGTACTCTGCACCCTATGTGGGCTGAAGGTCTTTGGACGTGCGGCGTCAAGGAATCCAAGGGTCGCCGCGCCAACAACTTGTATCCGATCTCCATGACCAGCGCGCAGCTTATTATTATTCCCTCGAACGACGCGGTACAGTAAGTCATAGATACATAAAAGCAAAACAAAAAACAAATTCCAAACGGTGAAATCGATTTAGCAACCAATGCGGTGCGATACACACCTTCGTGCATCGTCGTACACTCTCCAGGATTCGAAGATACCCACGAAAGATATCACAGACATACCGGACTGCAGCTCTTTCCGCACAATGAAAATGTTCTTGGCAAGTCGTCGAGGCATAATCATAAATTCCAGCTTTTAGCGTTCGTTATTCCGAGAAAAGCTATTTGTCTCGAGGAGCGTTGCGCGTTTCTGAATGAAACGAAGAAAATGGATACTAAGTAGATAGAATGTCCGGTAAGGACTCGAGAGTACTTTGATCCTCGAACAGTTATTCCAGCGTGAAAGCGTGGAGTGACACGGAGGATCGCCACGAGGTTGACGAACGTCTTGAAAGACCATCACGGATTCCGCAGAAAAACAGGCAGATGTGTTTATAACGCCGTTTGCAGCGCGTGCGCGCGGTTTCGTATCGCGAGCTACGTACCACGAGTGTCATGGGTTTTGCTGCGTTATGGAGCGGTGATTTTCTTGCACGCCCGATAAATTATCGTAAATGAGCGTGACGCGGACACCTGTCGCACCTGTGCACCGACAAATGTTCTATTACGGGAGTTCTTTGTCGGAGATGCCTGATTCGATTGGCTTTTCGGGAATTCTGCTACGAGACCGACGCTATCTTCGGTCATAGAGCGTTCGTTGATGGGGATCTGTTAATATAGGAGCGTTAAGATCATCCGGATGGTGTAACGCTGAGAGCTGGAGATTTATAAGACCGCTGGGACGACGCGGAGTCCCGGAATCCGAGAAAAACCACGGTTCCAGGTCACCGGCACGAGAGAGAGAGGGAGAAGAGAAAGATATCAAAGATAGGAGGAAGAGAGCAGAGGAGCAGCGAGAAGGAGAAAGGAGAAAGAGAAGCGAATGCTATCTGGCGGACTGATTTATACGACGCTAGATTGTACGTTGTACACCTTGTCTTATCTGGCTGAGATGTATGCACCGCTATCTGGCTACATTTACGTCACTAATTACACGCGGGCGCACGTGCACTTTGCGTTTTAAAGGTTACATCAGCGAGCCCGGAGAGTCGCAAAATCGAAGCGCAATTAGGCATAATGGACGACGCGGTGCGGCGTGTGCGCGCGCGCAGATCTCGGCTAGGATCTCGGGCTGATCTCGCGAGGAAGAAGCAGGCATTTCCTAGACGTTTTAAGTTTTCTTGCGAGCGCTCCTCTTCGCGCTTGTCCGCGGCTCTTCAAACGGGGCGTCCGCTTTTATGAAATACGAAAGATAAGAGAGGGACCTGGCATTAAAGGCGATCACGCTAAGTGCTCGGTAACATTTATCAAGATAGAGAGGGTCCGGGGAGCGCTTAATCATCTGCGGAACACGCTCGTTCCGCGATTCTACTGTCCCGAACGAATCATCCCGGTTCTACTAAAACAACAACAATAAAGAGAGGAGGAAGGAACGAGGGAAAAAGAAAGATCGAGAGACGTTGTTCGAGAACAATCATCGGGAGCGTAGTATCGGCAACGTCGCCTCGGACAAAGCGAGATAATTGCGCCGACGACGACTTTTCCGAAACGACAATAGTCCAAGGGTGGCGAGAGCGGAGGTCAGCCGCGGTTACCGCTAATTAACTCTCTATCCGGGTAATTGCGCGACACTGGAATGCCATAAACTGACACGGTCAATAACTGAAAGTCTATATCAAACGGTCGTTACGATTCGCGGTACGGTGAGTAAAAGATCCCATAAATGTGTCGGTGCGGTGGAGCGGAACAAATGGGAAAATATTTCAACGCAATAACGGAGAACAACGAGCATACGAGTCGCGGCCGGGTAAGAGTTATTGGTTTTCGGAGAAGAGCGATACCGTCATGAACGGCCGCGTTGTAGACTGTCCGGCTTTTCCGATTCAAATCGATCCACGCGGGGCAAGAGCAAATGGCACGCCGATCGCCGTCGATGGAATTAGATTTGCCTCTACAGGTATGAATTGCCTTAGCTGCTATACATCTTACGCTTTACGGATCTGCGAAACCGCTTTCAATGTTAACCGGTAAGCCAATTAGCGTCCAGGTGGTTTCGTAGCTGTTGCGACCGTAGGATCATAGAGATCTTTAGGTCTCGGTTCTTTCAGGAGTTCTCGCTCTCTCGTTCCAACAGAGACAAGTCTCTGGCTTTCGTTTAACCACCCGGCTGCCACCCGCGGCTCAAGTATCGGCGGACCTTTACCGGAATTCCTGTCGAAGGCGCACTTCCTGCGGAATGCGGGAAATTCGCGTCGCGAGGATCACGACGACGGCCGCCGCGCCGTGGCCTCTGCTCGATTCGCCGATGCATAGGAACGAGGGAAGAAACGTCACCTTGTTCGTTGTTATCTCTCGCGACGCTGGCAGAAGTAATATCGTACGTGCTTACGGGAACGCGACGTCGAGGGTGTTACCTCGGTGTGGCGTTTCATCGATACCGTGGCTGGCCACCGGCGTAGATCCACGGGAAATTGGGAACGAACGTCTTTAGGAATACCGTTCCACCGTGGCACACCAGGATTTCAAGGAAAACCTTCGACGGACACGGACCCACCCCCCGCGCGCCATTTTACAATTCTGTGGCGGATTCGTTCCACCGTCCTACGTTTCCAGTCGTTCACTTTCGACTGTTGCAAAAAATAAAGTAGATGTCAGCGGTATTTTTCCATCGACTTCGCGCGAACATTAACCCGGATATGCACGGGAATTTTTCGAAATGAGAGAGGAAAGCGTTCCGCGCGATAAATTTTCCGCAAGACAGCCCTTAATTTCGAGACGCAATGCAGATGTTTTCTTTCTACGGTTCGCGTAATAATTCAAAGATATTACTGAAGACATATTTCTTGCGCATAATAAAAGAGAGGTAATTATTAAGGCGCTCTACGGTTTTGTTATAATACCTCGCTGGGGAAATGGAGTCCAGTAATGGGCCGCGTAAGCGCAACTCATCCGCGCGCTCTTCTTCTTTCCTGTCTGAATTAATCTTCCTTGCGAATCGCCAAGAAAATTTCTCAGAGTAACGAGGGGGATGGTGACATCAAAGGGAAACACGCCCCTCGTGCTTTCCGATGTAATTGGTCCATTATTGCTCGCGGAGACTCGGGGACCGTTGGTCACCGCTGCGCTGTCTGAACAGCTCGCGAAATCTCGTTTGAATCTCGTTCGCGATTAATTGCATTCCGGGCTGCAATCGCGGCACAAATTTCTGTTTTGTTGTATGGTTCCTAACGTTTGTTAGTTTCGAGAAACATTATGATCTCCAGAAGACCAACCACGATTTTATAACCAACGAAAAATTTCGAACAAAACAAATTATCGGTAATAGAAATGGGTATTGATGTCCATACACGATTTCTTTATTTAAAGCAAGAATAAATGATACACGCGGAAGACGTCTGTACGGTTCGTAAGCCGGAACTGAAATGAAGTGAAAATTGTAATGGGAGAAAAATCTTGGACCTCTCCCATTGGGTCAGTTCGAGAAAAGACTAAAAGTAGAACTGCCCAAAGTTTGATTACTCAGCCTTCTTAGAAATGATAAATTACACCTTATTGGTTTCTAGCCTACGGATCGATAAGACAGAAAAACAAAGAACCCTTTCAGTATCTTTATCAATACAACTTATTTTAAAACCACATATTCCAACAATAAGGTATTCTCCAAACTAAGTCCTTTTTCAGCCAAAAGATCGTTTTACAATAAAGTAACCGATCATAATTTCCGCTCATAAAATATTTGATAGCGTTGGCAAACGCGGAGTTAGCTCGTCATCCCCGTTCGGAAGATTTAAGGAGCGCCACGAGGAAGAATCCGAGTGGCTACAACTGTCGCGAAAGTCTGCGGGTAATTAATACATCCGACGTAAGCAGTAATTTACGGTCCCCGAAGATAATCCTTATTACCGCGGAATTTCTTTTGCCGAAGCGAGGGATGGAGAGATTTGGAGAGAGCGAGACGCATCGTGGAATGCAGGTCCCGATGTAAGTAGCATAACAATCGCGATACGCAACGCTTGTACACGGGCTGTTACAAAGGGCCGGCGAACGTAACGACACATCAGGCATCCGAACGTTTCCTGGTCTGTTGCTGGTGTTGCTGGTGCTGTTGCCGGTGGCCGGGTGCGCGCGGCGAGCCGAGCAAACATACCTCGAGGGTTCTCGATTCTCCGACTGTGGAATTTATCTGGATACCTGTTGAACATGCAAGATGGATCGCTCTACGCGCTTTCCCGACTTTCGCCCGGTTTCTCAGTTAATTATCAAGAAGCGGCGGGGGCGGTGACGGCGGCTCGCGTCCTCGTTGTTAACCGATCTCGACGGGCGAATTTCGTCGGTCGCGCAATTCCGAATACTTTCCGTCACCAGAAGAAGCGAGTTCGTACGATTATCGTCGCAAGAACCACTCGAAATTCTCTGCCAAAATCTGGCGATATCTAGACTTCTTAACGGTAGACATCACGTCGTCGATCAGTTTCGATATTCTAATTAATCGAGATTGTGTACGAGATGTCGTATGTTATATTTGATAAATAAGCAAACGCACAAATAACGTAATAATCAGAGGTACTTGAAGATGGCTTTCTTCGCTAGCACGTGGCACTCGTTCAACATTTGTGTAAGCACTTTCGCTCGCAGAAGCCAGAAACAAATCAATGTGATAAGTGAACCGAAGCGACACGAGCGACGTACGTTAATCCTGAGGTTCGATTCGGTTGACCTTTACCAAGGACTCGCGATATTTCCGGTGAGATTGGACACCTTTGGTCCGCATCCGTTTTTCCAGGCCGCTTGTTCACCTGGCGTATTACGTCAGGACGCGTCGTTCAGGCCGCAGGTCGTGAACCCCGCGACAGATGACGGAAATAACCGACCTAACTCTCTTAGCACCGCGAGACTAACTCGAGAGATGTACCCGTGATACTATCTTTACTCTTTTTCCCCCCACTGGTTGACGGGCTGACGAATGCGTTAAGTCCCATTCACACGAACCGAGAACACAGAAAAAAAATCTTCGTAGAAACCTCAACGTCTTCCCAATTGGTTGGCACCAATTCATCATTTCATCCTCTCTCGATCCTCGCGGAAGTACCACTTAACCGAGTTGATCGAACCACTGACAGTCGATAGAAAGGTGCCCTCTGTCTTCTTCAGAGGCGATCCAAGATTAAAAAAATCGGGAAGTTAACGAAGAGCGGCACAGCTCAGACTCAACTGTCACGAAGTTAGGGTGACAGAGCACGAAGACGCCAGACGTTCGCTTTTCCACGGCGCGCGCGTGCGGTTTCTCTTTCTCATGATGAAGATTTCACCGGGAAGTTCAATACTGAAACTACCACTTAGGTTCGAATTAACGGTTCTACGATTATTGAAATTATAAAGACGCTCCGAGCGAACAAGTGTCTTCCAAGGAATTGTATCCGGTCGCCAGGGTCTAAAATGGAATCGCAAAGGTGCGAGATGAAGAATCGTTTGATTAGGAGCTCGGATGGGAAGATGATAGCTGGTAGACGCCACTAGCCGCGATCTCGGTCATTCGGCCGGTGTGAGGAACGCTTTTCGACGTTTGTCTCGTCTATGTTTATGCCGTGTCGTCTTCTGGCGTCGAACCGGATTTATCCGGCGCTCCCGGTGCACCGGCTACTGTACTCGCGACACCTTACTCGACTTGGCAAAGCGACTTTTCCGAAGGTAAATATAGCGGCCCGCTCGCGGTACACTCACGCCGTTCGGCAGCCGATGCCAGATACAAGGACCGACAAGTCGGTGTTCACCTAGCTGCTTGGTGGGGATCTTTGGCGAACACAGAGCAAACGCGTCCAATACAGTGTAATACGCGGCACTCTAACTCTATGCATTCTGGGTACGTCACCCAGTTACCGGGGCTGACGTTCTAATCCAACTATGCCATCCACTTCGGCGAAGTTCGAGCGACGCGACGCTGACCGCATCGGGAACGATCATTAGCGGAGCGCGGATCTTTGTGCGTTTATAGAAAAATTGAGTAGACGAAATTTAGAATTGTCGAGACATTTTCAAAATTGATCGTGTCATTCGAAAAGAAACAACATTCAATTTAGTTTCTTTTTCTTGCAATCGTTGCAGACAATTTTCTATTTTGCACTAGCTGACCAACTATTATAATTATTATTTATCATAGACAGGCAGAAGCCCTTTTTACATAAGTATTTACAAAGAAAAGAAAAAAGAGAAAGATACAAGACTACTTATCTAATAAGAAAGAAGAGACATGCGCACAAAGACAAATAAGAAAACAAGATAATACTGGTACAATCGATAGGTATTATCATATAATCCTGCGTAATTGCATTTGAAAATTTTGCAGAGATTCAATGAAAAAATCAATACTGTTATAAATGGATTAATTAATCCATAAGTAATATTTAATTAAGTAATGATTAATAATTAAATTAAAAAATAAAGCTCTGGTCGGATATTATTCTACGAGCAGATAATGGTTCCAGGTTCATTGCAGTTATTATTGCAAAGTAATCATGATTAAAGAATGACATTGGATTATTTAGCTTGTATGAACGAAACCTGAGAAATTTATGTTGCACTCTAGAGCAGCATGATTTCGTACTCAGAGCTTTCCAGAGACCATATAATTGATGCATATTCTAATAGCGGACTATTATGAACATTAAAAAAAATAACCAAATCGGGCTTATCAACGAACAACATTTTTCTTCTTGCAACACATTGTGCCATGATTAGACTGTTAGAAAAAATAGAAAATTCTACAAAATTGATTTTCCATTTAATGAAAATGATACTGCTCAGACAATTAGAGCCCGCCATTCTACGGTTCACGCAATTGGTGTTCGACGAGCAGCAGCAATAAGGTATCAATTCGCTCTGTAATCACTTTGCGTTGTCCTCGGCAGCGTTTTTAATTCAAAATCGATTTCCCGAGGGCGCGCAGCAAAGTTGAAAGGCAGGGAAAGAGTTAGGAATTAATTAACAATTTTGCAACGATGCCCCCGCGGGGTCAAAGAATCCGTACGCTTATGGGGACGAAAAAAATGGCGCTTGTTACGGGCTCTCGCAACTTTGCTGCGCCGACCGACTGGCCCGGGGGCATCATCTTTTCACCGTGCTGCTCTTTGTGGCGGAGCGGCGTGCAATTTCATTTCGCGTTACTCGATCGAGCTTAAATCCGATCGGCCGGCGAAAATATTCGGCCGTGAAACCGTGAAAAATAACGCCGCTGGTGCGGAGACAACAACGCCCGCCATTTTACGGCAGAAATTTTCTGCCAGCGGACACTCCCGTTCGAATATAAACGAGTAGCGAGCGGAACGGAATGACCGCGCCGATAACTAAATGAAGTTAATGTGTTGTCCGTAACGCGTATCGAAATTAAACGTTACACTGGATGATTCTGTTCATCGGCTGGATTTAAACGATTCCCTTTGCTTTATATTTGCTAACAAACTGCGAATTATCGCGCGCTGTGTACTGGATTCTTTTTAACTCGGAGTTCAATGAAATACACTTCCGTGGAATTTCCGATTCTCTGGAACCGATGGTTTGGAGTATTTCAGATATCTATGATAACGGTGTTGACAAACCTTGATACGATAAGCGCGACTGGACTCCGCAGGTATGCGGTGTTGTGGTTGAGCATCGTTTTAAAGAAACCAAAATTTCCAGTTCACTTTAGAGTCCATTGACGAAAAGTTAATTTAAATCATTTTAACCGCGTAGAAGCTAGTGTAGGATGAACGAGAATGAAAAAGAGTGTTTCAAAAATGAGAACCTCCAGTTTTCGTCAACACCGTGTCGCCAGCGCACCGGAATCAGAGATAGCGAAAGCCAGATCGATGCGTCGGACCGTCAATATTTATTATAAGGCTTAGCTCGGTTGATTATCATGAAAATCGTATCAGGGTGGGGGTCCAGATAAGAATTTTCACCGGCAGCTCGTTACACACCGTTAGTTGCTCCATTGGCCGACGCATTCGTCCGTCGCGACGGCTCTATGAACCGCCTAGATAGCGAGACGTCTTTCCTGCGCACGGTTTCCGCGTTCTCCTCGGTTCGTCGCTGTCGAGAAACGCGCGAAACGTAGTTAGCGCTGGTTCGAAGCTAACTCAACGATTTCACTTATTCACGCCCCGAACACCGACAACGGACTGAGAACTCATTGTAGTTTCATAGAACCTTACCGATCGTGAAAGACCGTTTATTCTCCGTTCCAGAAAACAGATGCAAAAGTGTTTATTTTGTAATCCGCAGCTCCGATGGAAATACAGCTACTGTAAACGTGCAATCTCATTTCTAGAAAGAAGAAACGCAGGATTAAGCAACGTTTATAGCACCGTAGAATTTCCCCGTCATTCCGAAGGCTGTTCCCTCAAGATAGCAGGCTTCTTCGCTCCTAAAAGCATGATTAATCGCGTGGGCGATTAACCTAGCCTACGAATTAACCCCCAAATGAATCAACAGACAGGAATGTATTAATGCGCTGTGTCGAATTCGCCCGGTTTCGTCACGGAATTTAAACAAGCAATAAGCAAGACGTCTCCGTGCTCGTACCGGGAGATGCAGAATTTCTTTCACCGAGCTGGAAATAAAATTGAAAACGTTCGCGCCGCTGTTCTCGTAAATTGTCTGACCCTAATCATTCTCGTGGGGATTTTCGACGTGCGCTTTCGGAAGAGCGTCGATTCGTCTGCCGTCGACGGTTCTGTCCTACAAAAGCCGAATCAATTCCAAAATTGGCGCGATCCCGGCGATCAATCGGCTGGCACTACGTCGCCAGTCACGCGGACCTTCTGTATCCATTACGAAGCAGAGCGACGTAATTCGTGGAACGATACGTCGTATCGACGCCTGGCACTGTTCGCAATCGGTCGCGTCCGCCCACGGAAAATCCGGCGTCCATTAACAGCTTGCGGAACATTCGGCGCTGTTCCATGCTTCCGCCTAGCCCCGAGAAATTTTCGATATTTGCACCAATATTAAACGAACGCGCTACATAAACCATCCGGAATCAACGGCATCAATCCTCCAGCTCCGCGATACGATACACTAGCGCTTTAACAAATTCGTTTCGGACTTTTTAACCATTCGCTCGAGCCAATTATGGACGAAATTGTCAATTATATTGATATTGTTCGAGTGCACAACGAAATGCACGAAACACACGGAGGAGGAAAGGTCTTTTCTGACCTGAAGTTTATTGCGCTTCAAGCGTCTCTATTTCTTTACCCAGAAGAAACAGGTAGTCAGTTCTAGCCAGCCTCTCCTCATTTTTCCTTTTGGTGAATAACGGTCTGGCTTCAATGTACCGATAATAAAATGTTGTTAAGGGATATGCTTTTCAGTGGAATAAAACAGTTTAGTGAAATAGGTAACTTTGAAAATAACTTTATTATAAAACAGCTAATAAACAACAGCACCAGGTATATCCTTCCTAAACCGACTCTCGCGTCGAACTGAACTCACGACTCTCGTCTTGTTCGTCGCTTCGGCTGCCAATCGTCTTTTTGATCGCCGATCGTCACTTCGATGTGACGCACGCTACCCGTTACATTGTAACAATATTCTTGAGTTTTCGTTACAAAGTATTTCACTTCAACAAATGTAGATCAGGTAATCAGTTCTAGCCAACCTCTCTTCATTTTTCCTTTTGGTGTATGTTAGTCTGACTTCAATGTATCAATAGTAAAATGTCATAACTGAGTTCAATGCATAGTGCGGCGGAGATTAAATAAACATTTGATAAATATAAGATTTAGATAAACACCAGGCCTTTTCCGTTACTTTGCGAAAATCCAACATCATTGTGTACTTACTAGGAAATACCTGGTTCCCCTTCGTTTTATAGCATATTGTCCTACCTTCAGGTATGAATGTAAATACAGCCGACTTTGCGTTTAGGGGTTTCCTTCTAATCTTGCGCCCGTCTTGTACACACCTTCGACAATGCTTTCTTACAATGTTAAAGGCGTGGTCAGTTAAGTCTGGGGTCGGTGAAATATTGGGGTCCTATAGAAATTACCGACACGGTTTTCACCGGCATTTCCAGATTTGACCGGCAACCAGTTTAACCAACAATGCCTTTAAAATTTTGACCGACAACGACTTTCGAATTTCAAATTTGTTGTCGAGCAAATCCGCTGTCGGTTAAATTCGTTGTTGGTCAAATCTGGTGAGTCTGGAAAACTGTGTCGGTGATTTTCATGGAACATAATTTTAAAAATTTTGTTCATGGAATATAATTATTTACACGTAACCTCTCAACAGATTTGATCTCCCAGCCTCGTCATCCCAACAGATATAAACGAAAATGTTTCGAGGGTTTCTCTGATTTCAAACGTTAACTCAACTCACGTGTCCCTCTAACAGAGACACCGAATTCAAGTAATTAAAGAATCGCAAGAAAGCAAAACGAGAAGAAAAGGGCAAGCAGAGTGTCTATAGAGGACGAAAGGAGCCATATCAGAAGGACCGAGCAGGTTAATAGACGCTTCTGGTAACAATGGACAATCAGCTATAAAAAGAACAAGAGGCGAGGGAATAAGGAGACAGACTCTATAAATGTTTACGATCGATCGATAGCTGATAGAGGTACGAACCGCAGTTCTAGCGTATGTTACGTGCGAGGGCTGGTCGTCTCGGTCCATTGTGTCGGGTTGTGCCGTCGCGACGCGCGACGGTCGATTCGACGCAATTTGTGACGGCGTCGGTCGTCACGGAGCAAACCGTGACGGCCGCGAATACGTCAACGCGTTCGCTCGACCCGGCTGTTGGCCAAACATTAGGACCGCCCGTGAAAATTATTATCGGCCCGTATTACCGGCACTTTGTGGTCCGTTCGATTTCGCCATTTCGCATCGTCCACGGTTTTTAGCAGCGACGTCGAGCAAATATAATTAGCCTGTGGTTCTTCACGTAAATTAAGCAACAGGGCAACATGCACAGAAAAACAGCCCAAGCAATATTTCACCGCTGCTCCATTTGCAAATCTAGGTACTCGTAAACAAGTCAAAATTTGTTCTCCTCGTGGACGAGCAGCGATTTTGATCCGCGTTATTCAGCGATGTTTGATTCGGTAGTGAGTATCCTAGAATGATCGATAGAGCACAAGCGTGCCAACAAGAGACGAGCGCAAACTTCAAAGTAAATTCTTTTCATTGGATCTTGTTGCCGCCTAACACAATGAGGATCGCGTACAAGTATGTATATTGATCATCGATGCTCGAGCGCCACGTTCACGGAAGACCGGCGGGCACATGGTGCTCCGGAGCAACGATTATTCCAGAGGATATAGGTTTCTTTACGAGAATCGAATCGCTGTAGTTACGACCCGATAAAAGGTGTGATCGAATGACTTCCGCGAACAGCCGATGATGACGTTCACACCATGACGTCTCCGTTCTATCGATCGATGCTTATATATTTAATTCGAGGGGCGTCAGGGTCCACAGAATAGCCTCGTTAGTTCGTGAGGCGACCACGGAAACGGAGTTTTGGCAGCGACGCTGTTTGTTACTTTGTCACACCTCTAGAATTGTCGCGATTTTCTGCGCTGCAGAAGTTAGACACCTGACAGCTCTAGACACTGTACTCCGATGTCTCGTGATCGTCTCTTTGAGTGTTAAGACAGCGAAGTGACACGGAAAATATCAATATCGTGTTTGTTTTGGAACGCTCGCGATGATCTGTTTCTTCTTGAAACTGTTAAAAAGCTTGAAGATTTTCAATTAAAAATCCTCTGGCAGCGAGGAGCTAACTAACAGTGACGGATCGCGGTGTGGGGAGAAATATACGTTTCATGGACATCCTCGACACTCGAAGCATGTCCTGCGAGGAAGTTCTCGTCAGCGTGACCTCGCGCATTCTGCGAAGAACCAGACGGCTGATCTCGGTGAGTCCTCGGACGTTATCGACATCCCCGTAGGGAGGGATGATTAAATTTTGAAAACCGGCAAAAACCCTCGGTATAATTCCTGGGGAATCGTCCACGGGATGGTCCTCGGTGAAACGATAGCCGGCATCGAAACGGGCAATTGATTCCTCTTTATTGCCCCCTCTAGACATTCTCCTCATTTGTTCGCGTTCCTTAGCATGACGTAGCGAAGAAACGCATTTATATCTCTTTCACTGTTGGCAATTGGCCCAGTTACTAATGTACATCCGCGAACGAATGACGCGTGTCTTTTCTTCACGTGATGCGGCGACGGCCACGGTGACGCAACCGGATCGCATACAGGGTGAGTCGCCTAACCTGACCACTTCGAATTCTTCAATAATTTTTCACTGTACTCTAGACATCGCCAGACTCATCTTATAGAGTCATCGTTTTATGCGTTTCTTTTTCGTCTTTTAATAACTCTATCCGATACCATGCTGCGAAACGACAAGTGATGGTGTCAAGCTAATGATGATGTTTTCCATTGGATCGTTTCGCTTGTTTATCGAGACACGATAATCAGCTTGAACTTTTTAAATAGGATGTTTCTTTTTTTCCTCGAATTTGTTCGAAGTGGTCATGTTGGGAGACTCACCCTGTATAGTCGTCGAGGTGCGTAGATCGTCCCATACGACAATAAAAGAGATTCATGCTCGCCCGCACAGCCTAAACAACCGATCACGATCATTGCCGGTCTTCCCAACGAATTGTACGCATCCCCCGAGACCCGTCGGGCTCATAACTTGCCCGAAACGATCCCCGAACGATCCGAGTCCTCTCTTGTCACACGCTAACTGACTTTTCTTGGAGGCCGCGCGCACGCCGCCGTTCATTGTACACCGGTCTTTCGCCGATCTAATTTTGAAGTGAGTTATCGGGTACGTGGTGACGCTCTTGCTACGGTTTTAGCCGGGCCAACATAGTTCTTTAGCCAAAGTAACTGCCCGGCCGAGCTTATGAATGCACCGGAGACTCTAATCGAAGGTTTCGAGGTGCGAAAAACATGTCCGATCTGACTAGTTTAGCGGTCCGACTGTGGGACGTCTTTCACGATATTTTTCTCGAGTAGTGGTGTCGAATACCGTAACTCCGAAGTTGCTATATTCGTTAACAGACGTTCGAAGAATTTAGTGGTTCATTAATAAATATCCATGCTCTTTCCCATAATATTGTTCGTACTCTTTTTTATCTATGTACATTATTATACCAATTTGTCATAAATTCCAATTGATTATAAAATGTATAGCAGAGGTAGTAGTTAATCTTCAAAGAATTTAGTTATGAAATTATTAACAAAAAATGTTAAAAGAATTTTCGAATGTTGGAAGATCCGAAGAAGTCGTTCCATAGATACCGAACACGGTCGCCCGATACATTGGATTTAATCTGACCACTTATCTTCCGAGGCTTGAGGCTCTCTGTGTATATTGCAATTCGTTTCCGGTCGATATCGATCGAAATCGAAGTTGATTAATTGATTTACTTTGCACGCCTGGCGTTCCAGATACCGAGAATAGTAATCTAGGAATATGGGGCATATCGTGTTCCAAAAAAATCGGGTGTAAACATTGGTCTTGCAGTTCCTGCGAAACGATTGCCGCGATCTTTCCTAGGAAACCGATCGAAGTCTTATCGAATCCCAGGAAATCGAACATATCGAAAAAGGATTTATGTAACAGGGATCTAGAGCAGCTGTTTCTCCCGTAATTGAGAAAGGGGGATTATCCCCCGTGAAGATCAAACAAACAAATTTGGATCAGAGGTCTGCAACGGTGTCCTCTGCGCCGAACGGACTGCCAAGTTGTGTTCGTTTGCAAAAGTTCTGCGGGGCAATAAAAGAACGAATTTGATGACATAACCGCGCGACGATACTGAAATAACGAGGAGAAATTACAAGTCTGGCGCCATTTCGCATTACACGCCGCGGCAGACTACGTCATTCTTGTTCGAACGACGTACAAATTGCTTCGTGTTTACTTATTATCGTAAATCGACAGATGGCTAACTATTCCGTATAATCTGTCAGTAAAACAATCGCTAACAGCTTTTGTTACTGTTCTGTGTTTTTAAAGGTTGCGCGAATACTTTTTACACCGACTTAACTGAATGTAATAGTTGTAACGATTATGATTTTATGATAACCATTATGATTTTTGATCAGTGTCGTGAAAACAGGCATGGTGAGCACACGTGTTTTACGACTCTCGCGACTCTCAAATTATCATACTTAATCACACATAAGCAAGTGAGTGAATATATTGTATGTTTCCGTGTTTTTTTTATTTAATTTTTATTTATTTTTTTCTTACAGACGCAATTTTAAGTTAATCTTGGAAATGGTCCAAATCAGTGACCGAAACGTTGATTATTTAAAATAATTAGCAGAACTGCTTAGTTAAGTTTGTTTTTTACGATCGAACCGTAGCGCCGAGATCATTTAACACTTGTTATTAGCAATGATACGATCGATATAAGAAGTTTATTTGTAACGACCATGTTACAAATACATTGTGGAAAAGCATCAGACGTCATTCTTGTTCGAACGACCTACAAATTGCTTCGTGTTTACTTGTTATCGTAAATCGACAGGATAGCTAACTATTCCGTATAATCTGCCAGTAAAACGATCACTAGCAGCTTTTGTTACTGTTCTTTGTTTTTTAAGGTTGCGCGAATACTTTTTACACCGACTTAACTGAATGTAATAGTTGTAACCACTATGTTACAAATATATTGTGGCAAAGTAGGTATGAAAAGCATTCACGACAACAAGAGGTAGTGGATACATGGATATAGAGGCGAATGTTATTAACATTCTTGAACATTCGATTGGAGCAATTGAATGATTCACGTGGGGTACGATGACGTACAATTTTAAGTGGAGAGTAGCGCCGCGGATTTATGGACGGTATATACATATATTAAATTCCTCGGTGATGTCAGGGCATTTGACCCGTCGAGTGACCTGTCAATTTCACATGACTTTCCATTCGGTCTGCTGAGACCACTAACGAAGTCGTAGAAACTTCTTTCTTCTTGCAAGAACATTATTCGGTTGAGAAACGCAAACAAAGTTCGTCGTTGACAAACAAGCTAGCACGTAGCTAATTATGTCCGTCGACCTAGCGGCGCCGATAGACTGGCAAAGTGTTAATAATAAGGGTTAATCGACTTGGCAAACGAGCGACTGCTAGAAGGAACAACAGAATTATACCGCGATCGATAAATCGGTGGTAAGAGCTACGTATCGATCCGTCCGGATCACGTAACGTCGTGATCCCGTCACGGAACAGAATTTCGAGAATGGTACCGGCTACGTGGGATCTATATTTGCGGGAGCCGGATGCCGTTGACCATTGTTTAGAGGACTACATGTCCGAGGTGACGTCACGTAGTGCACCGTCACGTGAAGAAACGACACGCGCTCAGATTTATTCGGCTACGTACATTAGCGGGCGGGACCCGTGCCAAGAACAAGGGGAAGCTGGCCGTGTCCCTCTTCGATGGTCTCTTACGGGGGTTCCTACGGGATTTCGGGAAACGCCACAGTCCCGCGAATATTTATTACACGGTAGCTCATTGCCGGACACTGGTTATGAAACGGAAGAATGCTCTAACAAAGAGTAGCTTCCTTGAGAGTATACACGGTGTGGCACCAAAATTTCATCTAACATGACCTAACTTGTTTATGAAAATTTAGCAACATGAAATTTAAATGGCATCGGAGACTATACTTTTTACATCATACATCGATAGAGTATCAAATTCTGAGTATAAAAGTGTTGACTAAAAGTTTGATTCATTGTATGAAGGTTAACACTTTGATACTCTGTCGATCTATGGTATAATAATTGAATTGAAATAATGTGCTCTCACAAAATATTATATACACATTCATATAATATTAAAACGAGATTCAATCTCTTCTTAATATTTAAATATACATACAATATTTATTTTATATTAAGTAACAAATATTTTTTTCTAAATACAAAATGAATCTTTATTTAATATTAGAAATAGAATATTTTTTCCTAATGTACAAATAATACCTAGTTCATATTATACATAAAAGTTTTTTTCTTATTATAAAATAAATCTTTATGTAATATCAGAAATTATATAATATAATATAAAAATTTCTTAATTGTAATAAGATCATCTCAAAGATAAAATAGAATATTCCCTCAAGCAATGCACAGAAGCAGTAATAGATATTCATAGTTTCTAATTTTTGTAATAACTTTTTCTTACATTTGAAAATTTTATTGAATGTTATTTAAATATTACATTTATATTTTTTAAATATCCAGTTTATATGCTCTGAATATTTAGCTTATATTTTTTAAACATTCAATTTGTATTTCTTCTACATGTATGCAATATTGAGATCCAATATTTTTTTCTCATATGAAAAAATGTGGCTTAAAAGATATTTTTCCAATATTTTTGTGCTACTAGAGCCATGTCACAACATTTTCATAAGTTGTCAAAACTACAAGGTGGTCGAGTTAGGTGACTGACCCTGCATGCGAGGGCAAAAATGCTGGGACTTAATTAATTGCTTTTCGATGGCTTACTTATTTTTCTGATAAATCTATAAAAACCGACACCTGGCCACGAAGATGTTGGCAAAAGTTGCGGCCTATTGTGCAAACAATAGAAGCGACGTCATCCGAGCAACGAGTGGCTAGCTCTTGATAAGTTGAGCAAATAGCGTGCACGGGAGCATCGGTGTCTTCTTTGACGTAAACGAAGCTGGTCGCAATGGTAACGAGATAATGGAATTACTCGCGGATTCCTACGGTTGGTCGGAGCTGTTCGACGCAGTTTGTAAACGCATTACCGGCGACGCTCGATAACGTAACTACCGCGAAAACGGTAGATCCGCCTGATAGCGGATAAAAAGCTTGCCTCCACGTTTCAATTAGCGATTAGAAATCTTTCGCAACCGATTCGAATATTCCGCGACGAGACCACGCGCGCTCGATAACGCGGCATGAGGTACTCGCGGACGGCATGTTCGAGAACATGAAATAGGAGAACACTTTGATTAACGCGTTCGCTGCGTCACGTGCTTCTGATTGTCAACGATTCGCGTGTTGTGTAAATAGAGCGAATCTTCGCCTGCTGTGTCACTCTATGTCATAATATTTTGAAAGCCACCTATTTCACGGTTGCACACGGACCCTCTGATCTTTACCACACAAGCTTTTCACACTTCTATTTACCACACTTCTTTTCACACTTTTTGTAAAAAGCCTACAGAAACATTTTCGAAAGGAAGGATAAATACTGTTTTCAAAATAAACGCGTCAATTACGGCAACAAAAAGAAATGTAACGCTACAGCAAAGGTCACAGAGAACGCGAGAAAAAAATTAATTATCGTAATTACTTCGCGTGAAGGGCGAAGTTCAGTGAGATAGAAGGCAATGTTTGGAAACCTAACCCTGGGAAAAGTTAAGAAACAGGAAGTACGATTACGAGAAGCTCATTTACTTACGACCGAAATCGTGTTACGTAGTCGCACAATAAAAACGGAGCGACCCGGGTACAACGAATGTGTACGATAGCATAAATCTTGATGGATGATACCCATTAACCCAAGTCATCTTCTACCAAAGTCTTGATTCTTCGTCGTAGTTTCCGTGACGAGACAAAAATTTGATAATCAGTAGTACAATGTTCAGAGTCTATCAGGCACGTAATTTTCGAAAAGAAAAAAACTCGGCCAGTTCCGAAGAAAGGTGGATCGACCGTTATCACCTGTAATCAGCCGTTTCAGCGATTAGAGATTCTCGTCGTGTAACAACGATGGATGCGTGTAGTGATTTTTCCGCGTAATCGATCGATCGATATCGTGTACACCGAAGTTTACAGTGACACGCAGCATTGCGATCGAGCACACGTGACGGACGCAGTGTGTAGCTCGTGCCTGATAGGCTCCCCTATCATTGTTGCAATTTCCTTAATAGCTCGAAACACTTCCCTCCTATCTAAGCACAACAATTTCGAGAGCGTCTGACTCGATTGTAACTCGCTCGAGTGTTATACGCGCTGGTTACCTCAGGCTTTATTGAAGAATACATTGTGTACAATCCCGATTGACTTTTGCACACGCGACGCGGGAAATAGTACCGTTGCAATACGATTACTTGCAAAATCTACGCAAGAAACTGGCAGACAGTGCAATTAGCTTTTTGTCTCTCGTTGCGTCCCGAGGCGACGGACACCTTTTTTACTAAGATAATCGAGTAAAAACTTGATGGTATCCTTGTTACAAAATTTACAAACAAACAAATTTCTACCAAGTTCGACAAGCATCGAACGAATAACCACTCACACTTGACCGTGGTGAGTTCAATGTTGAAACTGTTCTAATCATTGGCTAGTATCAGCTGACTCACAACACACAGCTTGCTGTATCTAAACTGATAGCTGTAAAAAGGGGATTAGCAAGGGTGCAGGGGTTGCAGTTGTACAAAGTTGCGAATCATTGGCGAGTTGACAGTCGGTTAGAAAAATCCACTCGAAGATAAGATTCCTCGTTCGACTGGCTATCGGGCGCGAATCGATCTCGGAGTAGTCGATCGATGGATCGTTACGTGTCGTCGACGCAACGTTCCGGTGTCATTAGACTCTCGGTTACGTGTCGCTACGTGGCTACACGTGCTGTCGTTCATTCGGAAACGGGCAAAAGGAGAAAAAAGACAGATAATGCGAGGCAACGCGAGAGGCGGAAAAAAAACCGGCTCGGCGACACCGTGCAGGTGTAAGCTTGTGCAGCTGTGTTTTCAGCTGTGGCCTGCGTGGCCCATCCGAGGCCAGCGGAACGCACACATTCTCGCACACGGGAGGTCTCTTTTCTGTGATAAAACATTCCGTGACGCTCGTTTCCCTGCATTATCCTGCCGGCACACGGGCTGTTTGCCTAATTCCGCTATCGCGATAACGTCAATTGTAATTGGTCTTAATTGAGCGATCCCTACGCGACGAACTCTCTCTCTTTCTCTGGATAGGCTACTGCGTTCGACGAACAATCCTCTCCGTTTAATCGGCGAAGAATATAAATGGCATTTCGAGCCACGTAAAACATGTGTATATATCTGTTGATTATGCAATCGTGATCGCCGCCGCACGCGCGTTTATGTCGGACTTTAAAAACCACGTGCGGAATCCTCGATTAGCGTGCACATCGGCCCTCGATCTTTCCCCGCGGCCACCGAGAAACAAAGATCCCTCGATCGCTGTGTCAATATTGACCGTGGATCGACGGTTGTTGGTGCTAGGATTAACCCCTTCTACGGCCTCTACGCTTTTCTTGTATTCCTGCGGCAATTGATTCCGTGTAGCGATATCGGAAATTATTTCACACCGGTGTCAATCCATGCCGTTCACTCTTTAGAGAACGTCGAACATCTGTTTGAGGTTTTTTCAGAGAACCAGCAAATATTACTTGCTGGTTGAATGAAGAACGGTGAACTTGCGTCTCCGTCGTTGCTGATCAGGTTAACCTCTTAACTGCGGAATTCAGTTTCAAAAATCATCCACAGACTGCAGAATTTAAATCAAGCAATGACGAGTATACACGGCGAACGGAGGGAAAATGGTTCTATTATAAATTTTACGAAGAACGAGGAAGAATTACATTTTTATTTGATAAAAAATTGACAATTTATTCTTGAGAAGGTTATTGTTATTGCACCGCAATAGAAATTTGGATCAACGTGTATACTCGTCGAACGCAGTTAACTGGTTAAAGTAGAACATTTCTTTATTCATTCGAAAGTGAAAATGAAAGTACCATAGAGAGTAATAGAATTTGACAGTTTAATTACCGAAAGCCAATTAATAGGACTTTTAATGACCGGTAGTGTATCCGAGAGAACCGTAAAGATATTTTTACACGGAATAATCTCCAGAGAAATTATTGGATTAAATTACCGAAGACAACTCGGTATTTACGAGATCGTTGGGTAACGGTAGTTAAAGTGTTAAAAATATCGATATATTATTCCGGACTCGTTAGGATCGCTGCAGGAGGCAAGAAACGTCTATATGGCTCGCGTTGCTTCGAATCGACGCAGCAAATTTCTGCATAAGGACGCGCAACCTGCTGCAATAAATATCAACGCACAGATTTAATATCGTTCTAGTAAATAGCAGAATCTTCTAACTAATCCAAGCGCCGAACACTGGAGGCAGCGAGCGGAACAGGTCAGATTTGAATGGCTATTCAACGCGTACATCAAACGATTCGAAAGGAAATTGTCCGGGCAAATTTCTCCGCGTATTACGATAAAAGTCGCGCGATATCCGATGCGAGCGCGGCGCTAAAAATGCGCTTTAGCATAAAGACCCCGCAGTCTATTCATCAAGTGTTAATATCATTCAGAAGTCTCGTTACATATTTATGACTCCGGCCGGTGGAATGAACACTAAACTGACACGAGTAAAAAAGCAAATATTCTTCGAGGAGGAGCGTACGTAGAACTTTTTGCCGAGGCGAATGTGTATCGTTAATTCAAGGTCCGTGGCGTCTTCGCCATGCGTCTTCCGCTATCGCGATGCCAGGAACGGCGGACGTACTCAGGTTCGCCTAACGTAACGTATCGCGTAAGATACGCGCGGCTCGCACGCAGGTAGCATGCACTCACGGTTTATGCGAGAGGGGTAGAGGAGACACGTGCGATCGACACGTGGCCCTCGATATTCGCGGCCGAGGTTGCTACTGCCGTTGCCACGGGGTTGGAGAACGCTTCCCCGAATGTGTATTCACGACGTTTACCCCGCGCAAACGTTCGATGGCCCAGCCGCCCAGCGAACCTACGAATTGCTTCTGCTGTCCGCGTCGCTCGTATGAATTTAGTGGGCCACGCCACCATGCCACGTCGTTCGATAAATTATGGATTCCCTCGGCGACGAAAGGTGAACCGGGGTTAAAACAATATCGCGAAACGCTCCTACGCGGCCTCCACGTTTCCTCGTTGTTCTCAACAAACTCACTAGGACTCTGTAAAAATGTTCCACATTCTAATCAAACTTATGCGTTGCTTGATGTACAAATGAAACTGCATAAACGTATCTCTGCAATTAAGTAGTTTAATTAATGAAATTGTCGTGCCCGTTGGTCGAGAATTATAGTGAACGGGATCGACGTGGCGCGTCTATCGAATTTGTTGGTAAAAAAATTCATTTGAGAAATTGTCTTTCGGAAATATGTATCGTTTAGTAGGTGAACGTTCCCTCGTTGTTCTCAACAAACTATATTAAAATATCTGTGTTTTGTATTTTTTTTTTTGTAATTATGTTGAAATAAATCTCATATGAGATTTTCTAATAAAAAAAAACTGACTAGGACTCTGCAAAAATGTTCCATATTCTAATCAAACTTATACGCTGCTTGTTGTATAAATAAAATTGCATAAACGTATCTCCGAAATGAAATAATTTAAGAACGAGTGTAGAAAAGTGGATATTGCATCAATGAAATTGTCGTGGCGGTCGGTCGAGAATTATAGGGAACGGGATCGATGTGGCGCGTCTATCGAATTTGTTGGTAAAAAAAATTCATTCGAGAAATTGCCTTTCGGAAATATGTATCGTTTAGTGGAGCGTGCGTGAGCCTGGCTCTCTCTCGCACACTCTTTCTCTCTCGGAGTCGACCTTGTTCGAAATAGTTTTCCGCGATCCAATTTTTCGGGGATTCAGTTTCATGGAACGTCGCGTCTCGGTTGCACACGATCACTGAGCGCCCGAGAATGACAAAGCGGCTCGACTTTTGTTCTATTTCGACCGAGTTCCATTTGACGGACCTAAATATACCCGGCTGGTCCGCCGTTTTCGTGCATTAGGATTAATTTTCGTCGGTGTCCCGCTTTTAATAGAAACGCCTCGCCGCCGCGCCTCGGTCGCCTTCCGCGAGCAGTCGTTCCGCCGCAGGATAATCGAGGAACGATTCCATGGTGCCAAGAGACACATCCACACAGCCAAATTTAACCGGGACTGCCGATAATTCCGGTGCACATCCCGTCTATTCTCAACGATCTGCCCGTGCGAATTCGAATTCAAGCGCCGCGAGCCTCGGCTGCGATCGCTTCAACAACCATTCACCGGCAGACTCGAATTTCAACGAAAACAGAGTCATCCTATCCATCGAAAACACCGTTCTCGCAGACGAGAACTCCGTGACGAGCTCTAGAATGTCCTTGAACCGAATTAAACATCTAGCGATCCGTCTAACAACTCGTCACTGATAAATAAGCCCGATTTCCTACGTGCAGTGCAGTCAGAATCTATGCTATATTCGAACACAAGATGATTTTAGTAAACTATTAATTAATTAATTGGTTATCGAGCGTAATTTATTTTAGTTTAGTGTCTCGCAAATCATCGTGCCTTTGCGCCGCAAATAAAAATTAGTAACCTATTGTTGAGAAATATCTCCGTCGCTATAAAACATTTCTCAGAAGCGTACAGAAACCAGGAAAATTCAGACAAATTGGATGACGCGATCTTTCGCTCTTTTTTTAGAATTTATTTCCGACTAAAAAATCGGAAATTCTCTGATATTCGTTTCGGTATCGTGTCAGATATATTTTTTCGACGCGCGATTCAATGGATAAAACGTACAAAAACCGACGACTCGATTTTTCATCTTACCGCGGCGAATTCTCTACTGAATTTCAGGAATGCATATATGCTATTGCGATTTTCGAAAAAGCGATATTGCCCGTCTCCATTACAGGTATATGCTCGGCCGGAACACCGCGAAGTTTATCTACATCGGTGCTTTTACCGATGTAACAAGAGTAACCCGTTCAATTTTCACAAAATGCGTCCATTCGTTTCGCTCCGACCAAATATCGTCGTTTCTTGTTATTTATTTTGGTGCACTCGTCGCTCCGGAACGGCTCGTTACACCTCCGGCCATTTACATTACAAGAGAAACCACTTACACGTGTCGTATTTTAGAAAAAAATAGATGTTTAAAACAAAGCTATTAACAGAAAACTATTAATCAGAGCCTACGCGTGTACAATGACTGACAAACATGTTTCTCGCTCTCCGTCTCATTCTCGCGAGCTCATTTATGAAAATCGGGGGCCGAGAGCTTCCAAAAATATTAGCATCGAGTCGGAAGAAAATTTGTCTCGCGCGATACACAACTGTACATATTATTTCACGCAAAAATCGGCTAGCTCGTTCCAAGGTTTTTGGCCCGTGGCGTCTGTGGACACGCGGTGTCGGGTTACACATTAAGATTCAACAAAATAAACGATACAAGGATGCTGAATATTTATAGACGGTTGTCATTCTGAATACACGTGAACGAACGATCGAGTCATCGTACGTTCTCGACGTGCAGTCAGTCGAAGCAGCTCGAAGACGACCATTGTCCCGATCTATCGTTCATTAGATTGTCCCCGGTCAGTGAGCAATCCGTTCTAATGGCCGCGAGAGATCCGAGTTAACGGCTCGACCGACGTCAAAGAGTTTCCTCTCGACTCTATGCCGAATGTTCGCGATACTCGCGTTTAAGTGTCCGAGCCGAGACCCGGTTAACCTCTCGATCGAAGCGTTCCTTTGGATTCTACTCGGAATCCGCCAGGTCGCCAAGATACCGCTAGAAGCTAGAAAACATTATTCAAAAAAATATTTCATCAATAATCTGCAAGGAACTTCAACAATTTTTCAATTTATTTGTTTAAAGAAATCAACAACGATTTTTCTATTCCTTACATTTAGGATACATGGAAAGAGTTCCTCGAAAATGTAATGCAGAAATAGAAGGTATACCCGTGCTATAGAATTGGGATCTTTCAATCGAAGATTTCCTTTGGATTTTACTAGAAATCCACCAGGTCGCCAAGATACCGCTAGAAGCTAGAAAACGTTATTCAAAAAAATATTTAATCAATAATCTGCAAAGAACTTCAACAATTTTTCTATTTATTTGTTTAAAGAAATCAACAACGATTTTTCTATTCCTTACTTTTAGGATACATGGAAAGAGTTCCTCGAAAAATGTAATGCAGAAATAGAAGGTATACCCGTGCTATAGAATTGGGATCTTTCAATCGAAAATTTCCTTTGGATTTTACTAGAAATCCACCAGGTGGTGAAGATACCGCTAGAAGCTAGAACACGTTATTTAAGCAACTATTTCATCAATAATCTGCAAGGAACTTCAACAATTTTTCAATTTACTTGCTTAAAGAAATTAAGAACGATTTTTCTATTCCTTGCTCGGTATACATGGAAAGACTCCCTCGAAAAATGTAACGCAAAAATCGAAGGTGTACCCGTGCTATAGAATTGGGATCTTTCAATCGAAGATTTCCTTTGGATTTTACTAGAAATCCACCAGGTGGTGAAGATACCGCTAGAAGCTAGAACACGTTATTTAAGCAACTGTTTCATCAATAATCTGCAAGGAACTTCAACAATTTTTCTATTTATTTGCTTAAAGAAATCAAGAACGATTTTTCTATTCCCAGCTTGGCATACATATGATAATATATGGCATACATGGAGTTCCTCGAAAAATGTAACGCAAAAGTAGAAGGTGTGCGCGTGCTATAGAATTGGGACAGTTTCCAGGAACGAAACGGCTCGGTGGATCGATAGCATCAACGATACCGCGATACTATCTGCTGTTTATGTCCTTCTGGAAAGGATTCGTCTCTCCGGATTACGATCACGCGTAGCCTCGGGACAAGCAATGGTTCCCGTGATTAATTACATCGAAAAAGTGGCGGAAAGCTAGGGATGATGGATGCTCCACGAGCCGGATGCATTAACCGCAAAATACAGAGACGACTGGCAGTCGATGTGCTTCTCGGTTTATGCTGTTCCGGTGTTGCCTAGTATAGCGGACACTTACAAAGCAGGGAACAATCGGTTGGACCATTGGGGGTTTGTGCTGATAGGGGTGAAGAATCGTCGAGCGTCTTCCTGTTCTGACGATGCATTTCGATCCATTTTCGATCGGTGTTACGGGGAACACTTGGATGGCCGTTCGATGTTTCCCATGATAGAGTGCTTTCCGAGTTCTGATTGTTCGACACGACGGCCGCGCCTCGGACGGAATCAATTGGTCACTCAAGACCACTTCTCAGGGGCCATGACTCACGGCTTGTATTCTTTCTGTTTATCTTGTTCGCCGTAGGATTTCTATTACCTCCGACAATGCGAAAACTGTGTCGAGAACGGGGGAGATACAGGGCTGGACAAGATGAATGAAACTAGCTCCCAGGTATCCAATCTCTCTCTCTTTCTGCCCTATCGCTGCATTTGCACGCTTAAAACACTGCCAGAAGGATCTCCGGGTTCGACCAAACTATTCTGTAGACTCTAGGAGAAACTACAATTAATGTTATCGGCTCACTGGTTCGATCCATTTAAATTTAATTCAACGTTTCGGTCTCAATCTAAAATTTCATTATTACGTCTGTTTCATTTTATTATAATTAATTGTATTATATGTAATAATAAATATATATATAATAAATATAATATATTATAATTAATCAAAGATATTATTCTGTATAAATTATAGAACGTTTAGGCAAACGTGTTTTCACATAAATATGTATAAATATACATAATAATAAATATATATAATAAATATAATATATTATAATTAATCAAAGATATGATTTTATATAAATTATAGAACGGTTAGGCAAACGTGTTTTCACATAAATAGAAAATAAAAAAGGATTTGGACTTAAAAAATGTGTGAAGACTCACGTGCTTATAAGACTTTAGGAGAAACACTGTTCCTAACACTGCCAGCTTACCGTTGGTTATAGGATTCGATATCGTGCTACGCTATTAGAGTGTTATGGCTTTTTATAGACAACCTGACGTACTGGGAAATACACCGCAAAGATAAGTTTTTTCGAATAGAAAACCACTGGGTCCGGACACTTTTTGGTAGCACTGTACGTCCACCTCGATTCCTAGAGATTAGGGTAGCGAAACATTTGGCGATTCCGGGGCGCGTGACGCTTACACGGCCGCACGTCGGGGGGTCGCGCGATCATGATCGTCCCCGTAAACTATGCGACGGTATCGCGGCACAGGGGAGATTTCATTTAGAAATTGTACGGTCATAACCGTGCACAGTCGACAATCCTTATCGGCCGGGTGGCGACATCGGGCCGAACGTAAATATTTCCTTCCCGTGTACGAGAGGCTCGCGTTTCGAAATCCACGAGGTTTTCGTTTCCCCTCCCACCCCAGACTGTTTACAGTGGAAAAATCGGGAACAATCGCAACGGGAAACGAACGATCTCTCCCAGGCCAGCGACTTTGACCCGGGACGACGGGGAATCAAGCCGAAAAACGGGGACGTTTGTCGTCCGGTGCACTATTTTTCGGCGCGCGTACCACGGCCGAGTCGATAACGATTCCCGATAAAAAGACCCTGGGAAAAAGACCCCTGGGGAACGAAAAAAAAAGTGGAAAAAACGCTGGCGAATCGGCGCGTTTAAATTTCGATGGACTTAATCTGGCCTCGACCGAACGCGAAAAAAAGCTCGAGCTGCTTTCAGACCTCGCGACGTCCATTTTTCCTTTTGCTCTCTTCCTACCCTCTGTGATGCGATCCGTCGAACGGCTCGCGATTGTAGACGAGTCGATATTCGCAGCAATCGATCGCCGATGCTCGCGATAATGTTCATTGCGATGATGAAAGCCAATTCGCGTTTCCTCCGGCTGTGACACAAGGTCCGCGTCTTGCTAACCGATTCTTGGAGAAACTTCGGACATTTTCGACTCGAAGACAACAAAGAGAAGCTTTGCCAAGCAAGTTCGGTTCCAGTAATTACGAGAACGAGTTGGATACACCGATATCTCGAGTTCTAGCCTTGCGGAAAGGTAGGAATCATGATTTTCCACATCGAAACAGACCCGGGCTTTGTAGTTTAATCTCGACCAGCGAGAAATAGAAAAAATAATGTCCGATAGCGAGCGAACAGTTGAAAAAGGAAGGTTTCGGTTGCGCGTAGGGTAATAAACATTAAAATTCCTTGCACCATCGGGATTCCGCGAAGCAACCATAGAGGCGATGGCGCACAATGGTAGCCCTTGAGCGCTATTAAAATTGATGATCCCAAGCACCTTATGGAGCCGTGCTAATGCGTTTTCTCCGCGAGTGCTGTCTCGGCAGAGCTGTTCATCAGGCGGCGGCAATCAAGTTCGATCGAAGAATGCGCCAACGCGATACGTCCAGCCAATTTGTTGTTGCGAGGGATGGTCCCCGGTCGATCGCGGTTCATCCTACGACGATGATGTCGCGAAAGCACGCTCGGAACGCGGCTCCCCTTGGCCCAATCACTGCAGTCTCTCCTCCCTCGTTTACCCTCTCTCTTTCTCTGATTTACTCTCATCCCTTTCTAGCCACCTTACTTTTTCTCTCTCTATCTCGCGGTGTCTCTCTGTTCGGGGTCTTTCCGGGAGCCATTGTTTACGGCTGTCATTACGATGCGTTTTCGCGTGGCGGTGCAGCCCGGGTCGCGTGTGCGTGCACGTAATGCATATCCCGCGCTTTATGGCATAATAGAACGCTAGAGGAACGAACGGGTCGGATCCTCGACGGTATGCAAAGCGTCCGCCGCCGCATCCAGAACGATGCCCGGTGCATTTTTTATATTCCCCGGTTGCATAATTCGAAGCGGCGCGACCCCGGCGTTATTGCGGGGGCGGGTCGGAGGTGCAGGGTCGAGATACGAGGGCGAAGGGACAGACACGGTTACGGGACCGTACCCTCCGTCCTCGCTCGAAAATGCAATAACGATAAAGCAAAGGGCAACCGGCGCGGCATGAATTCTGATTGTTCCTTAAGCCCTGGTCGCGATGGAAATAACGACAGATCGAACATAGATATTTACGATAGTTTAATGAAATGACAAACGCGTGAACAACGATGAGAGAACTCGAAGTATGGGAGAATGAGTTTCATCGATCCATTGTAATGTTAATCGATCACCTCGATTACAATCTTTAGAATGTGAGAATGCGAGTGATTACGTACGTTTGAAAAATATCGGTGCGTCTTCGCTAGAAAAAATAATTGACGCAAAAGCCATCAATTGATGGAAAAGCAAACAACGCGTTAAAGGTGAACATTTTTTTTCGCACGATTGTTACGCCAAGGAATAAATACGAAAACAATAGTAACTCAGCTGCAAGGCCGAGTATGATGGACGTGTGCAATAAAATTTCTTTCTTGCTTCCGCGTGTTGAATTCCTCCTTGAACTTCTGTATGCATTTCTAAGAAAAACTTTGTATTGTATGTATCTTAATTCGAAATTGTATATCACGTGCAAAGAGACAATGCACTTTTCCTTTTGCCGTTCAAATCTTCCGTCGTTTCACGTGGCTGCGTAAGCAGATTGAATTATTCTATTAAAAAGTTTATCCGAACAATGGCATGAGACAATTACACGTATCAACAATGACGCGTAGAATCTCTATCGTTCGTATAATCATGCGCGGAGCCGTACGCGTGGCTATCAAATTGAGATACCTGCAGTAATCATAAATCTAAGCGATAAATTCTTAGTAAACATAAAACGTAGCCCGCTGTAAATACAAAATGACGTAGAACTACGTAAGCGGTAACTAGCTATAGACTTTAGAATGACGTTGATCGCGTCAGCGGTCGCGGAAGATTTAAGATTTCTCACGGAAATCACTGCAAAAAAATAGTATTGTTATTCTGGTTAACATGATCTAGGAACGTGAATGCTCTGGAGACTATTTAAGTGCTAATCTTTTACACGGTTGTTCATTTTATAATAAAATAATTTGTTTCAACGATTTTTTTACTGCAGTTCTGCAATTGTAAAACTCAAAGAAGGCACTTTCGCCCGAATTGTTTTAAATGACGTCAAAACCATAAAAATCGCTACAAAACATGCAAATGAAATGATTCTCCGGACAACGCGCGATCGGCTAAAGGTTAATTTGTTTTCTATTAACAAACAACAGTTACAGAGCGCCAACAGCGACCGAAGGAACGACAGGAGAGGAGCCCCAGAGAACACGGTTAACGATTTCATTTATCTGACGCGCGACGCTGTCCGGGAGCATTAATAGACATCGAACCTGGGAGGTTCGAGCTCTCGCGCGAGTTAAATCGACCGTGAAATATTTCAATCGACGCGGCGCGAAACGATTCTTCAATTTCACCGCGGCCTTCTGTGATTTCGTTCGCGATACCACCCGCTTCGAAATTACAGAGGAGCTATCCCCGGTATTACCCACGGGACACCATCGCAGGCGATGAAATTCCAAGCGAAGAGAGATCCCATAATTCGTGGCACAATAAGCTCACTATGCCGCCAGTCTTGTGTTAGGTACAAAAAGCTCATTCGGTTCGTTACATGTTCCTGCAGTGTATTTAAACGAAAATCTTAACACAATTTATATTATTCGTCCCTTCACTGCATAATTTTTTTTAATTGGATTGAAAAAATTGAAAGGAGGTCAGTTTTTGCGTTTTACTAAAGGGAAATATATTTGAAATAATTAATACAACATTTTCAGAAAAATAAACATAGTAAGAAAACACATTCTTAGTTTACTATTTACCAGATTTGTTTCTGCGCTTTAAGAAAAAGGTACAACAAAATAATGGTGAATTTATTTGCACATCTAAAATATCTATATTTCAAAACTTTCGAATTCCTATTGACAAACATCCCCGGTATTTGTTCGATGGAACCCTCGCGGTAGACGTCCTTCGAAAATCGAAATATCAAAGGTGCCGCGCGCAACTGTTTGCTCGATACGCCTCTGTGTGCTTTTAATTAGCGGGATCCGTTAATCGATCGACGATCGACGCAACGGGCCGATCGTCGAGCGATACGTTTTGAATAATTCGTATTTAACACCCGCGAATTACAAACTCTTATCGAAAGAATTTCGTAGGATGGACAACGGGATTCGTGTTATCTTCGTAGGAATTCCGCAGGTTTAATTGCGTTTCTGAATGACCGGTGCAGAAGTACCACGGATACGCGGAGATCCATTCGATCCATATGTGGACGTTCGCATTAAATCCGACACGTCCCGTGCGTGAATATGTCCATGCCAAAACCGACACGGACCATATGTGGGTCACCAGCTGCTGGGTCAAAGGAACATTATCCGCAGACGGGTCACTCTGTCACAGGACTGTTTGGCCCTTTGCACCAAGCATGTCCTAGATCATTGTGA
>CM052341.1:7232224-7282860 GCA_028455595.1 Lasioglossum vierecki
TCACTCAATGAAGTCGTCAATTAGTTGTTCGAACTCTTGGAACATGGAAGGATAGCAAAGTTTCAACTAGAATCAAAATTAGACCTAATTTTTACAATGCATAGTGTGAAATTAAACCGGAAGCAGATGGTGTAACGCACGATTATGAAACGATTGTGTGAAGTTCGGATTAATAATAGTACTCGGCGAAGTTCGTCACGGTCGGTCGCCAGAGATCTCCTCTCTCGGATCCGTTAATAAAGTCCCGCGTCCGTCCGCGTATAACAACAATGATTTTTCTTTCTTTAGAAACACTTATGTCATCACTGTCACTCTTATCGTTGTTTATATTTGTACCGAGCTTTTAAATTCCAAACACATGTCGCCGGCAATTATATTACTTGTTTTTGCGCGCTTTTTTTGGCACGATCAAAGATCACGGGGAACGGAAAGGCTGATAATAATTAATTAGTGGCTGCTGATGCAACATTAATTGTAATGTCGCTCGGTGCTCTCGCACTCCCACCTCCGTCTTTCTCGCTCTCTCTTTCTCTTTCTCTCCGAGCGACATGCTCTCACGTGCCACTCACGAAATTTTCGGCTTACGCTCCGATATATTCTGTATTTTTGGTGGCGTCGAAATTTTCCATGCATCCGAGAGATAGGGACCGTGAAGTAGGTTAACTGGAAACATAAACTCATGCTACTCGTGTTACCAACTCGCCTGGAACGGGTTCGATTCGGTGACAATTTCCAAGTGTCACAGTCAACTCCTAAAAAAATCATAGTGTGGTTTCCTCAAGAGCCGAGACATTTTTCATGGGCTCCGGACACATAGGACAGTTTTCACTACTGCTCGATTCACTTAGCCGCGTTCTATTGCTAAATAAAAAGTACCTGAAGCCTTCGAACCCTTAATGGTTTCCTTGACGTCACCGTCTACTGACGCACTATCTAGCCTAGTTCACTTTGAGGTAGGAAACTTGCTAACGAAATCTTGACACGTTCGAGTCTTTGACAATCCAGTCTTGACGGACAACCGAGTCGTTAACGAAGCTAGAGAAAGAACACCTACGTGCTTCAAAATAATAAATTCTTTTCTTCGAAGACCAACCGATTCATCAAATTTAAAAAGAAAAAAAATATGAAAAATCTAAATCAGTCGACTCGGAGCAGTGTACATTCTTCAAATGATGTTTAGAGACTGTCTGAATTCCCCTTTCCATCAGAAATCCACAATTAAACGTTTCCAGAAGCAAGCGAGAGGCGGCAAGGTTTGCGATCAGTTCACCGGCGATACCCTTTGACACTGAGCTCTCGAAACTTTTCCAAAGCGATCGAGCCGCCTTCCGAGTTTAAGTGTTTACGACAGTAAAAGCAGAAAAAAGTGCGATTACGGGGCGCTGAGAGCTCTCGATAACGTTGTCTATCGCGTCCGGTCGGTCTGGCTTGCTCGCATGTAAACGCTCGAGCGAGTGAGCGAGTAAGAGCGAGCGGATCGTGGCTCGGTCGCTAATCAGTCGAGCTTCGCAGGTGGTTCGGTCGCGTATTAATCTCCGGTGACGTAGCTCCCTCGGGCCCGGTGTAACACGCTCGCCAACGCTCGCTATCGTTGCTCGCCATGCTCACCGATTTGGTAGCTCATTATCGGTAAGCAGCGCGCGCGTTGACGCACGTGCGCGTCCATGCTGGAAAACATTGTGGATCCGTCGTGGACCACCGGCAAAAATATTTTCGATTTTCGGTCACGAGCGAAATCTCAAGTTTGTCGTGTCGTCGTCGTCGCCGACACAAACAGACACGGACGTGTTTTATCAGGATTACAGCGACGCGTCGTGTTGCGTCGCAAATCGGTTGCGAATCGTTTGCGGGGACTCGTGCGGTTCGACGTTCGGAGAGCATCATTATTCTTGATCTAGTTTAAAGATTGTGACGTAAAGGGAATGGTACCTGCTGATCAAATGACTTTTTCGATAGGTAAGTACGACGAACAGAGAGAACTAGATACAACACTACATCGATTTACTTAGAATTGTGAAAATAAATGTATATACCCATATACTCGTATTTAGGTGTATAATGGTTATTCAACCAGTAAAATAACTGGTCATTTAACCAGTTCCATTGTCCCTAATGTAACCGTTGATTTAACTCGCTCTTCCAGAAGTCATTTAATAACGAACGAGCACGGCGACACAGAAAATTAATCGCCTCCATTGTTGCGAGACTGTCAGAGATCCATTCTGTTAGCTAAGAGGTCGAAATACTCGAAAATGATTTTATTACACGTTTCCTGTGAAAGTCTAGCTACCAGGAAGGCAACCATAAATTTCACCGGGGGGTGCAGCAGCCAGTCGACTTTACCTACGCTCTCCACCACCCTTGCCAAATTTTCCTAATCGATACGAGCGTTGTCTACCGTGTTTTCTTTATTCCAGTGGATATACTTATAAATTAAATGCAAATATACAGAAGCATTATTTTCGTGCCCGCTAAGTCCGTTAAAGAAGAAGCTATGGGAAACACGTGAAACTTTTAGCAAAGTGAAATCTTGCGATGCAGTTTCGGCTGGGGACGGTGAATTCCATAAGATTAGTTTCCGTATGCAAACTAGCGTGTCGAACGGCGGCGTTGCGTGTACAGTGAACCTGGTCAATAGCAAGTTTTTGTCCCAGCTGCGAAATCTTTGATCGATCGTGGGTGGCCGGGCGACTTCCTGTGCGTCCCACGGTCCTCGGTCAGAAACGGACAGGTAGACAGCGGCGGGCAACACACACACGCGTGTGTGGGTGTGCTTGAACACGGGGTGACCTGATTTGTATTCGCTGACGGAACGTCGTTTGCTAACTCGATGAAAACCCACATCTTCCGAGTTCCGTCGCTTCCATTGGCCGCGCTTTGAATACGAAAGCGAGCGAATTGTCTTAACGCGAACAAAGGAACCGGTAATTTTCCCGGAGTTCCCTTCGCGCATTCGGTCGATCGAAATGTCGCGCGCGCGCGTGCCCGAGAGAGAGAGAAGTTTACGCGCGCACCGCCGCCAAAGGACAAACAGGAGACACGCTTGACTCTCGTAATGGATTATTATGCGCCGGCACGTGGATTATTGAACGACTTCCATCCCGGTTTATTGCTTCCAATTACGGTGCTGATATACGCGCCGGCGGAATGTGCCCAAAAAAAAAGAAACAATCCGGTCGACTACCGCTATTGGCACCTTCGTGTCTCGGGCCGGTTGAATAATCGCATAGAAATCTGGTTTCAACACTTAAATATAGATGAGGCCGGGGTGAGTTGGTACACAGACACTTCGACGTCGCAAAAAAAACTGTTTGCTCTTGACCATCTAATGCGCCGGAGAGCTATACTTCATTCTGTGTCCCGATACTTCGTGTTGAAGAAAAGATTTCCAATGATCTTTTTTTTTATTGAGCCACTGAAACCTATTATAGGATTATTTCGGCTTTAACAATATATTTTTTAACAGTAGTATTTCAGTTAGTGTATAATGACAGAATTAATAATCTCTAGATATGAAAAATATATTCACAGGCTTTAACATTATGTTTAGAAAAGAAAATGTCCGCTTTTAATGGTAGAAGAAACTAAATTTTACGCAACTTATTAACTAATTTAATTGTTTGGGAATCATAAAGACATTTCCAATGATCTGTTTCGAACTATTCTTTCGTTAATTCCGCACAGTGTGATCACGCATCGATCCGGTCGCCCTTAATCCACACGCGACTACCGATTACCCTTAATCCGATCGTGTTCGCGTAGCTCGGACTCGTCGCGTTCGCTCTGGCGACACGAGAGCATGCGGGAGAGCACCGTGGCCCACTATCGCACTGCCAAAATTCGCTTGGCAGCCGGACAATAATACAGGTGCCTCCGAGACGCCACACGATCGAATTGAGGATCGAGACGGGTTCGACAGTCCGCAGCGCGACCGTTTCGTTGCGCATCGCGCTTCTCCTCGACTCCGTTCCTCCCATTTTTCCGTAAAAGTTCCGAAAGTGCTTGGAGTTTCGGTGAACGAGAAAACGGTGCAAAGGTGCACGGTGATCGATCAATGGCCACGGCCCCGGCCCGGATAGGATCGATTTAAGCGGATTACAACGATCTTCTTTTTAATCCCTGGATACCGGGTAGACCATGCTCGCGTATCAGAATCTCGGGGATAAGGCTTGCCCCTTCCGCGGACGCCCTACGCAGTAAAACCGTTCCGACTCTACGGGCACGCGCGGGATTTCTAGAACGTTTCGGTAACTGGCCGGTGCGGGTACGATTAATGGGGTTTGATATACTCGTTTCGCTTGTGAAACAAGTGAAGTTGACTGTTCCTTTCGAAAGATTATTCATAGATCCACGAAGAAGCAAGGTTCGAGGAGGATGCACTCGGTGATCGCGAAAGATGCAATTAACAGCGCATCCCCTAGGGACTTGGTCGGTCCCCAGAGGCGGTGGCGCCTGGGGCAAGCTTGGCTCGTTGAACCGGTTGCGTAACAGTGTCATAAATAATCGGCGTGCATTCTAGCGTCTATTATTAGTATCGGGTAACGCGGGATCGTTTGTCCGGCGCGATCGGCCGACGATATTGTAAATTATGGTTGGAACGTGGTCGGCACCAATCCGCGAAGGATTCCTCGCGACGGGTCTGATTAATTCGCAGGCTTCGTCTGTTCAGACGCCGTTCGTCGTCGAAGCAAAACTTGTTAACTGTCCGCGCATTTGGTTCCGTTTCTATCGAGACCCTCGGCCCAGAAGATACCGGCGCGCTGCATTATAAATGGACTTTGCGCGATGATCTTTTCTCGCGAAGCAGATCGGAGCAGAACGGAGTGGAGACTCGCGAGAGGTTGTTTGTTTCTTGATTAAGAACAACAGAACGGAGACTGCCTGTGTTCTCCCGGGCATCGGGCCCCCGTATCTTTCCTCTCGCTGAACGGCCGCTTCGTAAACACACGCGCGCACGATTAGGCCGCCGATAAACAACCGTGCATGTATTTTCGTCGTGCGCCTCTAAATCCGAGATTAGCGGATCTACATCGGCCGGATCGGGCTCTTTCGGCTTTCGCGTGCCGCCGATAACTCGAGATAAGACCAACGCTCTCGAAGCCTTGTCCTGGGCAACCTCGATCGTTGCAGGCGAACCTCGTCGATTGCATTCCGCCTTCACGTGATCGGAATGCTTGCGATCTGACGAAACCGAAAATTCGGGACTGGGCTACCACGTGCAGCCTTGAACTTATTTTGCGCGTATAGGTAAACGAAGAATTGCATTCTTTCGGATTCGATTTTTCAGAGTTCTTCTAGTCGACGTTGTAAAGTCATACGATAAATCCTAATAAAAGGGATTAATAAATGTACAAGAAACAATAACTGCTAGCCAATGTATCGTCGAGTTACATCAGCTCATTGATCGGCAATTTCCACGCAAAAATCGAGGTTGCACCGTGGCGTCCCTCCGGCTCGCTTAGGCAAGCGAGCTACGCGTGAACGGGAGATTTGACGCCGTAGACTTTGTCCATCGTTTGGATCGCGTTATCGTGGAGAATAAAGAGTAAATCGGCCGCATCGATCGTCGGGCATCGCGACGCGTCGAAGGCGTCCGAACGAAACACGGTCAGACGGCTGGCAGACGGTTTCTTACGCAGATCCCGGAGCGCGGTTGCTGGCCCATCGTTCGTTCACGTGCACCTTATCGGCGGATCGCGCGTGGCCGAAGTTCGAAGCTCTGTGCCACGATTGATTAGGGGGGAACGTGATTTCAGAAACGCCGAAGAGAGACGCCACGCATTGACGCGCAGCTAACGTCGTCGAGCAGAACGTGAATGAGGTTCGAAGATCGGACTCTCCACCCGGCCACGAATGATTCACGCGGCCTACGCGATTTACTATATTGCAGTAAGTGACCAAGAAGCCGTCGTAAACAGCCGATAAACGGTGGAAATACGTTCCGTTATTTTTTCTCTTGTTTCGTATTTATTGCCAGACGGGCATGGCTCTTGTTATCGGTCACCGTACACCGATATATACCTCACTTCTTTTTCCTTCCTTTCCGCTGGACCGGCTTTTATCCGCATTGTGCTCACTCTCGCGTCCTCTTTCTCTCTCTCTCTTCTCTCTTTTTTTCTAATTGCATTTCTTCCGTACGTCGACCAGCCTCGATCAATCCCCACCACCCCCTACCACCATTGTTTTTTCCATTCATGCGGACGCGAAAACGAGACGCTGCCTCGAGTCCCCGTGGGGTAGGAAAATTACCGTGCTCCACTCGTGGCGTTGATCACTTTTGTTCCGAGTTTTCCCTGGTAAATCGCGTGGCCGAGCGCCACTCGTCCTTTTTCCTACTACCCCTTCCTCTCGCTTTCAAAGCACTGAAATTGTACGGATTAGTGCAACTGCGTTACCCCTAATTAATGTCTGCCAGGTCGTCCCACGATTCTTCCTTTTTCCGCTCCTCCTACAGGCCCGTTGGCACTGCGTTTATCCGGCGATCCGCTGTATACGGCGATCCTGATTTCATCGCGCCAGTTTTCAAGAACTACACCTTGATCCACATTGACGCGTGAGAAAATCTTCGAATTACATTTTCCCCTGACTTAATACAACGCGATCTTTATTTGTATTGTAACGCCTAAACGTTACGAACAGGACAAAATTGGTCTGAATAATATTGTTTCACTTACAACGGCAACAGAGAGTTACACACCGTTACCAGTTACACCCCGACCCAATTACTAGACTCGCCCTGTACGTGTCCAACAGAATTAACATTTACATTGGAAAAACGTTGCCTGGGACCAATTAGCGTAATTTGGCTGTCGGCCCTTGAGTGTGGCGGGCGTGAATAACGCGGCTCCCGGAACGCATGCATAAATAAAAAAGATAATCGTCGTGGAATCGTTATGCTGCCATCGCATCGGGCGTCGCGCGCGTGTTTCCTTTCGTTTTTTCCCTTCTCGTCGAATGTTAAACACCGGTCCCTCGCAGAGGTACGCGGGCGCGTGTATTTTTTTCGTTTACACGGCCCGGAGACAATCGAAGCGTTAAATGGCTCGATTCGGGGGTGGCTTCGCGGCCCGTGACAATAAGAGTGCACCAATTAACGCTTCGTACGCGATTTTCGAGCGGAAGAATGAAAAGTGGGATCGTTCGACAGTCCGTGAGCGGGGGTGGCGGCTCGATTTTATAAATTAATGCCGTCACGGTTCGAGCACGGTTTATCCGGTCGCGCGTGTTGTCACGTGTAGACTCTCAGCTTCTCTCTCTCTCTCTCTTTCGTTCTCTTTGTTTGGCTAGGCGAGCTCCGTTTCGCGTTTTTCCCGATTTTTCTCGCCGATTCGTTTTCCCCCGCGCACAATGCGATCGATAAAACAACGTGTCGGTTTTATCGGGTATGCACCTTCGTAACGCACTATCGAGTGCGGCCGATTTCGCTCGAATTCCCAACTAATTAGTCACGTAACGCGCTAGATCCCGCAATCGACGATCGCCCTGGAATTCCCCAGATCAGATCTAACGCGATTGCGCGCCACAAACGTCGATCCGTGCCGGGCCCAGCGGTGTTCTATCTTTCTCGCTCTCTCTCTCTCTTTCAGTCTGTTGCCATCGAGATCGCAACCGATAACACCGGGACAGAACGCCCGTTCGATTCGCGAGAGAAAACTCGCGACGTATCGACGCGGGGCAGGCGTGAATTGGCGCGGAATCGCGCTTAGGCGAGGCGAGAGTCGATTAATCGCGTTGACGCCATCGCGAAACTGTTGCGTCGCGAGAAGCGCGCCAAAAAACTGGACATTAAATTGAAATTCGCTAACGACAGAGAGAGAGAGAGAGGCTGAGAGAGATAGAGAGAGGGAAGCGTAACGTTAGCCGACGCGAGCCTCGATATTAGAGGGGAAAATACAAGGCCTCAGGCCGGAACCAGCGTGCAACATTGTGCCAGAGCCTTATTAAGAGTAAGAGACCGGTGAGAAAATAAATAGGGGAATTTGCATCTCATTGAGTGGCGGATTCGCGGAAATTAGAGTAATTTCAAGCGTAACGGCTATCGTAACGGCCGTCTGGACGGCTGTTAATAATAGCTATTCGCCGTTCCCCCCGCGAGCTTTTCATCGAAACGATGAAACGGTTTCCTTTTGCTCCTTTTTTTCTCTCAAACCCTTCTCGCCGATACCTTCGGATCTCTCGGGTCTGCTAATCGTAATTGTTTCGACCGGACCTTGTACGACTTTATTCCCTCTATCGACCATCCCCCGTTACCTTTCCAGTCGAAACTGCAGGACAGCCACTCACCCTCCCGATGATTTTTCGATATGTCGTGGAAATCGGTACCGTTCGACCACGTTTAGCTACGATGCAATACCGTTAGGCCACGAAAAATTTATAACCGCACCTGTCTGTAACGATTGAAATCATTGTCGACCGTGAAGGCGGTCGCTCCTTTATTTGCGAGCCGTCCGTGGCTGTCCGTGCATTAATTAATTAGCCGATCATTTGTTTCGCTGAAGCCCGCACAGCGGCTGTTTCTTATCGCCGCGATCCAACAAAGGCGAGGTGGTGGGTCCGCGGAAGCGCGTTTCATCGCTCGTATCATTATTACATGCGCGTCGAATGACGCGGCTACCTTGCTCGTTTTCCACATCGTCGTCGTCGTCGTCGCGAGCAAGCGGTCCGCCACGCTTAAGAAAGGCGCGGCGCATCATTTCTTCTTCGCGAAACGGCCGCCGACTTGCATAATAATCGCCTGTTTAATAAACGATTAATCAGCGGCCGCGTTTGCCCAGGGCACACGCGCGTCTAATCCATTCCGAGACAAAGGACTGTGTACACCGCTCCTTACAACGCCGAGGAACACGTGGAGCTTTGACGCGGAAAACGATCCGCAAGAGCGCGGTCTAAATGCAGGTTTTCGCTCTCTTTGCGAGATCCACGTGTTCGAGTTAACCCTTCACTGACCACGTCCGTACACCGTATATATTTACGCGAAGTAAAAATGTTCTGTATCGATTCAATCGTAATGATCTCTTCTTTTAACTCTGTTGAAATTCTTCTATCGTTCTCACAGTTTCGTACGTCGCTTCTGTCCGGACTATATTTCAACGTGTATAGAACACGCTGTTTGCTCGAAAATCTTTTCAGAAAACCTTCAAACTGAGAAAGGACGTCGCGTCACGCTCGAAATTAGCGTACTTTGCCTCGTTATACTTTGCCACAGTTAAGATCTGACTGCAATCCTCCCAGCCAGGTTTAAAGAGCATCTTTTCACCTACAAGTACGTGTAATATCAAAGGGCTAAACCCGTTACAAACCCTCTGAAAAGAACCCTTCCTCAACCTCTATTCCAACCCGCTTTTTCCCTTTAGTTACATTTATAAAACAAAATTCATGCGATGAGAGTGCTGTGAATCCAGTTTTCACGGATCCGGGGCATAGTGCATCTCTGTCAGGGTCGCGGAGCACATTGCAGTCGTGCTGCAACGGGGATCGCTGACGCGAATACGTCTCGTCGGGGGTTGAAGCAGATGGCGCCACAGTTCAGAGGCACGCGCAGGCCGCCGTGGCGGCGGCTGCGTGATCGCAGGACACCAGGAACGTTGATCGAAAAGTGTTTCTTTAAAATTTAAGCAGAGAAATTCACCGAAGAAATATCAGACAATGACCCGGAATAAATAACGAGCTAGGAATTCCAAGAATTTCAACTTTCTTTGGTCGCGACCGCGTTGATTCAGTCTCTCTCGAATCGTTTTTAATTTAAAGCTTTGATTTTCTTTGGCCGATGTAATTTTTGCGGAGGGACGACCGCCGACCGGCCGGTTTGATGTTTCTACGGCAAGAAGCACGAGCTCGAGGCAGGCAAGAACTCTGTAGCCATTCTTCGGCGATTAGTCATTCGTGACCGATTTTCCAGTGGTTTTCTGGCACTAGCACTGGCATTAGCGCGGCAAGATCGCAGTCTGAAGATGTTGTGTGCACGCTCGGTGAGCCGGTGCACCGGCCGCGCTAAATACAAGCCTTCCGCGTTGATACTCGCGAGGATGACCACGTCATGATCCAGTTTCATTTGCTAACCACTCCGGCAATCTACATTCTACGTCCATTAATTTTACGCCAGTTAAAAACACGAGGGGGAACGGTGTAGCAACCGTAGCGCCGTTGCTCCGTGGAAATTAGTTGGTTAAATTACGGAGGAAAACTATTTCCCCTGTGATGGAGCGGGGAGGGTGGAGGGTCTAATTGATTAAGAGAGGGCGTCCTCCGGGCCCGGTACGAGCGAGCGATGGAAAAACTGCGTTTCGACCTACATACGGTGTTACGTTTCGGCCACGGCTCCGGAATAACGGATTCTACCACGCAGCTCGTGGAAAATTTATACGCCGACCGTGGTTTTTTTAATATTTCGTGGCGGGCACGTCGGTGCTTGACGTCACGCGGAATCAGGCGAACGTATAGCCACGCGTGACTTCGCAAATGTATTACTTTCGCAACCCCAGCTACACGGAAAGAGAGCGAGAGAGGAAGAGAGAGCGGGATTTACGGTTTCGCGCAGCGGCCCCTCCAGATTTGTCGGATATCGACGCGAAATTTTCTGCACTAGACAAACAAGGCCGGCTCGCACGTGTCGCAACTTTTCCAATTACATTTCCGATGTTTGCACAATTGTGTCTCTTTAATGCTTTGTGCCCGGCACCGGCGCGCGTGCACTGCCGCGAACGAGACGATAAATATAAGCTGGCCATATTAGCTAAAATTAAATATTATACAACCCGTCGGCGGTGTGGCCCCGCGCGTTAGTCACCCGCGCGTTTTCCACCGCGCCGCTCGTAAATTGTAACATCTACCTTCCATTAATCAAAACGCGCGCGCGGGGCCTCCGGCGAACAAGCGCCGCGTTTTCTTCGCGGAATTCGCCCGAGCCGAACGACGCCGGATTTTTTCCCGCGAAATCTGCGCTCTCCACTCGAGCCGCTCGTTACGTAAACACCATTAGCGACAATCCGTTTTCACCTGGAGCTAGACAGAGAATTTACGGTTTCGAGAGCCCCCCGTGCGCGGTCTCGCTCTCAATTTCTAATTGTGCAATTTTGGCGCTCGAAATCGATTGGAAAGTGATATTACAAATGGCGCCTCGCCCGAGAGCCAACTTCCTTGGCAATTCGTGGGCGCATTCTTTCCGCGATATTTTCCTGTCTTATTATTTCGCGAACATATTAGGAAACCATTGCTCTATTCGAATTTTATACAATACGCACACAGAACGTAGGAAACGGACTTCATTTTCCCTGTTCCTGACAAAAAAAGATATGGACGTTCATTCATATTAAAAGCTGAAGCGCAGCGAAAGATAAAAAGCAGGACTGTGGCGCTCCTAATCAAAGGCAAACAGGATCGTTCGAATCTGTCGGTGTGTTGGGTCAATCGCGGTTCGTTTGCCAAATAAACACTATGGCAGCAGATAAAAAAGAGGCGACGGTTATCCGAGAAGGTGGGATCTCTCGGGTCCGGGTAACTGGATGGAGGCAAACAATGATTCGACTATTCGGAACAGCAACGGCGCGAGTATATTTCAGTATTCGGCGGCCTTCGCCGGAGCTACCAGGCCTCGACAAAGAGAAAGGGAGAAGTAGAGGGGAAAAAAGGGGAACAAGGATTTGTTTTCATTGACATACCAGAGCGGGAGCTCAGGCTCGTTTCGCAAAAATCTATTTTCGCGCGCTAATTATGTAGCGGGGAGCAACACGCGGCGGGACGGAGATCGCGGGCTCGCCGAGGCATCGGTTTGTCGGCCGCCGCCGGATCATTGTTTACACTGGGACGCGAGGCATTGGAGCAAACGATCGCGATAATAACGCTACCAAGTTCGATGACTGCATGACAGATTGAGTGGAAACCTCCCGGCGTCTCGGGGATAAAAGGTTTTTTTTAGGTCGTTTCTCGAGACAAGAGTGCAAGCTCTGCTCGCCGCTGCGCTCTCTTCGTCTCCTCTTGTTTACCCGCGACGCGCGGCCGGCCTCGAATCGCCACGCGCCGCTTCCGTATCGTACATCCGTGGAATCTTTTCGCGAGGCGATTTTTACCGATGCTGCCGAGACTCTCGACATGGTCGGTTTCAGCGAATTAACACGATTACGAGGTAACCAGCTGAAATCTTTCCATGGATCCGAGAGGACTCTTCTTTTTTATCTCTTCCCCTTCGTTTGCTAGGCTCCGATGGTCATTGGCCGTGGCACAGGCTCGCCGAAGTTTCAGACTTCTAATTCGCGGGTCAATAGCTCGCTTCAATTTATAGTAGAACTTCGGTAGTTGCGCGAAAACGGGGCTGAACTTGCCTGCAACTATGTACCTCGGCCTGTGTGCGCTACCTATAAACACTTGATGTATTATTACACAGCGGGAACGGCTAACCGTTACATGAATAATGTATTCCTTTTAAAAAAATATACGCTTCGGCGAGCGAAAGTTTATACGCAGTAGAGAAAACTTTATGATATTATTGCCATACCCCCGGCGCGTTTCTCAGGATGATTACACGCCGAAACTAGAATAAACATTCCTTCGTCGTTTATCTTGCTTACTCGAATCAAGTATTTATAGACGTTTTATTTTAAACGCAGTCCGGATGAAGTCGCGTTTGATCTAATTTCTCGGAGGAATCGACATATAGATTTCTTATTTCTGGCATCGGTGACCGGTTATTTCTAATCGTAACAAAGATTAGTCACTTGGACCGGGATCAAGAGTGTAGTATGACTTGCGAATACTAGCAAGAGTACCGGTGATTCTCCCAGCCAGTGACTCAAAAATTCTCCGGATTTGCCGACCAGATGAAAATGGGTCTTAGCTTGAGGCCGATCGGTCGAAAATAGTCTTCGACAGCAGCGTGGAGAACGGTCGGCTCGCATGGCAACGACATAAACGATCGGAGCAATTATTCATTTAAAGAAACGATAATGCCACCGATTCGCGGAAGAGTCAACAACTGCGAAAGACGTTCTCGGTATACTCTGGACTTTGTCGTCCCGTGTGTAAGAAAGCTCGGCCGGACGTGTAAACAAGATACCGACGGTCGTCGTAGAGCGTCGGGACAACAATATTATTAAATGGACCAGTCCGCGGATATTAATCGGCTCAGCCAAGCGGTGCATGTCGTCAAACGGCCAGGCTCCGGGGCTAGAATTTGCTAGCGGAGCGACGACGGAACCGTAGTTTCGGTCGCGCCCGGGACAAATGGTCCGAGATTTGCGAAACGGATGACCATCGTCAACGGTGCTCGCGGTGATTCGTCACAGGTTCGAGCCGAGCGGGACAGACGCCGCACACCCGAGTTCCATCGAGCGAGCGCGAACGTTTTTCAGCTCGGCTGCTCGGCTCGATATTCAAATCGTTAATCTCATTACCGCCCGCAACGCTACAAGCGAGGCAGGTGGACTTCTTCCGTGGTGGCACGCACACCAGCTGACAAAGGAACGCTGTTTCACCTAGAACAGCATTGTCATTTCGATATTTATTTTTATCGCTGGCGATACGCCTGGATTTCCAGACGCGCGTGCGGCGCCGCCACAGCACCGTTACACAATCCCATTGTACAATATTTGTTGTGCGATTTGTAGATACCCTGTGAGACGAGGAACACCGTTTGCGCGCGCGAGAACGCCCGGCTCATGTGTTGCATTCTTCAGATTACGCGTGGACTACTTTTCGTAGGGGGTTTGATGAAGATAGGCAGCGTCTCTTTTTTATCGGGCCTTATGCGTGCTCCGATCGTATCAGCCTCGGATATCGACACGGTCGTTTTCAGAATCAGTGTCTAGCGATAGTGACCCCGGCCAGTCGTCAAACAAGCACGGTGAGACACCTGAACGATGCGCTCCCTCCGAAACAAAGTAAACACAGAAAGAATGCAGGCGGAACGAAACCGAGCGGATCAGCTCGACGGCATTTCTCGGTTACCCAACGCCGTAACGCAAGATCGATAACGATAGGTGCAGAGAGGGAACTCGAGAGTCGACAGCGAAACGTCACAATGGGCGAAACAATCGACGCACGGAATGGCCGAGAGTGTGTTTATTCGAAATTGGTGCTCGACGGTGTTACGGAGACACGCGTCCGAGTTTGCAGTCATCATCGTTTGGCCGTCGTTATCAGCGACAAACGTGTTACGTGGATGTCGTCCGCGTTCGGAAACGGGATGAACAAACGTAAAAGAGGGCTTTAAAAGGGCGTGCGAGTACAAGTGGCCAGAGGGAGGAAGGGAATGCTAAGTGGCAGGGCAAAGAAGAACACGACGTCGAAGCGTAGAAGAAGAAGAAGGAGAAGACTGAGGAAGGCGTTCTTCGGATGATACTCACGGAGAACCGACCGGATGCAACGCCGGAATGGGAATGCAAGGCTCCGCGCGCGCCGGAGTCCGTTACTCGCGTCGGGTATTTCCCAGAACGCGACTATAAACAAACAAACACACCGAGAGACAGGGCAGTGTGCGCGTGTGATCCATGCCCTCCCTTCCAAGGCAACAACAACGACAAGCTAGCAGTTTCCACGGTGGCGGGGAGGAAGAAGAGAATACTGGCGCCGTCGGTTGAGTAACCCCACCAGAAGGCTAGCGCATGCGCACCGAACGGGATTCCCCGCGTCCCCACTACCATCGACCACCCGCCAGTTTCCCCACCAAGAAACCCGAATCCCACTCCCCGACCGTTCTCTCTCTTTCTCTCTCCCACCCGCTTTACCCCCGGCGAACGACGCGGTCAAACTCGCACGTAAAGTCGCTCCGAACACTCGTCGATGATGACAAAGTATCCACAATGTTTACCGTGCGATGTAGCGCACCGATTTTTACCGTAGCTGGAATGCATTCGCGAAACTATGTAGGGTCGTTCGGAGAAAACACTCGTTTCTCGGTATCCGAGATGCCAGGAATGCGCGACGCTCTCTTTTTCGACAGCTTTCCTCGCTGCATCTTCCGCTGGCTCGGTTCTTACAATCTCGTACTCTGTTCCGATATTCAGACCGATCTTTTCTCGTTTGTTTTTTGTTGGTAGCGAGGAGGAACGACGACGGTACATGTTTTCCTATTTTTCCGTGGCAAAGGGTGGTCGCGCAGGGACAAGACGAGAAGAGAAAGACTGGTCAGTGGTGTCTCGATGCTTTCATTGCAATTTTCGCACTTGACCGCAGGGGTAAGCGTGCTTTACGATTCGCGGTAAGATTACCATCGACGCTGGCTGTGCGGTGGGAGATCCGCTACCCCTCGATCTCCCCACCAACGGTTCCGGATGCGGGTCTCCAGACGGGTGGTGGTGGTGGAGGGTGAACGGTGGTGGGGATTGGCGAAGAAGTGGTGAGGCTTGCCGCCAACGAGTGGTCGGTGGTGGGGGGAAAGCGCGGGTTAGCAGCCGGGACACGCCAGGCGTAGGATTCAGTAAGCGAACGGCTCTCAACGGCCACGAACGTATTTTTCGTTCTTCGGTTCCCGCGCATGCATATATCTATTTATATATATACATACATATACGTGTATATATGTACCCGAGACTGATCCGAAAGAAGCATTATCGAGACGCTGTACGGAAATTCGCCAAGTAAAATCGTTAACAACGAACAGACGCCGCGACACATACCCGGTTGTTTCTCGAGAGTTCACTGGTTCAAAAACAAACAAACAAACACCACAGAAACCACATCACAGCCACTCACAACAAATAACACGATCAAACACGAAGCAGACAAACATCTTACACGCCAGACACACATAGTACACAGACATTGATCACACATACACGAAAAACAAACGGAAAAAATAATATAACGCCGAAAACGAGTTTTTTTTTCTTTGGTTACTCGAATTCTTTGGTTACCGATTCTTTCGTTTTCCGCAACTGTGGCTTTAATCATTCAAACTGGATTCCAACAAGCAGTACGTGTCGCGATTACATCGCGGCTACCGGAGGCTTAAGAAATTATTCAAGGTAAGAGAAGAAGAAAGTATAACACGATCTCTCTTGTTGCGAGTATACACTGTGAAATTTCGCGCGCTCTCCCGAGCGATGCCTTGCCCCCCTGTAATGGACGCGTAACATGGTGTCGTCTCGGGCTCGGCCCCGCGGAAGGTGTGATGTCGAGTGTGAATTCGCGACGGAGACAGTTCGTTCCGCGGGACAAGTGAATCTGACTGCTCGTGTACCAACGGAAACCGGACGGGAATCTCGAAAAACCGTTCGACACACGACACGCTGTTTACCGAGACGGGAGAAAGAGAGAAAGACGAACGAGGTGTACGCGTCGTACCGAGAGACAGCTTCATCGCCACGACAAAGGGCCAATGTTTGCATACCAACCGCGCGCGCGAGAACCCCATTGTTCGGTTTTTCAAGAAATCTCTCTCTCTCGCCGGAACGATTCGGGGCCCCCGAGTAATCCGTTGTATACAATATCTGAGAAGCGTCCGAGACGACGTTCCCACGGACCACGAAACGCGTCTGACAAAGGAACGTGCGGGTAGCATTGCTCTCGGGAAAGGCGCGTCTCCCATCGGAAACGCTTCCGATTCTGTATGTTTATTTTTCTGGTGATCCGTACGTTACCCCCAGTGTTTTCGCGAAACGACTAATTTTTTCCCAGGAAAAAATATTTGTCACGCGTGTATCTCTCGCGCGCGCGGAAATGTCAAGCATCGAGGGTGCCATAATAATAATACTCGAGTCGAGACGTGTTTATGGTTTGTGGTATTAAAATTCTTGATACCCGAAATTTCCGGGTTCCCGAATGTCATAGATTCTACGAGCACTCTCGGAAATTTCCTGTAAATTTTTTCACGTCGTTTTAACGTAGACAAGGAGAAATCGAAAAAAAAGAAAAAGGAAGGGCTGACTTACCGCCTCGAAGCATGAATAATTTACGTTCGCTCGGATTTAAATAAATTCGTCCGGTTCGAAAAACGGGCAGGCACGTAATCTCGACGGCGCGTTCGAAAGTTGTTTACGTTAACCGACCAAGCAACTTCAAACGAGAGAGGCTCCCCGTGAAAACGGTAAATATATCCGACACCGCGGATCGAACTTTCTGACGGTTGTTTCGTGACACACACGGGACAACAAAAACTCTCCCGCGATGCACATTCATACGAGAAAATTGCGAACGACGTGCCCCTCGATTTGACAGACACGCGTAGACGCTTCGGTTCCCGAGACTAGTGAACGCTATAGTCGAATCAGCATTCGTCATGAATATTCGTCTCGGAACCGGAAACGCGGGCGCGCGCGCTCATGGTAAAAAAAACTGTTTCAAATTTTAAATTCTCGTCGGATGTGTAACGCTGCTCGATATGTATCGTTAGACGATCAAGATTTATCGATAGTGGAAACTAGTGCGCGCAGACGTCCTTGGCTTTTTATCTGGAATAAATCAGGATTGACTCTCGCGATCTCCCCGCGAGCAGTTTCGTTGAACGTAAACAGATATACGAAAGGAATCGAGTTTCCGTGGAATTTCGATAGCCGTGTTCCCGCGCACCGAGAGTTGGCTAAATATTATTTAGAATCGGCTAAATATTTATTAGTTACCTTTGTTCGTAATTCGCGATAATAATTGAATTCGACTATAATGAAAATGCAATTCTACATTGCTACATATTTAGCAGAATGCCTTCCAACTTTGCGCGCGTGTCGGTTTAGCGACTAAACAGGATCGTGGGACAATTGGAGAATCTGAGGGCCCCGTAGTTTCGGACAGGATTGAAAACCGTCGTGAATATTGGAAAGCGACGAGAATTGGTCGCGAGGTCGAACAACTCGGCCGCTGCGGTACGCGTGAACCCCGAATGATCGTATAAATTTGCCACACACTCGGGGACCACCGTCACGGCGGACAGAGAGAGACGGCGAGCGTCGTTATAACGGCCATCGACGTCCGCGACCGAAAAAACATGTTTGGATCGACCGCTTGTTTATACGATACGATGTGAAAGCAAACAGTTTTGTGGTCGTCTTGGACGTGACGTAGTCTGATCTTTGTTTCGAACCGCGCTTATCTCGACTCCTTCGAAAAGGAATATATTTCTACGGCGCGCGATTGTTTTCGACACTGCGATCAAATTTTTTATATATAACATTTTATATAATACATGGTTATGACATAATTTCAACTCTGTCGATCGGTTGACAGTGTTTATACGGCCATGCTCGTTTTTCTTATTCTCGCGGGTTTATGCAACCGTTATTTGCGCGCTTTGAGAACAGCTTGGAGCCCCCAGGCTGGAAGAACTAGTCTCGCTCTCTCCCTCCGCTTTCCGCCTAGCTGGATTTCGTGCAACCTCTAACCTTTTGCGTAGATTAGTTTGACAGAACGTACACACATACCCCCTGCACTTGTTTTCTTCTTGCACGTTAGTAAACTGTTTCAATAGCCTAGAACAGAGATTGTGAGTGAGAGTGACGTAATATGAATATGAGAAACGTTGCTGTCACGAATCCTCTAAGTACAGAGTCTCAGTAGTGTGTAACTCTAGCAGCAACAAAGTCGGAATACTATATTGGAGAACGACTGTTGCTATTAGTTCCCTCAACCTCTACTCAACCAGTCCAACAAAAACGACACATTAATACAACCAAAGCTTCAATTTAACAATCTCTCAAGTAATTTATTTTCACAATACGTAGTAGGAAACGAGCAGTTGACAGTCGTGCGATGTCCACGAAAACCATTTGTTTCATCGCAACAGGAACGAATACGACCATCCCAGTAGTGCGCTTCTTTTTTTATATTCTTTTTTTAGCCATTTACGTTAGTAGGATATTTTTATTCGACGGTTACTCGTGCAATCATAATTCGAAACTCGATACGGCGATGGAAACATTGTAAGAACGCGCAACAAAGTTCGTGCGCAGCATAAGGGAGTATTGTCGAGAGAATCGTGAACATTATTGTACGCGTACAGGGTGGTGGCGGTGCGACGCGACGGTGTGACAGTGGACGCGTCGAGAGTTTTCGTAGAATCTGGTCGCATTGTTAGACGGGCACGTAACTAACAGAGAGCATTCCGGGTGGAGGATAGCCAGAGCAGGGCAAACGAGGCGTATCAGGTGCACGGAATGAAAGAATTCATTCGCGGCGAGACGTGGTATCGACCCTCGACGAAAATCGACGCGGTTCTCTTTCTCTCTCTCTCTCGCTGTTCTCTCGGCGTAGGCCCTTTTATTAGTCTCTGGTCTCTCGGGCGGGCACCGCGCGCCGTGGCGTGTTCCAATTTAGTCGCGGAGCAAGCGCGCGCGACACGTTTCTCAGCGTCTGCGAATGCAAAACATCTCATTCACGGGCAAAAGTGCTGGCCGCCTGCGCCAATAGGCGTAGTCCTTCTGGTAGCCGGCGAAAAGCCGATGCGTCGGGTCGCGGCGGCAGGGGTTGGGCGGCAAAAGGGCGAGGAGCAAAGGGAGGAAGGGTCTCTACGATCATTGCTCTCTGTCTCTTTCTCGTTCTCGTTCCCCTCTCTCGTCCCTGCTCCGCGCGCGCGTCGTTCTCCTCCACCTCCTCGTCGTCCTCGTCCTCTCCTCCCGCGCCCGCCGTCTTCCTGGCTTCGCGTAGCGCGCCAAGGGAAAGGAGGAAAGAGAGGAAAGTGTCGCGTACCATCGGCAGAGGGCAGCACTCGGCAGCTAGCGCAAAAAACAAGCTGCCGCTTGGCTCGCGGGAGAGGGAGAGAGACAGAAGGAGCCAGATCGAGCGTTACGAGAGGCGCGCGGACTTCGAGAGAATGCGCGCCTCCGCGAGAGAACGAGACGAGACCAGTAAGGCTAAAATTAGAATGTCCGTTGGAATGCTGCTGGCTTGTGTGTATGTACAGGGTGATTCAGCGATCGCGGGAGGAGCATGTTCATACTTAGAGCGCGTCGTCGTTGTGGACAAGAGCAATCGAGAAGGAGGAACAGAAAGAGAGAGAGAGAGAAAGAGTTTAACGGACGCTTGCTCGCTCCTCGCGACGGCACGAAGTTATTCGTTTCGAAAGGACCGGGAGGAAGCCGTTGTCGCGCGCGCGACTCTCGCCTCCTCTCGCCTCTGCTTCCTTCCGGCAAATTTGCCCGGCCGTACTTGTCGCGCATTTTTCGCGACCGCCGCCCCCCGTTCGCCTTCCGTTCCCCCTACCCGACCGAAGCGGATCGCTGCGCCGCGTCCTCGAGACTTATTCCGAGGGAACGCGAAAGTGTCGCAGGGTCGTCGGCGAGCGCCTCCGAACAAGGTTGCGTTCGAGAGAGCTTGTCCTTAGACGATTTATTTCGGCTGCGACAACATTCTGCGCGCGAAATTCTCGTCCGCCAGCGACAAATTTTCGATCCTCGAGCGGCGCGGATCGAAGTGGCAATATCTACGATCTAAGCAAATTGCGAGGTCGTCTGGCGGGACGTTAGCCGGGTATATTGATTATTCCGAGTGCTCTTAGCCCGGCCCGAGATACTTCTCTCGCGTTGATATCTGGTGATCGACTCTGCCCTGGTCTCTCCTGCGGTTATCTCTTCACGGGGAGAGCGGTGTTAGCGATTGAGATAGAGGCGGAGATCTCTCGCGCGCGGGCGAGCTCTCGCTTACACGTGGTGGTGAGCAGGGACACATAGAGAGAGAGAGAGTCGAGGGACCAAGGAATAGATAAGCAAATAAATAAACTAGCGGGGCAAATCGAAAGCCCAGCCGAGCACAGAGGGAATAGGGCCGTTGCTAGATGGCTCTCGGGCAAATGCTCGACGAGGTCGACGTCCTGACACGGATGGTTGACGCCGTGGGGCCCGCCTCGTAACCGGCCTGGGAAGAAGAACGAGGAAAGGTGGACGGAGAAGATAAAAGAAAGGGCCTTGCCGACTTGCGTTTTCATCGTTCTAAATATAAGTCCCTTCTTCTTCCTTCTGGCCGGCTGGCCGTCTCCTCTCATGCGGTGTCTGATGTCTCGAACCAGTTGCCACGGTTTCCTTGATTAATTCGTCGAACCCCTACAAGAAGGGGTTGGTCAGTCGAATGGATGGACGGTGTCTGTCTGCGAACTGCCTTTGAGAACTCGATAGCCCGCCAATTCTTCTCGGTAGTCTCTCTCTCGTGGAGAGACCTTCCTGTGCTCGCTGTGCTCGCAGAAACAAACGGAGCTAATAGATTCGCATCAGATAGTATCGCGGCGCCGAGCGTCTTTTCACGTGAAACGGTCGGGTTACGACGTTTCAGGAGCCCCATCGCATCCCCCTCCACCTGATGTAAGGTCGTGTGCAGCTTTTGAAGGTGGAGGGAGGAGGCGAGTGTAAGCGAGTGTCGTAGCCCTCCAAGACCTTCCTTCCGGCGTTCACGAAAAGTGATGGATGATCAACCCCCGTGAACGTCCGTGCAGCACGAAATTGAGCCGTGTTGTGTGTGCATTTATCGCCCCTATCTAGACGTTATTCACCGTGTGGCCCGCGGTACTTTGACCCGCGCTCCACCAAGTCCTCTTTCCACCGGCTCTATGTCTCTCGTTTTCGGCAGCTCGTTAAGATGTCATCGATATTTACATCCCGTTAACATCAAATTCTTGCGACCCGGTCCCCCCGCGAGAGGAGACTTGCGAAGCTTGTCTCGAGAGAGTCAAAGAGCGTGCAACACCCGGGGTCCGAAACGGTCAAAGACCGGACAAGACTGAGCGAGACGAACGGGAGAGAGAGAGAGAGAGATCGCCAGATTTTGAGGATCATCCGGATTCTCTTGTTCAAGGATGAGAACTTGTTCCTTTCCTTTGTGACCATCCTGAGATCCGTCTTTCAGCGGAAGTATAGAATGGTAATGGTACGAAGGAAACAGCAGGCGAAAAGGATCGTTGGCGATCGTCTTTCGGTCCGGAAATGAAACATCGCCGTTTAAAAATCGCGCTTGTGTACGTGCGGGCACGACGGAGAGGTCCCTCGTGTGTGGCCTCTCTGCGTGTCCAACGTCTCTTTCTCTCTCTTGCTGAAACCCTTCTCCCGCGTCGCACCCTTCAGGTTTCATTGAATTTCATGACCGTAGCATGAGAGAGAGAGCAAGCCTCTATATATCGTTTGATCAGGTCCCGGTTTCGTTGACCCCATTATGCGCGCAGGTAGAAAGGCATCTGTCGCAAGATGCGTTTCCGCGGGGCCAATTACGCCGAGGACGTATTCTTCGGCGGCGGCCGTATCGTCTTCCATTAGAGTAGCCTCCGAGACGTAAATATGTAAGACCGAGCGAACCTTTCACGAGGGAATCATTTCCAATTACAAAGTGGCCCTCTCGATCGCGGGAGGTCGGCTCTTCCGTTATCGGAGGGGGCCATTGTTTGCTACAGTCGAAGGTCAGCGTTAGCGGCGGCCATCTCAAATGTTTGCGGGGTCCCTGACTTCGGGGGAACCGAGTCTCTCTCTCTCCCTTGCTCGCTCACTCTCTGTCTCTTTTGTTATCCGAGAGTACACTGTCTTCGGGCTCTATTGTCCTGCTAGCGGGGAAACTAGGTCCGCGAACGTTGAATGCGGTGTCGCGATAAGGTCCCGAACATCGACGGTTCGTTCACTGGTGCTGTCCACCAGTCGTTCCCTTGTTTATGGCGTGCGCGCGCCATTCCCAACCCGCGGAACGCTTCGCTGCCACTTTTATCCGCTCGCGGCCGCGCTGCCGTCCAAGTTCGTCGAATCTGGGCCAGGCTATTTGCGCTAGAACGATTCTTCGATCCAGATACCGTCAATTAGTCTTTCGCAATGGGTTGACCCGCGCAGCCTTGAAACGTCCCGACACGCGTGGGATACACGAAACGCCACGCAGGCACGCACGCACGCACGGTTTCTCCACTTTCGTTCCACACGCGGAACGGATCTCGACGGAGCACAAGCTCGTCATCCTGACCTGCACGACGTAGCCACGTGTGGGCCTCAGTGACGTCACTTCCGGCGCCTGATTTCCGGACGATCGCTGGCGGATGAGAGGAGTTAAGCACCCGGACGTGGGAGTTCGTGCCTTCTCCTCTGTCCCACGAACGCGGTTGCTTCGAAAGATTGCAAAGTACTCGGAAATACCGTTGAAAATGCTAGGCGCCTCATAGTCCGAGAACTCGAAAATAGCCGTCTTAGTATCGCGCGTGGGAAAAACATGGTTTGCTTAAACGAATGTTTGTAGCTTCGACTGCGAGTATAGACTGCGAGAGTTGGAACTGTTTGGTAATGAAGTCGTGGACGTTTTTGTTGCAGCGTGTGGCGAACCAGGCGCTTACCGTTTCGCCACAGCCGGCAGTAACGGTGGAGGGGCCGGTGTCCAAAATGTCTCCACCAACGAACGACGTGACCAATGGTGTGGTTGCGCCAGCCAACACCCTGGCGCCCCGGGTTTCACCGACCACGAACCCGGCCCTTACCACCATCAACCCGCCAACACACAAGCGGACTCCCAAGGACTTCATCTTTGGCAAGGTGATCGGCGAGGGAAGCTTCTCCACCGTAAGTGTATTATACCATTAACTCGATTAAATCATTAAGAAGCTCCGAATTAACAACGACCAGGAATGGCAAAGAGGAGAAGAGGCATTATCTCCTTCCCTACCCTATCCCTACCGTCCAGTGATTCTCAAACTTTTCTCCCCTTTGCCTCATTACGAAACTTTCTATCCGCGGGAACTTTTTCCGTACGCGCGACCCCTAGTTCGGCGGAGTATCGATCTAACTACTGTTCTCGACTTAACCGGTCTCTCACGTTCGCCGTGCCACGAATTTGGTTACCCTAGATCAAATGATTCCCGCCTTTTTTCGGATAATCACTATCCACACCGATGCAAACTGCTCGGTCGAAATCGTTTACGCGAGTAATTTGATTATCGAGAAGTAGACCGTTCGGATATATCTGAATAATTTGGTTTTCTTTTTCACCGAAGGTTTACCTAGCCAAGGACATCCACACCAGCAAGGAGTACGCGATCAAAGTGTGCGACAAGCGTCACATCATCAAGGAGAAGAAAACCGAGTACGTGAAGCGCGAGAAGGAAGTGCTGAACATGCTCGCGGGCGCGAAACACTCGTTCGTGCGCCTGTTCTGTACGTTCCAAGACGTGGAAAGACTTTATTTCGTCCTATCATACGCAAAGAACGGTGAGCTCCTGCCTTACATCAACAAGGTCGGCTCGTTCGACATCGAGTGTACCAAGTTCTACTCGGCGGAGATTCTGCGTGGCCTCGAGTACCTTCACGGGCTCGGGATCATCCATCGGGATCTGAAGCCGGAGAACATCCTGCTGGACGAGAAGATGCACGTGCTCATCACCGACTTCGGCAGTGCGAAGATCCTGAAGGACCCGGAGACGGTGCTGACGCATAGCGCAGCGGATGGCCAGCAAACGCAACAGCAGCTGGAACAGCAACAACAACAACATTACAGAAGAGAACGCAGGGGCTCGTTTGTTGGTACCGCCCATTACGTGTCGCCGGAACTCTTAACGGACAAAACAGCGAGCAGAGCCAGCGACCTCTGGGCCCTCGGCTGTATAGTCTACCAGATGGTTGCCGGTCTGCCACCGTTCCGCTCGAGGAGCGAGTACATGATATTCCAAAAGATCCTGAAGCTCGAGTACGAGATTCCCGACGGTTTCTGCGAGTTGGCGAGATCGTTGGTCAGTCAGTTGCTGGTGCTCGAGTCGGGCAAGAGGTTAGGCGCTCAGGACGAACACGGCGCCGGATACCCAAGCATCAGGGCGCATCCGTTCTTCGAGGCTGTCAACTTTGAGACCCTACACGAGCAGACACCGCCGCCGATCTACCCCTACTTGCCTGGCACGTCGGAACACGAAGAGCTCAGGTCGCAGTACAGGGTTCCCGATCACCTTGAACCCGGCCTCGACGATAAACAGCTTACCAGGCTTCTGGGTTTGGGTATCGGCGAGGACGACGACGACGACGAGGACGTGACCACCGAGCGCGAGAAACCCGCGCCGACCCACACGGTCGTCGAGAAGCAGCCGATGAGACTGACGACCAACGCCGACGGTAACATCGCCGATCTGACGCCGGACGAGATCAAGAACCGGATGGAGAAGCAGCGCACCTCCAACCAGTGGGACGTTTTCGTCGAGGGCAACCTTATACTGAAGCAGGGATTCGTCAACAAGAGGAAAGGTCTCTTCGCAAGACGGAGGATGCTCCTGCTCACAACCGGACCACACCTATACTACGTCGATCCTGTCAACATGGTGCTCAAGGGCGAGATACCCTGGAGCCCCGAACTCAGGGTCGAGCCGAAGAGTTTCAAGATCTTCTTCGTCCACACAGTGAGTCTCTTTTTCATATATTCTCCTCCTAGTTGCAACATCTAGGTCTTACCACAGACTCGTGTGCAATCAAAACAAATAGAGATCGAAATAACGTTTAGTCCAGGGTTACGCAGATTTGTTTACCGGTCGTTGTTGTTTACCACGATTAAAAATAAACTACTTGCCGCGATAGTATCAAAACAGACCTTGGCCCGGTTCGATTACCCTCGTTTACGCCGGCCGGCGTTTCAGCAATGAGAATCCCGCGTCAACTTGTTTTCCTGTCTGGTTACAGCCAAACAGAACCTACTATCTCGAAGATCCCGAGGGATTCGCATTGGAGTGGTGTAGAGCAATCGAGAACATGCGAGTCCATTACTACGGCCTGCAGGAGACCACCGCGTAAACAAAGAAGACTGAACACTGATCGCTTTTCACGGAACGAAGCAGAAAGGACGAAAGAAAGCCTGAAGGAAGAGTAGGAGGAGTACGAGAACGAGACGAAGAAGGAAAAGGTTTTCATCCTGTATAGACTATGTGCGAACCGTGAAAGTCCGCGAGGCGCGACACAACTGACCGCGCTCGTAACATGGCCAAGGGGTTGGCGATTCCAAATAGTTGATTCGATTTAGGATAATCGTGACTCGTCGTTAAGCAAAATGATACGTTCTTAGGATATAAGTATTGCGTTCCACGCGGCGCGATCGAAGCGTGTTCTTGTACAGTTTAGGTGAAAATTTTCTAGGTGAACCAATTGAAAGTCGAAAGAATATCCCCTCCGAGGTGATCGCGCGCGCGCGGCTCGGGGGGCGAGTAAAACCGCGTGTATCGTGCAGTAAGAATGCGTTTATAGTTCCGTAATTTATTGTCGATTGCTCGGGGAACCTCGATTCAAGAGGCTGCACGCTCGTTCCAGCACGCGAACACAGACACGCACGAAAAATAGCAAGACTTTTTAGCCAAGGTATTCGAGAGCTGTGCGCGAATCACAGCGCACGTGCGTGCCTCGCACACGCTCGCTGCCCGAAGCCGGCTGCTCTCGCGATCGAGATCGCCCGAATAATAATACGGCGACGAAAAGTTATTCGAGAACGAATCGGTAGTCGAGAGATAGAACTTGTTAGTCAAAATTAACTAAAAGAAACACTAGGAACGAGCAGCTCGCGGAAATTTCGAGACGCGAGGGAACGAGAGGCGATCGGATCGCGGGCGCGGGCATTCGAGCAGCGTGCACAACAAGTGGTTTTGTTCCAAATATAGCCAAAATTATGTAGCGAATTGAGAGAGAGACGAGATTTTTAGAAACCCTCGAGGACCGGCAACGGTGGTGAGATATTCTCGATCGTTGCCGGTCTAGGGTCTAGCCGTCAATTTATTATAGTCGAAGTTAACCAAAAATTGTCCGGAAAAACGCGACGGGGGGACAACGTTCCGCTTTTGCAGCTTTAACGGGGGAATCGCGTTTTACGTCGCCTGGAAGGGGTTCTCGGGATATTGCGTGTTGTTCCGAGGCCGCCCTTTGCTCTCTTCAAGTTCTACAGTATTCTTCTCTCGTTGTTCGTTGACCCATATCCTCTCGGAACATTTGTAAATATTTAGCGCGGTTTCCAATCGAAGAGCAGGCTTCGTAAAATCGTCCACCGATCGTATACATAGTGTTCTATATAGTTAGGTAGACGTATAGATAGATTATATTTCGTAGGTACAAAAATCGTTGTCCGACCGCGGTTTTTCTTCGCGCGCGAGAAACGAAACACGGAGAAGTGTTTTTTCGTCTTGGTCTTGCATTTTTTCGCGGTACATCGCCTTCCCCGGTCTTTGGCCTCTGCGGACTCGAATCGAACAACGTGTGCGTGTGTGTATGTGAGAGACATTGAGAGATAGTGAGATAGAGAGAATCAGTGCGATTGTTTTTTGCGTGTGTATGTGTGTGCTTGCGCGTATCGCCGGGAACTGAAAGAACCGCGATCCTTGTGGATCACGATCGAAGGCAAGACTTCGAGTGGCTTTTTCGGGGAGTACGAACAAGAAGTAAGAAAAAAAGAAAACGCGGGGAAAGAACGTTTGTTATACAAAGAGAAGCGGTGGGAATTGGAGGGGAGTAACGAAGCTCTATTCTTTCGTCGGAAAAACTAGAGACACAATGACCGTTGCACATAAATTAGGTCAGGGATGTCCACGGGTGAAAGAGCCCTGCTCCCCGAGCTGCTCTCCCTTCGCGAGACTCTCTCTCTCTTTTTCTCTCTTTGGCCGAAGCTGTTCACCCACCTCGGGAGCCCGTTCAGGCCAACGTAAGCTCCATTAATCTGGTAAATCAAAAGAAAAACCGTAACGTTTTTAATTGTTCGTAATACGGCTTAGTAGGGACGATTTCTGTCCGGTACTCTGTCCACAAAGTATGGCGCGATCGAACCCAAAGAATCGCTCGTGAGGAAACGCACTTATTCAGGTGAAACTTACGCAAACGTTTGTGCACACAGAACGAAATTATTGTTCGTCTCCTAGCAAGATTTTCCGGGTTTATATACTGACTGGCTTAACTCTTTGATCCCGTTCAATCCGTTTATAAACACGAAGCCCGAATCACCGCAATGAATTGTTTCGAAAAATTCGTTTCGAATCCGAATCAGTGCGCGAAGTTTCGCCTCTCGGAAATCCGCATTGACAAAGCAGAAAGCACCGTTGCTATTCGTTCAGTTTTAGACAGACTCGATTAGTTTCCCTTCCAGTATCCTTCCGAGGATGTTCCGCTAAACGGGACACGATACTTCGAAAGGAAACGCTCGTATTCGGCGTGGGTATCGTTTCGCGAATAGCGGAAATCGTTACGCTTCGTACAGAGAGAGAGAGAATGAGTGAGAAAGATAGATAGATAGAGAAAGAGAGAGAACGTTTCGTAGGGCTTAAGCTCGGGAGCTTGACTCGGACATGCCTGTGTTAGGTAGATAGATGATAGAGAATTAAAAGGATAGCATTAAGAGATGTAGTACCCCGTTTAGATGCGAAACTACACGCGTACACTAGAGAAAACAAGCGCGTTGCTCTCGTTCGAAAAACTATATGGTCGTTATCATTCTTACTATTAGTATAATTTTCCTAGTGTTTAGTGCCGCCGCTACGGTTTAGATATCGTTAACGTTCTATTGTTATCAAACTACTACGCCGTGTATTACCGACATAAGTATTTTACACCCTCTCGTAACGTTCTCGACGCGTTATTTAAGCGATTTCCGTTTCATCGTGTTCCGTTTACTATTATTATTATTATTCATTATCATCGTCATTAATATTATTATTTTTCTTTCTTTTTTTTTCGTTCGTTCCCGTATCGTTTCGTTATTCCTCATTTTTTCGTGTCTCTCCTACTACGCGACTTATCCCCATTAATTTATTGCATTATCGTGCTTGTCCCGCGACCTATTTATTTATCATCGTGTTTTTACGTTCCCGAGAGAAAACAAAAATGAGAGATATATCCAAGGATCTAGACAAAAAAGCCGCGCGTTTAAACTTAGGGATTTAAACATACACACAGACTTGCTAGTATCACTACCGCTACCACCACTGCGACTATTATTTACTAGTTACTACCGCGTTGCTCTACCGCTACTACTTTACTATTAAAAAGGAAAAAAGCCGTTCACTAGAGCGCCGTGCTTAGCGTACGCGTGTACACGCGCCGAACGTACAACCGGCCGCGTATACACGCGTCATGCAGCCTCGTGTAAAAAGAATATTGCGTTCCGCGAGTATACATATATACATATACATATATAAATATATATATATATATATACATAGATATATATATTTAATATTACGATCGTCCTTAGGCGTAAAATACTCTAGGTATTCATGTAAATACTGCCGCGTTCCAACACGCTCCGAGAGACACGCTAACACTCGTACGGCGCGCGCGATCCAGTCGTCACCGGCGGAAACTTGTACGATACCTGTATATTTATCTATACATAAATATTCTATATATTATATAGATATTCTATAAAAGTATATATATATATATATACATATATATATACACTGACATATGCATATACAGATATACAAAGTATTTATGAATTGTGAATAGTAGTTAGGGAAAAATCGTGTATAAAGCAGAGACACACACACAGAGAGAGGAAAGAACTCGTTCGTCCGTAGATTTTAGGCCGGTACCACGCGTTTAGGTTTAATCATTTCGTTGACGTTACCTACGAACACACACGGCAGACGACTGGATCGTGCGCGCGACCCGCTCCGTGACCCGTTTGTATTATACGCGTAAAAAACACCCCCGATATTCTCGCGTTCCTACCAGCCCCGTTTTTCCACCCGTTCTCCTCCTTCGCGCGACACTTAGGAGACTTAAACAGGGTATTCGGAAGGAGAGACTCGGGAGAAGAGACGGATCGATCGTCGGTTCCGTGACGCAACGCGAGTATGCTCGAAATAATGGTGGTCCGTTCGCGGACCGGCATTGTCCTTGCGCCTAGTGGCTTTCCAAAATGACCGCTTTTGGCGTGTCACGCACGGTGCTTGCGGGCGAAAGCGCGGCTCGCGGCCTCGACGACCAATCCGTCGTCGTCCTCCCGTCTCTTCTTCCTTCAATTATAGTGAGAATCGTTCGCGCGGAGGAATCCTGATAGTTGTTGTTGTTGTTGTTGTTGTTGCTGTTGTTGTTAGCCTCGTGCCCAGATCCCATCTCGCCCCTCGACCCTCGTTGTTCCCCAATTTTCTCTGGTCACGGAGGGGTAGTCGACGCAGTGAACGGCCTGACGTCGGAACATGTTCGGTCTAACTTTTGCTCGAGATCAGAACGTGCACGTTTGACCACGGCATTTTTGCGAGACGCATACACGAACTACATCGCTTAGTGAACGTAAGCAGATGCGAGTAGCTGCGCCGAATGTTGTTGGGGTTGTACGCGGCCAACAGACTCCTCCGTCTGTTGGTGTAGGCTCATGGGATGGTAAGACAGTTGGCTATTTTGGAGCTACAGCTTGAAATAGCGTATTTGCCGATCAAGTACGCGGCTGCCGCTCCGATAGCTGCTGTCTGTGATAGGCTGGATGATGATGGAGCAGTTTAAAATATCAGAGGGGAAGACTTTCTTGAATGGTATCCACTCGCTCCATCCGCATCCCCTATCTTACGCCTATTATCATTATCCGACGACAAGTGAGCCGTGGGCAAACGTGTATCTTCGCTGCAGCCTTCAGGATTGTCTAGTATTCTGTTTTGACGAAATTTCGCTGTTTCGATACATCTACTTTCTTACCAAATGTTTTAGCTAATATCCGCTATAATTATTGACGTTGTACTGTTTTGTCGACGGGGTCCTGAAGCCCTGCAGTGCGCCCGGTATCTCTTGCGTGTATATCTGGCTGAATATTTTCACGAATATGGCCGTTCCGCGTAGGATAAGATCGCCACCGGTTTGCGGATAACCGGTCAGCCGAGATCGTCGACGCGAACTTTCACCGGGGACGAAGTTACAGGTCCGTCAACGAGCTAAATTTCCGAAGCTTGCGTCCGTTGTGGATCGTTCGAACGCCACAAGGAGCTTCGATCGCGTTCACGGCTACGTCCGATTAAAAAGTTCCTCGCTTACGTTGACGTGAACCCTCGCTTCGTTCCCCCCGAAGAAAGAGCGCGTCGCAGCGTCGCCGTTCTATCGACCCCCCGGAGGCGTTTAATCACACGGGTCGGTGACACGGCGCACCCTCCCAACACGTTTCCACCGTTGGTAAACTTTGCAGGTTCTACGTTTTATGCAGACGTTGCAAACTTTCACGTGGGAAATGTGTGTCGCGACATCCCGAGCGCCGGCCGAGGGGACAAATGGGTGGGTCGCCTTCTATCGTATTTAAATAGTTTTGTGTTTTTTCCTCGTTTCCTCGTTTTTGTTCGCGTCCCTTTCAATCGCGAAAGAGAGACTGGTCAATCACTGAGATTCCTGACACACCCCCGTGGAAGGCCGGCGCTCGGCGTTGTCAGCAGAACGCGAACCCCCCCTTTTGTATTATAGCTCCATACTCGCAACTCTAGCCGAGAAAAAACTTAATAAATCTCTAGCCGTAATTCGTTGAGAGAGAGACGACACAACTGTCAACGCGACACCAGAGTACTGTAGCTATTTAATTTATACCGCCTCGCGAGCGTGGATAATACTTAAAAATTGCGAAAACCTGGCGAGAATTGTTGTTTCACGTATGACAAGATTAATCGAAGATAAAATGGTGATTTCACCGAGATGCGCTAATTTTCAAACACGCAAGCAATAACAACCAATGGCCTTGCGATTAAATTCGATTGCCTACCGTTTCGGCGTGACAAGGACGGTTCAACTATTAATTGCAGTATTACTAAATGTATACAGACTAATGTACACTCTCACACACTCACCAGACAACACCACCTCACACGAAACTGTTCACGTTGTACACACTTGAATACTTCACATCGGATAAGAAGACTCTTGTAAATAGTTAGCATGTAATTGATATTATATAGGCGACAAGACCTATTAATATTAACATCAAATTTATTTATAGTAAATTTTCCGAAATACCGTATAACTTTGTGTTATTGATTCGACCTCACCTCCTTTCCTTATCCTGTTGAGAATGTTAATTGGAGCGCAGGTTGCAATCAACTGCAGTAAGTATATACGAAACAATATATTTGTTTTAATCTACAATCTTTTATCGTACATGCCGTAAATAAACTCTGTTTGTTCTAAAAGTCGCATTTTTAGCAAGGCTGCCGTTACACGTATCTACTACGCACTTTACGGTAAACAGTGAGCGTAACTTAGACATGTTATTTTCAGAGTGTTGTAAATGGAAATATCTAATTCCGTGGAAAACAATTATTTCGGCTAGACGATACTTCTTTGACTCGGCAAATGCGATAACAAGTGTCTCTTCAAGTCGGGCATATTTTTCGGAGTATGGGAGCATTTGTGACACTTAAGCGGTGTGTTCAAGTGTTCCGCGCTCTCCTCGGATTTCACTCGCTTGAGCTCGCCCTTCTCGCGCAGCTGATTGCAGATATCTACAAGAAAAATTGATTGCAAACGACATTAGTAAACGAACGTGTTTCACGAAAATATTTTTGCATTTGTATACCTACCTACTGAATGCAGTAAGAAAGGTGTAGTGAACGAGTTCCAGTGGTATTTAGTTTTTAGACACGGGCTGTTGAAGTCTGTGCTTATCACATGCAAATGTAATCTATGCATACTTGGCACAGCATGATACCCAATACTGAAATCAATTCATTTACAATTGCCTATGTCGGAACTAGTAAAATTGCAAAATTTAGAACGCATACAGAAACTCAAAATCTTTGTGTTCTTTGGTAAGGTTTTCTGCAACATCAGCCATGTGAACTAGCAGATCTTCATTCTCTTTTTTCACGTGCCAAATCGATGGGATGTTTGCTTTTGGCAAGATCAAGTAATGAAACTGAGCCTTTGGATATTTATCTTTGATGACAACCACTTTGTCGTCTTCCTTGACCTTTAACTCAGGGTCCTCCATGGAAACCAGCAAGCCGGATGTCCAGTGGTGTTTCTTAGGAGTTGTTGCATCTGTTGACGACATTTTAGGTTTGCGCTTCATTGTAGCTAGGAGTTTATGTAGTCTGGCGTGTAGAGAGTTCTGAAACAATCTATATTCACGAATTTTTGACAATATGTTTATATTATAAATAGAGTGGCCATTTTATGTGGTGCTGAAATACTGTGAAAATTAATAATGTCATTGATTTCAATTGCAATTGATTGTTTGTTGATAAACTTACACGGTAGACATTAATTTCTGGTGGTACTCACTTTGGAAGCTTACAACTTTTGTGCTAAGTAGCACGATACAAACATCTGATAGGTTATGTTCACTGTGTCACAGCCATTGTTGCGCCTCAATCTAAGTTGAGAAATTTCTATCAGTACGCTGAATACACAATAAACGTTTGTATCGTTCCTCACTTTTTTTGCACACGGTTAATTTTATTAAACTCCGAATTATGAAACGTTAACTCTGACGTTTCCAACTGATCTGCCTACAGAGCACTGCACTGCAGCCATCTACACGTAGCCGAACATTTACGTATTCGCATGGACATTCGTAGCTACGTTACTACAATCCTGCACTCGGGCCTTCTCGTCTCGATACACATTTTATTATATAATCATTTTATTATATAAGTGTAATCTTTTGGTGAAAAATAAAGAATGTTAGTTACAACAATTAATGTGTTCTTTCTTCCTTACCCTCCACATGCCTTTCTTCCTTACCCCACATTGGCGAAAATTTTCGAAAACCTCGGAAATTGAACTTTGTATTAGGAGAACATGATATCGAAGGAGGTATCCGAAATTCAGTAGTACAACTCAACGGCAAGTCAGACGGTCGAAAATTGGCGAAAATTTTCGAAAACCTCGAAAATTGAACTTTGTATTAGGAGAACATGATATCGAAGGAGGTATCCGAAATTCAGTAGTACAACTCAACGGCAAGTCAGACGGTCGAAAATTGGCGAAAATTTTCAAAAACCTCGGAAATTGAACTTTGTATTAGGAGAACATGATATCGAAGGAGGTATCCGAAATTCAGTAGTACAACTCAACGGCAAGTCAGACGGTCGAAAATTGGCGAAAATTTTCGAAAACCTCGGAAATTGAACTTTGTATTAGGAGAACATGATATCGAAGGAGGTATCTGAATTTCAGTAGTACAACTCAACGACCAGTAAGACGCTCAGAAGTGTCGAAAATTCAGTGGTGCAACTCAACGACAAATCGAATGTTCGGGAAAAGATTGGGATTCAACAAATAAAACGGCAAATACGTGTACCATACTCTCTTTATTTATTCATTTCATATTCATGCGACAAGTGTTTGTCTTGTACATGTACATATAAATTATATTCTAATCATTAATGATATTATAAATTTATAACAAGACTGTCGAGTTGCTCCGCGAGAACCGACATACGTCAGACTTGTACTGCAATACTGCAATACCTCGATTGTGCTGCAAAAGCCGATGGATAAATCTGAAACAGTAATATATTCTATTAAATAAATGTGAAACTCCCAAAGATAAAAAGATCACGTTGTTAATAAATAAAACTATTTTACTTTCGTATTTTTTAACATTATCTACAAGTGTAAATATTTGAAAAATAAGCGGGTAATTAAGAGTCTCAAAGGTTCCGATTGGCTACCCCCAAACGAAGGCACTGTCGATGATTCGCATGCAACAGATAATTGATGCGTTTTGCGCTCCACTTTTTTCGTTCGAAATCTTACAATTATTTTCATAGCTATTAAAGATTCACAATCACAAATATTCAGGACTATCTGTACGAGGTTAGGAATCCGTATGGGACTAAGAAAAATTTTATACTTTTTAGTCCGGTTTTAAAAACGTGGTATTTTTAAAAATTTTATTTTATTTAAATAATTATTTACTGCTCTCTCTTTTTAGTCTTGTGTTAGTACTTGTATTACTCTTTATTAATACTTTGTATACTCACTAAGTTTCCTATAAATTTCACTTGGTAAACAAAGTGATGATGTAGTACTGACCTTCGCGCAGCGACGTACTATCATATACTGAGCTCCGTCGGGACAAAGTGGGTCCGTGGAGTGTCAACGCAATGACAAGTCTGACGACCGAAAATTTCGAGGAACTGTATAATTGAATTTCAGTAGCACAAGTTAACGCCAAGCCAGGAACCAAAGTTCCATGCGACCAGCTATATCGTTTCTTGAGGAAAATGAACGGACGACCTAGCGAATAACTTTAGATTTATTTATTTACTCAAATGGAAGGCAATCGATAAATTTGCAACAAATAAAAATAAATAACACTCTCTCTAGCAATAATTACGTGATCGTTACTTAAACGTACATATCATTACAATAAATTCATAGTTACTTAACAAAACTTATACCATTTCTTTTTTACGCATGCTCATACAAAATACGTTCGTGCGACTGTATGTGTATGTATATTATGTCTGTATATGTATGTTTCGTGTATGTACGTATGTATATATACGCGTGTATATGTCGGGTGTATGCGTGCGTACGAGCACGCGCAATCGTATATTACGTGTATACATTTTTTTGTAAACTTTTGTTGTTTTTAGCACGTTTATACACGGTACATCTCTCTCGCAAAACTATACACGGACGACAAAGCTCGCGTCCCAAATGTAGAATTTCCCCTAATAGCTCCTCTACACATTCCACACACGCAAACACTCTTTTCTCTCTTACTCTCTTTCTCGCTTCAAGTTTCTCTTCATTCGTTTCGATAGCGCGCGCAACACATCGACACACTCTCGCAAACATGCTCGATTTACACAAACGAGAAAGAATACATTTTCACGCGTCTCACGGACACAGACTACCAGATTCGCACAGCCTGACAAATCAATCGATCGTCGATAGATTTCATGATTCGAAGAGAAACAAAGAACATATTTATTTATCGCGAGGTTCGCACGCAGTGACAAGCAACGACGCTCAGAGCCGCGACACGTTTCGTGAGAACACAAATTCGGGGATCTTCGTGCTGTTCAATGATGAAATGTTCGCTCAAGGTCGGACCAAGGTCACGTTCGGGGCGCGAACTCGAGGAACGTATCCATGAATGGGCCCTTTTACGTCGCCGATAGGGACACCAAGATGTCAGAGATTTTTCCGATGGTCATTTTGGAAATTCATGGACGACGTTACTCGGCAGGCGAGCTCGCATGTCCGCGTAAAATGAATATTATATAATACCCTAAAAAAGCTGTTATTGTCATGGCAACGGGTGGTACATCTCGTTTTGACGAAGCGATATGCTGTGGGATGGGGACGTTCTTTTTGATAGAATTCTCAACCCCGATCACGCATCTAGTTCCCTCTTTACTTCATCCCGCTCTCTCCTTTTTTCCCTCTGTTTCCCCATCGCGCGGTTAGAGGACTTTTAAATGCAGAGTTAATAGCGTGGCCACGAAGCGACTGTACGGTCGAATCAAGGGGAACTGGTCTCGATTTAAATGCACGGGTTTCGAATAGACCTCGACTAAGGCTGACAGTGTCGTCTAAACGTGGTTCTAACATTTAGTGGCGACTCTGAGGCACCACTAAATGTTTTCATGTTACCGATTCTAGCCAAACCGATGGGTTTGTGAACTGGGCGATTCTTCAGTTATGAACGCTTACACGACCATGTCGCAAGGCAATTGAGATTGATGTAACAAAAATTCGGAAATGGAGGGTTCGTTTCAGATCCTTGGCTGCGTCTGGCGAGGGACATGGTGTTTCGAGGTCCGCGGGATGTTTTTCTCTGTAGCGCGTAAACGTTTGGAATGTTGCATACTTTAGCTGCTTCATCTTTGTGCGATGCGGGGTGAACGATGACGGTACGACCTCGCTTGCCAAACTGCCACTTTCGTTCGTGTGAACAAAGGGGTCAAAACTAATACATGAATCACGGAACACGATTAGCATCGTCGAGTCGGCTCGAATCATCGAGTGGAATCAATTTCATTTGAAGATTCATTTTTTTTAAAAGACTATGACGGTGCGAGGAGTGCTCGCGGATTCAATTATGGAGGACAACCGATAAATCTAATTAAGGGTTTCGATTAGCACCATCGCTGATCACGTATGCTGATACCGTTCCCACGCGCTCATACACATTCTCACGGACAACGCTGCACGCATTCACCACTTTCTCGCGTTATTACCGACCTAGGCAGTGCGATCCTTTATCGTTACGTCGACGTGCGAAGCCACTTGGTTCTGTGAGGGGCGTCTCGAATCATTGCAACCGCTGATCTCCTTAAACTCCTCAAGCATTAATCTCTTAGTACAAACAGTGTAACAACATTTTGGAGAACTTTGAAATCTTTGAGATTTATGTTGCAATTAAAGTCTCTGCGTTGACTCTCCATGGCGAAAAAATGGAAAATCTACGATCGAATGGAGGAGAGGTTGGATTCTGAGACGGGCCCCCCGATTTCTGTTGGAACAGACGTGCGAAAGCGCAGCTTCTTCGCGTAGCTTCGGTCTCTTGCTTCGTGCTCGAGTTTGACAACAATGGAATGTCACAAAAAATCAACAAAAAATGAAACGACTCATTAGAGGGAAATAAGAAGAAACGGGAGAACCGCACGATACCCTGACATCGGTACACCACTGTCCACACCCATTCCGAAGATTTTCTATGCGATTACTGAGATTAAAATAATGTAATATGTAACCTCTAACATCACATGCTCTTGCTTAGAAAATTATATAGCTGTACGGGAAAGCCGTCGAACTCATTCCACATCAGACACAATTTCAATCTTTCTATCTCATCTTCTCTCACAGTTTCATTCTCTCATTCATTCTCTCTCGGCTTTCCAAACGCAGCGTACATTACTGTATTGTACATACAAATATGCATAGATATATGTACGTGTACGTATACGTGTACACATGTACACATACATAGCGTGGATCGTTACGATTATATTAGATTCTCGTAAGTGTAATAATTATCCGATTATTATATTACGATTGAATAATGGTTCGTTCGTTTTGGAGGGAGCACAGGAGGGAGAGGTGGTGGCTGGGTGACTGGTTTCGCCGGATGATGAAGGGGTTCAAGGGGTTGTGGGATAGCGTACGAGGGGAAATATATACGTAGCTTTCCCGTTGGCTTTCCAGTTTTAACACACACACTATTTTTTTCGCAGTTATGAAAACTCAAGCAACACACGACTGTAGACTGGATAGTAAAAACTAGCTAAGAACGCTCGCAAGAAGATTCTTTGGAGAATTTTGAAGACATCGTCGTTGTCGTCTTGTTTCCACTCGCGCGGGACCACGAGCTCTTGCTAAATGGTCCACGCTGCACCGTTACTGTACGCAGTTTGTTTCCGTGCGATCAATCGATCGCGAGGCGTCGTCGTCCGAAAGAGAAGCACCTCCGAGAGGAAGCGGTACACGAACGATCCCCGCGATCGACATCGCGAAAGAACCGAGGAAGACCGTATATTCGTGCACTCGCGGCAATTATGCTCTAGTAAAACCCCGTTTGAAAGGATCGCCTCGCGGTCTTTTGTTTCGCATCCGGTCGTTTCTGCCGGACGCGGATTTTCAATTACTCACCTAAAAAAGTCTCGCTCGTAAAAATTATACAGCTATTCTACTCCTAATTCGTACGAAAGTCCTCCGCTCGGTACGTCCGAGAAGCGTAAACAAGTTTTTCCGGCGTTGATAAGTACGTTCAGCGTCCCTGTCGACGGAGAAATGTCGCCGCGATTCTGTTTCTTTTCCCCGTACGTCATTGTGTATACGTTTTATCGTCGTCGAGAGGCAAGTATATATAATATCTGCTGCGAAACGAGTCGTGGAAATGCACCAAACAGTCACAGACATGATTCACAACACGCGTGTAGCACTTGTGTCGACTCGGCTCGTCCGCGACGAGCTCACCGTTTGCTGGTTAAGTACACAAGGCCGAGCTCCAAGGCTGAATCCCGGGCTAGGTCGCGAAGTCAACCTTGTCCCAGGTAAGCGACAAGTCGGAGGACATCTTGAAGTCGGTGTCCTCCATGTTGAAGAGATCGAACGGATCCTGGCTGCTGGCTAGCAGTGGGTCGTAGATGTCAGTTCCGGAGGTGAGACACATGGACGACGTTGGCTGATGATTGGACATCGTCGTCGACGTAGCTGGCGGTGATTGGGGCATCAGAGAGTCCAGCCAATCCGGGTCGTCCATGTCCATGGGCATGTCTCCGATATCCATCAGCTCCTGCGGCGCCTCCATTTTAACGCCGAGGTCGCAGTCTAGTTGGCCGAAGTCCATGGTGTCCAGAGTTTCTAGGTCTAGTCCGAGTTCCTGAAGCGAGACAATAGAGAGAAACGCGTTAGCAGTGCAACCATTCAACGAATTACCGTGGCACTTCCAGTACAACACTTACCTTAAGGTCTAAGTTAGCATTGTCCGAGGACGTGACCTCTTGAGGTGGTTGCGGATCTGGCGACGCTTGGTGAACCGACTGAGGACTCAGCAGCATGGCAGTGTCCAGCTCCGCCTCTGAGGTCAGTAGGTCCGTGTTGAACGACGACATCTCCTCTTGTTGCTGTAACTGTTGCAATGCACTGGGCAGTTGAATGTTGAACGTCGCAAAAGGCAACAGGGGCGGTGGCGGTGGTGCCGGGTCCAGATAACTCACGCAATCGCTCTGGGAGACCTCCATCGCAATTGGGCTGATCGGGCTGATGGGACTAGCAGCGGTGAAAACCAACGAATGCGTCTGGCTGTCCGCCGGCGCCGTGAACACCAGATTCTGTTGCAACTGCCTGTTCGGGGTGGTCGGGGTCGCCGGGTCCTGGGCAGCACTCGGTGGCAGCTCTCCGTTCTTTATCAGGATCTCCAGCACATCGTCCACCACCTGGCTCTTGATGTGGTTCTTCTGGACTGGCTCGATTTTCACCTGAAATTGAAAAGTGCACGGTCAAATCGTATTCCGTTGACCAGATCGACTTCAGCATTTCGATGAGATCTTACTTTGAGAAGCTTCGCAGCTTCGTCGTACTGGGGAGGCGGCGGTTTGCCCTCTTCAGCAACGACGGTTTGCTGTTGTTGCTGCTGGGCCTGTGCCTGCGCCACCAGAGCACCAAGCAGCGAACCATTCAGTTTTGCAGGTTTCGCCAGGTTCAGGACGATAGCAGTTGGAATTTGAACGGTAGCGCTGTTCTTGGCTTGGTTCTTTTTATTGTTGATCGCCGTCAGAGTCGAGGAATCTAAGATAGCGGTGTTGTTCGGTTGCGCCTGCAGGTACGCCGCCAGGCTGGCCTTCGCGTTCAGTTGTTGGAACGCAGCGTGTTGTTGCTGCGTCTGCTGTTGAGCTTGCTGCTGACTCTGTTGTTGTTGTTGCTGTTGCTGTTGCTGTTGTTGTTGCTGCTGTTGCTGCTGCTGCGCCTGCTGCTGTTGCAAGTGTTGCAGATGCTGCAGATGCAGAGCCAGCTGCTGTTGTTGCATCTTGTTCTGTATGTGTTGCTGGAGCACCAGTTTCTCAGCGTGAACGGTCGTCGGCTGAGTCTGACGGATCTGCTGGAGCTGTTGCTGAGACTTGTACAACTCGCGCTGCAACTCCTCTATCCGCTTTCTCTGCTCTTTGATTATATCGTCTCCTGAAATCGGTTTCCCCGAGTTTTATCATCTCTGTTACGTATTAGGTCAGTGCAAAAATTCGTGTCCGATTTTATATTAACATACAAGGAATTGAGCACGAATTTTGCAGGGTGGGATGAAGCAAAGATTGTTGGGAGTTGTATGGAAAGTTACCTGGTGGGCTCGACGGATCGTCCTGTTCGCTGCCATGGGGCGAATCTAACCGCGGGCTGTTCGGTTCGTCCTTGATTGCGGAGCCAGGACTCTTAGCGTGGGAGCTAGACTCGTCGGATGTCACTGGCCCCGGGGTGTCCATCAATATGTGGCCCATGTGTGTCACATGGGGTCCATTCGAGCTGGACGTCGAATTACTGCTAGACAACTCCGTGAACGGCTTTAATCTCTCGATTAGCTGCGGCTTCGAGCCAGACACCGGCAAGTTTCGACGTTTCAGCTCCACTTTGAGATCGCTTACTAAAAATCCACACATCACGGTCAACCCCAGTTCACGAAGAACTTCTAACTATTACAACAGGAACATCGTACCTTTCATTTCCTCTAGTTTCCCCAGGGGCCTCAGCGGCGGTTGTTCCAAGGGGTTGTTCGAGGAATTGGATGGCGCAGGGCTGGGCGCGTTCGCGCTACTTCCGCTGATGCTTCCGGCATCGCTGGCGCCGCTGCTGTTCAGGGACAATGGCTTTTGTGCTGCTGGTAGGATGATCTGTGGATACTGCGCGACAGAAACACTCGTTACGCAAAACGGCTATGCGGTTGCAACGGTCATAGACGCGATAATCGTCACCGCGACAGACGTTTCAATCGCTCGCGATCCACCGCGATCTCGTAACTCGATCTTCGATTATAAATCTGCGCGTAATAGCGTAATCGCTATGCAAATTACTGCGGGGAGAAAGTCACGCGGCGCCTAACGAGCTACATCCGGCCAGGAGGCTTGTCTGAGATTCGAGTGGCCGTACATTTTTAACGTTTTACCTACCGCAGACCTATGAGCAAACTTCTGGAGTATGTACTATGTTACACGGTAACCAAAAGCTCCTAGAATTTATTTAAAAAATTGTGGGAAGGTAACGCGTCAACTGATCGAAGAGGGAGTAGCGAACGTTTCTGTAAGTTGGGTAATGATCTTAACCTTGTGCTGCCATTCGAGCTGCCATTGGAGGAAGAGCTGCTGTTGCTGGAGCAGGAGCTCGTAGCTGGTCTCACCGGGCGGCGCAGAGCCGAGACCGGAAGTCGTCGACGACACCGATGTCTTCTGCGCATTTGGCGGACCCTGGTGACAGACATTGTTCGACGTTAGGATTAATCGTGTCTAATGAGGGAGGAGTGGCTTGGCATCCTGTGCGCTGTCGAGGGGGCGCGTAATGTTCATCGAACTATTAGAAAGCCGCGTTGCAAATTTGAATCGCGACACGGCCGATCCTTGATGTCCTCGAAACGCGAGAAGAGTCATCGGGCGCACAAATTGCCGTGGGTAATTACCGGCAGCGTTTCGGTCGTTCCACGGAGAAGAAAAATTCCGGGTATGCCGTCGGTAACGTCGCCGCGCAAAAACCGAGAGAAAAATCGCGTTCGGCCAGGGGCAGAGGATGCAGTGTGCTCGACGTAGGAGAGGCCGAGGCGCGAGTGATAAATGATACATCAAGATGTTTTCTGCGCCCTCATTTGCACGCCCATTCCCGGCTCGCTTTCACGCCGGCCACGCCATATCCCGAATGTTTCGGGAGCGTGGCCGGGGTCCCTGGCAGCTATCGGAGGCTCCGTTGGGCCTGCCAGCCCCCTTGGACCCCCTTTCGGACCCCGTTGGATCCGCATCTCCTTTGCTCCCTGGCTTCCTCGCTCTTAGGTGCAATTAGCGCTCGAATTACTCAGAGCTAACGAGGTGGGCCTGGGCCCCGGACCCCGGGCCCTTCGAGAGATCGCGAGAGTTAATCACCCGATACGATCTCCTTCTGCGCTTCTTTCTCCCTTCGACGGAGCAAGAGAGGGGATACGGGGTGGGTGGGGGGTTAGCGAAAGAAGGAGAAAGACAGACAGGGACCAAGCGATCGCTTCTTCGCGGGCTACCGAAGCCGAGATTTACCGGCCGTACCCGTTTTTTACTTTGCTCTTGCCTCTCGCTGCTTCCTCTTTCTCTCGGCCGGCCTTTTTTTCCTTCAGCCCTTCTCCGTCGCTTTCTTTTTCTCCTCTTTGCTCGCCCCCTTTTTTCCGTGACTTTCTTATTCCCCTTGTTTCTTCTTTGTCTCTGCTCTCCCTCCTTTTTCTTACCGATCCACTCGTATAGTTCTTCGGTTGCTTTTCTCTCTATGCGTTCCCCTCGTCTGCTCCCCCAGCTCGAATATTAACGGAACCGGTACTTCGTCTCACCGAGGTCTCCGCTTGTCCCCCACTCGGCCCCCGTTTCACGATAATTACCTAGCGTCGCGTATTTTTGCTTGGCCGACACCACACTTTCGATTTTCACTCCCGATAAACGCGAGTCGCGTCGTAAAACCCGACGCGTATTTTTACCCGCCGACGGACCCCGGGTACGATCCTTGTAATCGCGCGCGTAAAGAACGATCACTTGTTCCCGAACGGTTTCAACGGAATCAGGAGTGAAAGTGGTAAACGTAACATTGACTCCCGCTCGACAGGAATGCTTCGTTCCGGCGCGTTACGTCAGCGCCGGGGTAGTGATGCAAACGCGATTACGCTCCGAGCTTCCGATGGTTGAAATTCGATTCTAGAGAATTATCTATTTCTTAATAATATTCAATTAATTGAATAACCATTAAATAAGAAAGGGTGAAGAAACATCGTAGGGGATGAGGCTCTTTGGACACACCAGTATCCTGGTTCAATAACGCCAGGAAACGGTGAAAGCAGGATGCAGACTCACCTTGTACTCGTGGAACTTGATGGTGCGGGTCTTGGGTTGGCTCTTGGTCTTGGACTTCTTCCTGTTCTTATCCTTGCCGGGCGCGTCGCTCCTCTGACACGTGGACGCAGCGATCGGGCTCGGTTGGGGTCTGGGGGTGATGGCAGCCGGCGGTGGTGCCGGGGGCGACGCTATCGAGATATTGGAAAGGGGACTCAGGCTGGACGTCGTCGAGCCCAAGGACATCGGACTGGGCGCCGGCGCCAGTGGAAGGAGGGTCGTCGATGGACCGTTCGTCTGACTCGCCTGTTAACAGAGATCGTTGCTTTTTTCACCGCGGAATCCATCGATTAATCGGCCCACATCGTTGCCCACCAATTTATGACCGGTACTTAACGTCCGACGTAGATCTATTTTTGCGTCGGAGCCATCGAGACTTCGCTTCCCTTTTTTTTTCTCTCCCCTGAACCCTTCCCAACCCCGTTTTATCCGAGTCCTATACAAAGTCCTCGCCACAATGGTCCTCTCGTTATTCTCCCTTAAAACATTTCTCTTTCTTGCCGGGCTCGTGACTCACCTGCGTCGAAGCATGCTGCTGACTGTGCTGGACCTGCTGCTGTTGTTGATGTTGCTGTTGATGCTGTTGTTGCTGCTGTTGTTGCTGTTGCGAGCTGACCACGGTGTTGCAGAGCTCCGCGAACGTTTGTATCGTTGACTCGTTCGACGCCTGTTGGAAGACCGGTGACGTTGACGAGACGACCACGGCGCCGCCGGTCGTCGGAATACTAAGCGAAACGGTAACGATCCCTGCGGAGGCGGCTGCTGTCTCTAGGACATCGGACCGGGATTCTAGTTGAGGAGAAGGCGCACCCTCCGAACTCTGAGAGTCGTCCTCGAAGGTGATGTAGTGGTCCGGGTGCTGGGGTTTCGTCACTTGACCTTCGCAGGTGGCCTTGAAGGGAATGTGACCCTCTGAAACGCAATCGCAAGGTGCGTTAGAACGATCTTCTTCTTTCGATCAAGGTGCGGAGACTCACCTTTGACCGCCCTCTCAATAGGCTCCTCTGTGTGAAGAATATTCTTCTGGATCAGCTCGAGCGGTCCTGGTCGATGACTGAGCTGGTCGTTCAGCTGATCGGCTAGTCTGGCCTTCTTCAGCATTCGCTGCCTCTCGGCGAGACTTGGGTCCACGTGACCCACATCTTCCAGGATGTGCTGCCTGACCAGCTCGTCTCGGCCCGGTCTCTGCTGGATCTTCGCCTTCAGCAGATCTCCGGTCTTTGCCCGCTCCAGCTGCTTGCGTTGCTCGTGGAACGCTGGCGGCGTCTTCAACGCTGCAAAGTAATGCACGCAAACGTTCATCATTTAGTTGCATTCGTAGCTACATAGAGGATCTTCAATTTAGGAGACTCCGTTTCACTCGAAAACTCGTTCAACGTCATCAATTTACCTCGGATCGCAAACCGGAAAGCGATACCTCAAAAAAAACCCGGTGCACTCCCGACTGCATCCACTGCACCCGAATTCATTTTCCCAGTTACGCATTCGGCTCCTTTGACGAGAGACCGGTCGCTATTTCTACCGAGGCTCTACCGAAAGCATCAATAGCGCCACGGAGACAGGATTCAAAGTAAGGACGGTATCTAATAAAAGAACCGTCGGGTGAAAAAAAGAAACGGCTCCGAAGCTTTTAGGGTGTCCTACGACGCCGCATACTGCACGCATCAATTTCCGGGACGATGATGGCCGTCAAAGATTTCCCCTTGCGATCGCGCGGCTCCACGGACGCCATTTTGGTGTCACCGTGAAGCTTGCCGCTCTTCTCCCGCATTCCACGACACCATTAAGTCTCCGAATAAATGATCCCCGAAGTGATTTCTCTACGCGAGCGCCGCACGACTATTTCCGGACGAGACCGCCGCGCGCTTCGTTACACGGAATAAAAGGCTCGCACCACCTACGGTGCAACGATCACCGACCCGACGTGGCAACGGAAATGTGCACGCGGATCGCTTCTACACCCCCGTCGACATGCCTAATAAATTCCATCAAGCATTCGTTTTGACCGCGTTCCCGCAGAGGCGATCCTGCTGGATGATATTTTCGCGTTAAAGTTCTATAAGGAACAGGAACCTCGCTGCGTGTGCACGGGATAAATACTTGTCGACAGTATTCTTTAGAAACTCTGCGAGAACGTTGGTATCTAATCAATTATCAATCTATATACATATATAAAAACGAAGTTATGAATCAGTTACTCATCAACGACCAGGCTAAACCTTTGGTCCTGAAAGCTGAAAATTTGCACAGAGGTTTCCTTTGTGATCTTTACGACGGAGAAGAAAGGATATTTGGAAATTCAACTCCTAAGGGGTGGAAAAGGGTTGCAACGTTTGTACGAGGAATATTTTGTTCGTGGTTGGACTCCTTGAAACTTGGTCTTAATACTCTTTGATATAATTAATGAAACATATATTCCAGCATTTTACAAATTTCAACCCCTCAGGGGGTGAAAAGGGGTTTGCACTTTTGTGTGAGTAATACTTTATTTATGGTCAGATTTGCTTGAAACTTGGTCGATAATCAAACATCTTAAAATTAATCAAACACCTATTTCGGCATTTTAAAAAATTCATCCCCTAAAGGAGTGAAAGGAGGTTGCAATGTTTGTATGAGGAATATATTGTTCGTGGTCTGATTTACATCATACTTGGTTTTAATGCTCATTGATACAATCTGAATGGGGTGAATGGGGGGTTGAAAGGTTTTATGGAGAAACAATATTAATTTTCGAGAGTAAGCTAGTTAAGTATCGTACGAGGCATTACATCAATTTCGTACCTATCAAATTTAAAAAATCATTGAAAGTGGAAACATTCTGTAGCCGCTGGAAATCTGAAGAAATTCATTTTTATTAAATAGACCCAGCGTGCATCTCTCTCTTTTACAGAACAATGTCACCTGGTCTGAGATTCCACCAGCACCCCGCTAATAATACCCGACACGAAAGCTTTCACCGCACACGTTGCCAGCCGTCGCACCTGAAAGTTCCATCTGGCAACGAACGAATCAGGATACGGGGTACCCAGCGAAGCTCGTTAAGGTAGAGAAACCACGAGACACCGAGGGGAAAGAGAGAGGTGTCAGCCGGTGAACGTTCGACGTCGCGTAGGAAATTCTAAAATTAACCTCGCGATTCGATTCAATTAGACTTCCTTTCCAACATCCCCGCGAGTGGTTCGCGGCTTTTGTCTCACCCACGCGATACGTCTGGGCACAACATGCCGGTCCGAACGAAGCCGAAGCCGACGCTGAACGGAGTCGCGGCGGTGCGTGTTTCGCGCGAGCGAGCCAGCTGTGACCCAATTGTCTAGTTTCTATCGAAACGCTTATAAATCACTAGCCGGCGATGGACGTGCGCGGCTGTACACCGAGTCCCAGTATTCCAGCGACGGGCGATCATAAAAATAAATGATGCCTATATCCAGCTCGAAGACGCGGATTTCGAGCGATAAATCGAACGCGGACACGCTCCGCTCGAAGCGTACGAAAGGAGACGCGACACTCTTCGCCATCGCGTGGCGATCTCTGTTCGGTTTTCTCGGATCCGAGCTGCTCAGCCGATTCCAGTTTCTACGATCTACCGTATTCACGCGAACCATTCTACAAGTTAGCGAGAGTTTCGATTTTCATGCAAATTCGTACACGCGCCAGGTGAAAGCTGCTTTGCCTCGGTTTCCCTGTTTTTTGGCCTTTGGAAAGCGATAGGCTTTGGAATGAGTCTTCCCTGAGACTCCAAGGATGTTGTTTGATTTATTATTATCTATTAGAGCTTGGCTCGTGTTGCTCGCGTGTATAATATTTTTAGCATTAAAAGGATTAAACTGAAGCAAACAGATGAAATCCATTAGTTAAAGGTTAAAAGGGCCGGTCGAACATTTTTGATTTATAATGATCTCGCTTGCAATTTATGTAGAACATTTTTAGCATTAAAAGCATTAACCTGAAGCAAACAGATAAAATTTGATAGTTGAAGGTTAAAAGGGCTGATCGAACATTTTTAGCATTAAACTGAAGCAAACAGATAAAATCCGGTAGTTAAAGGTTAAAATAGCCGGTCGAACATTTTTAGCATTAAAAGCGTTAAACTGAAGCAAGAAGATAAAATCCGATAGTTAAAGGTTAAAAGGGCTAGTCGATCATTTTTGATTTATAATGAGCTCGCTTGCAATTTATGTAGAACATTTTTAGCATTAGAAGCGTTAACCTGAAGCAAACAGATAAAACTCAGTAGTTAAAGGTTAAAATAGCCGGTCGACCATTAACTATTGTCTGTTGATGCGCAATAGGTGGTACGATCAACACTAATCGCGGCCATTGCTGGGAAGTCCTCTCTCGCGTCGAACTTCATTACGGCGTTCGCAAACGGTCTTCTTCGAGAGGCGAATTACCCAATCAAAGTGAAACTGCCGGCAAACGGCGGCACACACGCAATCAACAAAAACAATCATGTTTTATGGCGAACCGTTGCATTCCGATTGTCCGGTTCGATCGGATCCCGGAGTACAAGGGGAGGGGAATCGATTCTAGACGAAGGGGGATAGGAGTCGCGGCGCCGCGAAACACGAGAGCATGATTCTCCTAAATCATCCGCAATCGGTGGACGCGGACATTTGGAGCCAGTCGTAACCGCGGGGACCGCAATTTCGGATTTACGATCCATCGGTAGATCGTCTCCGCCTAGCGTCGTTAGCACACGGCGATAAACGTCTCGCTTCGTTGGAATACGATCAAGTTCTCGCGCCGATTGACAGCCAGCCGGAAAAACGCTCGACTATTTGCGTTCGAACCATCAGTCTTATGATTTATTCTCAAGTTAACACGCTTACCTCAACCGTCTTCTTGCGGCGCCAATTTAATCCAAGTTATCCAAAAAGATTACGTCAGATAATATTCGTTAAAGAATTTTTTAGTTCAACACCAAGTGTGAACGGGGCTTAAGGCTTTCGAGGAACGATACCGTGTCGATAACCGGCTCGGATTCGGATAACCAAGTTGGCTAAGGAGACCAGGTCCACGCAAAAGCGAAATAAACGCTTTTGTTAAAATTCGACGCAGTCTGGCCCGGCGAAATTAATCATCGCGTACAGATAATACTCGTCAAAACATTTTTTAGTTCAACACCGAGTGTGCACAGAGCTTAAGGCTTTCAGGAACGAATCCGTGTCGATAACCGGCTTGGATTCGGATAATCGAGTTGGCTAAGGAGACCAGGTCCACGCAAAAGCGAAATAAACGCTTTTGTTAAAATTTGGCGTAGTCTGGCCCGGCGAAATTAATCATCGCGTACAGATAATATTCGTTAAAGAATTTTTTAGTTCAACACCAAGTGTGAACGGGGCTTAAGGCTTCCGAGGAACGATACCGTGTCGATAACCGGCTCGGATTCGGATAACCGAGTTGGCTAAGGAGACCAGGTCCACGCAAAAGCGAAATAAACGCGTTTGTTAAAATTCGGCGCAGTCTGGCTGGGCGAAATTAATCGCTGGCCGTAAACAGATGTACAGCATCATCGCGTACAGGTCCGCTTCCCCGAAGAAACCATTACACCGGCCCCCGTGCCATATCTTCGAGCGTCCGGGGACCCGTAAATGAATGAATCCTGTGGAATGGAAAGTGTACAGGATGATTCGCGTGAACGCCGGTCGAAACCGAGGAAATCGAGCGGCCTATTTCTGGCTGGTCCGATGGATGGGGTGCGCGTTAATGACCCCGCGTGCCTCCGCCTGGTGACTCGGGAAAGAAATGAATGATGCGCGTATTTAATCCGCGCCCTATTTTTGATGCTGGAACCGCGGAACCTCTTCGGCGCCACCGTATACTTCTGCATCTTTGATCTCGGCTTATTGCGCGGATTGTAATTCCACCGGTGCAATCAACGTTTCGCGATCGCTGAAGATGTTCCGGTTGATTTAGTTCGCACAGAAGAGCGGAATTAACCTCGCCGTTTTTACTGGAATTCGGGGAGAAAACGTTGAAGACTGCTTCGAAGTACGAAAATTGTTGGGCGATTGTGTAAATTTCGAGCGATCTCGTAATCGAGCCGACGGGAAACCAACGAACTGGTTTCACCGTCGGCAGGACATTTTAATTCGTTTTATAAGAAAATATGAATATTGTTTTGTGATACGGCTGAGTGACTTACAAGCAGCGATATAAACGGAGAGAGATATGCAAATGCCTCGCGAAGATTGGGGAGGGAAAGATGTCACGCGATTATCGCGCAATTAGCCGACGTACACGCGAGCCGCGTCAATTTAAGATACTTTAGGAAGTCGCTCGATGTTCCAGTTGCTTCCTTTTGCGCAGTCGGCCGAGCCATCGCACGGGTAATCGCGAGGTAATTAAGTTGTAAGTGGATTAATCGAGTGTCGTCCAGAGAGAGAGGAAAAAAAAGCGGTCAATCGACGACGCACTCGTTCGATCTAACACGCTATGCCCGGCCCCCAATGGTTAATTAAATGTACAAACCGTGATCGATCGATCTACACGATTGAAATAAAATTTTCAAATGAGACACGTCGGAGCCATAAAGTGGGGAGCGGCGTAAACGTTTCAGTGGGCGGGGCTTCGTTGCCCGTGCTGCCGCAGGAGCCAGGGCCACCGCTCCGCGGGGCAATTTGGCCCACGCGCGCACTTTACGCATTTGTTTTCGACGATGAGACGGTCGCCATACGGTTTTAGTGGCCAGTAATTCCTCCGTTTTTATCGGGATATACTGCGAGCGAGTCTCTAAGCACCGGTCGACCATTTTACGCCCGCAGGCCTAATTGAATTTACGTTCGACGACATTTAACGAGGCACCGTCGCGCTTCTGTTTCGAATCTCGTGATCTTTACGAGCGACGCGCTTCGTCACTTCGTCCGATCTCGTCGGAATGCTTCCAAGTGAGCTGTCTCCCTCCTACCTGCTTCCCTCGCATTTCCCAGGAAAAATTCTCGTTGGTTGAATATCGGGATAACGATCGAATTATGGCTTTCCGCGATCGAGAACGATAGGGTTTCACCGGGCAGGGTTTCGTGGGAGTCGCGCAAACACCTAACATAAATTCTCCGGTAATTTAGCCGTAAATTATGCTCTTTCGTCGAGAGTGTATTCGAGGAGAGCCCATGTGCTCGTCCGAGCTTGATTGGACGATCAAAGCCACTTCCCTGCTGCGAGCCGAGTGAAAAACAACCGCCCCGTTCCTTCATTTGACAGATGCTCCGGTCTAATTGAGCGATAACAGCTCGATAAAACTTGGAGAGTCGCTGTTTATAACGTTTTCGAGCGAGACGGAGTCGTCGAGGACGAC
>CM052341.1:7298853-7372792 GCA_028455595.1 Lasioglossum vierecki
ACGTACCTAGCACCAATCTACACGGACACAACAAGCCTCCCATCAAGACCAATAAACTTTCAGACTTCATCTGCGGCGAAGAAGAGTTTCGCCAGCGCGGACGTGGCTTTTCGTCAACGGGTTTAATAACCATCATCGAGGGGACATTAAAACAGCTGCGGTTGGCCGTGGCAGCGAGACAGCGACAGTGAAAGTTGACAAAACACACTGTCGGAGGCACGTTGCGGCCGCGGCACCCACGCGCGTCCATTTAATTAACACCGAAATTATTAAAGCCGCGATCCCACGGAGATACGGGAGTCTCTGCGCACTAAATAAGCGCCCACGTAACCACGCCGATTTTCTCGTCAGTTCTGCCGATTATTATGCACATTTTTAATTGTCCGCGTATCGTCGCCGCCCACCGATCCACATATCTCCGCGTTTACGATCGATTCGATCCGTCCGTTACGCGTCGTGATCCGTCAGACAACGATTTCGCAAAACTTGTGTCGCCGGATCCTCCTGTCGGACTTCCACGATTTTTTAGAAATCCTTTTATCACCGATCGTTATTCGAACGATCGAGACGCCCACAATGTGGTCCTAAACATCTGTTAGTATGTTAATCCTTTCGAAAGTCTAAACCTTATACGTTATTCCGCGGATTAAGCGAGCTACACGATTGCAAAACGTAAAGAAGTAACTCGTAGCTGTATAATTAGTAAATTGTTAATCGTTATGCGAAATCAAAATTTCTCCGAGTTTATTAAACATAATGTAACACTCCGTAAGCCTAATCGTTTGCACGAGTTGTTTGGTCGGTCCAAAGTGATCGTTGCGACAGAATGGATTGCAAGTCAGCCGAAGCTTATGACACGCGCGATGCTGAACCTTTTTTGTTCCCGCGACTTAATAAATCGTCTCGCGAAGAAAATCATTCTCTGTTTACCTCTCGTAAAATATCAATAAAACGAGGGATTTGCGTGCTGCGGTCTACTAACGATCGGTTTACGATCGTCTCGGCTCGAGCGATGTTTACATTCCCTTGCTACAGTGGCACCGAGTTTACAGAACCGAGTAGAAACGTTGAAACGGGACTCCGTGTTACAGCATCGGTTCCTCGAAATTTTATTTTCTGGAATTATCCTGGCCGATGGAGAGAGGAGTATGCGAACCATAATTGTGTTGCGCAAGCTGTTACGAGAGAATTAACGTCTGAATCATTGTACATAAATTAATTCGTTACGAATTGTATTTTCCTATATAATTTGGAACAGCTTTTGTTAATTTTGAGACGAAAATCGGAGCCTCTTGGGATCTTTTGCTTATCGATTCCCGGTTCCAGTTAATTTCTAGTAGTATAACATTGCCCGCACGTTCCGTTAAGTATCGTTTTGCCGGTAATACATCGCGCGGCGTGTTATTAGCCGGGTATTATCGCGTTATCGCGGGATTACGCAACGGCGCTGCTGCGATCGGTTCTGCCGGATTATATCCAGCCCCGGAGATCGAGAGCGTGCCGTACGCGATTACGGTAATCACTGTTATAACTCGTCGCCCGGACAGGAGCAACCGTTCGTTAACGCCTCGGCCTCTCTCGTACGAACCTGCAACTCTCTTTCTGCCGAGCAACGCAGACAACCGAAGAGACCGAATCGTTTTTCGTCTCGATTTCCAACCTACTTACACGACGGACATCGTTATTAACCGGCGGCCCCGGGAATCCGATCCGACGTCCATTAATCCGCGACGCTTTTCTGCCGTTTACGACGCCCTGCTTAATTAACCGTGGCCGGGTTAATAGCGCAATTTGTTACCTTAATGACTTATCGAGTTACGAAATTAACGTTACAGAGAGACGTAACCGACAACCGCTACCGACGGTGGTCCTCGACAACCGGATTCAAAACGTTTCTTCGACAGGTTTCGAACCGAACCTCGAGTTCCGATGATTCTAGACTTCATTTAGCATTCTGTGTCCGCGGTGGTCGGTTCAGCACCGTTAAAATTTTCTCCTGATTTTGTGCGAGGCAAATGGATCTGAGAAACGTGATTATTTCTCTTTTTAATCAGAATCGGACTATCTCTCTATTTCTAATAACTTCTATGTGTCCGCGGTGGTCGGCTACGGTTCAACACCGTTCGATTTTTTCCTGATTTTGTGTGAGGCAATTGTATCAGAGAAACCTAACTATTTCTTTTTTTTAATACATTCGACGTCCGCGGTGGTCGGCTATGGTTCAACACCGTTCGATTTTCTCCTGATTTTGTGCGAGGCAAATGGATCTGAGAAACGTGATTATTTCTCTTTTTAATCGGAATCGAACTATCTCTCTATTTCTAATATCTACACTGTTCAGTTTTAGTTTACGTTTCCCTTCACGATCTTCAAAAATTCCCGCAAGATGCTCAACCTGAGCAAACATAGATAAAGAGACAAAAACAGGAAGCCCGTCCACCGGATTACAGGCACATGCTGTAAGATACGAACTGGCGAGAGGGTGGGTTTTTGTTTTCACGTGAAACCGAAGGAATCGATGTTCGTCGATGCGAATCGCGGCTGATAAAAGGTTCGCGTCAAGAGGCGAATTTCGCGAGAAAAAGTAAAGAGGGTTGCGAAAGAGAAATCGGACGGGCCCTCCTGGTACCCGGAGAGGAATTGCCTGGCCCCTCCCACGAGGCTCCCTGGCGGCTGCCTCGGCCTCGACACGCATTTCCAAAGACTCTTTTCTCGTCGTCACGGACCCATCAGCCCCCGAGTACCGTCGATGCTTATCTGATCGTGCCGATCTTCTCATGATCTTTCACTACGGGGCCCTCTCTCGCGTACGAATTTATTCGCGGGGCCCCCGTGAACCGGTGTGTGCTCCAGGGACCGATGCCCGAAACGGAACACGCATCGCCGATTATTCCCGATACCACGCGGACGCCTATATCGCCAGGCCGCCGCGCCGATTCCTATGCGACAAGCGTGCCGATCTTATCGATCGACAACTGACAATCAACGATCCACCGTTCCACGAAACTCGGCCCCCACCACCCCCCGTCAATGTGATCTACGACTCAATATTGCGGCGCAAGTGCTATATAAGCTCGTTGCAAGTCTATGCATAAATTTTATACGATAAGATAAATAATCGACTACCAAAATCTCACGATTACATCAGACGAGTCTAAACAAACACGAGATCCCTGTCCCGAACCAAACGAGAGTCTCCAGCTAATAAACTCGAAAAAAAACGTGCACAGTCATACTCGCTCACAATTTCCAACAGAAATCTCGTATAAGATCGTCGACGCGACAAAAAGCACCTGTCAAAGAAAAAACACCTTCGACGACTCTTTCGATCATCTTCAGATCGAAAGCGAATTTTCGAGTCCTCGGAAGCGGTTTCTCGCGTCAGCAAACTGTTTGACCAACACCATTGACAATCCTCACGACCGGTGGTTCTGTTTACCGAGAAAACAGTTAGCCGGGAAGGGCCCCGGTGGCAGTTCTCTCGGTCCCGGTGCTGGCGGGCCTCCGAAATTCCTCTCGTCACGGGTTTTCGGTGTCTCCGGAGATAAGACTCGCATATTCAATTTCATCGGGGCGAGTCGCTAACAAGATCTGGTCAATTAAACCGAGAGCGCGCCGGACGATTCCTGAAATTTGCCGTTGAAGAATTAAATCTACCTCTTTCTCCGTCTATCTCTCTCGACAGAGGAACCATCCATCTTTTTCCCTGGACGTCGTTTTTTCGACGAGAATCGGAAAGCTAACGGTGCGCCGTGCGCGTCATAAGCCGTCGCTGAGAGCAAGAGAGCCAACAGCTCTGGTAGGACGTGTTTGCGAAACGAGGTAGATCGATTCCGATCGCGATTCAATTAATATCCGACGCCGCGGGACCGGTGCATGATTTAATTATCAGATTCTGCTCGACTGATAGGGATCGCTTCATTAAGGGCCCGCGAAGGAGGAGCACTGAACGGACCGCCACGTGTTCGATCCTCGTTTCGCTGTGGCGGTCCTCTCGTCATCGTTGCTTATCCAACTTCCGTTCTGGATTCGCCGTCTGGCCGACTCGCATCTCGGCCAATCATCCATATGAACATCCTTGCAAAAATCTCATCGAAACGCGTCTCTCCTATCATCGTTTCGTTGACACAAGAGCAATGATCAAATAAAGATCTAATTAAACTGTCATTTTAACTACCTTCTAGTACTTCAAAGATTTTTAAATTTCGCAAATCTACAAAAATCCACACTTCATCAGATATATAAAAATAATTAGCACAACAACGGGATTCGCTACTCGATCAGGGGAGTCGATTGTATGATCTACCAAGAGAACAATGTACGACCACTATAGCGTGATTCTACACCTCACGACTGGTGAAGATCTGTTAGAAAAAAAATTCCACAAAATTGTCCTTGACTGACTTTTTTAATTTGAGAGGATAAAAAGTGTCAAAGGAACATACACAGGTCGGAACTCAAAAAAAAAAAAAATTTACCTTCAAAATTTTAAAAGTCAGTCAAGGACAATTTTGCAGGAAGTTTTTTTTTAACAGATCATCCCCAATCATTAGGTGTAAACTTACGCTATGGTGGTCGTGACATATGATAAATGTAAAACGAGCACATTTAATGTAAAAGATAACTTAGTTTGTTGCAAAATTGAATAAGTACCTCGTTTCAATACATAACACACGTCACGACCAAATCTACGTCATCTTCGAAAATCAGGCATGTCCACGAGTAACCGTATCGGCCAAAACAGATAAACGATCACGCGAATCGGAGCACGGGCTGGAATGCTAATTAATTTACGCGGCGTAGTTCGAGTGACATCTGCCAGACGCCGCGACACCGTCAGTGTGCGGAACGAGTGTCTCGTTATAATAATTCGATTACGCAAGTCCGATATATAGTTCCGGAAAGGTTCGGATTCAGATCCAGTCGCCGATCGAACGTCGAGTTTCGTTGATCACGTTAACCGAATTATCAGCGGTCTAACCGTCAGGATTTTTGCCAGCGGAAGCCTCCGTATGTACGAACAAGCAGACACACGGAAGTAATAACAATCGCGCGCGCTTAAACAAACCTAACCACGAGTGATCATCACGGGAGGATCCCGGGGCCTCGAGACGTGACAGCGGGGACGCAGCGGCACGCTTCCCCCCGGCACGGGCCCCTCGTGCTTTTTAACGAGTTTACGCGGGCCCCGGGCCTTTAATACGCGGTTTTTACTGCTGCGCCGAGGCTCAACAACGGCACCGTCGTAAAAATGTTTGCCCGATGTACGGACACACGATGCTCGTTGTCCCGCGTCTGCCTTTATCGCCGCGTTTCACGGTCTTAATAGGGCTCTGTGCCTGGCAAGTCTCGAACGTCACGAAATTCCTAAACCGAAGACTGACTTTGAAGTAAGCTCCCGAACACTTAGCTTTACGCGTACGACAATTGACGAAAAGAAATAGTGCGGTAACTTCAAGATTGGCTGAAGACTAGTTTAATCCCTAACCTGTGGAAGAAAGTCACGATCGAAATCACCAGACTCTAGATTTTAAAATAAGCTCCCGACGATCGAGCTTCGCGCCATCTGTCATCGAACCAGTTCCCTATTCGAAAATAAGCACACCATGTACACACCGTCTGTCATCGCGACCGTCCACGTGAAATATTGTTGCACGTTTGGTACCGCAATTTCCGTGACCGCACCTCTAGCTCCCAAATAATCTTCCGATGGTCAAGTCGCACGTGTACGTCATCTGTCACTGTAAACATCGACGCAAAGCGAGCGCACGAAATTTTCCTACGTGGTCGTAGAAATCTAGACTCCGAAATACGTTTCTAGGAGTCTACACGTATAGATAATTTATCGTTCGAAGCACCGATGCAACATAGTAGCACGAATAGATCGGAACCGAAATCCTGAATCAACTGACGGAATCCTAGAATTCTGATTCCAAAATAAGCTTCTAATCGCTCCACGTGCGAGGTATCTGTCATTGCGAACACGGATGCAGAATGTTAAACGACTGGGCGGAAACGAAGTTCCCGAATCGAAGGCGTGGAATCCGAGAATTCTGACTTGGAAGCATACGGAAGTTGTATGTCATCGCGAAGAGAGAAATTCCCGAATTGGAGAGTAGGATCAGCGAATTCTGACCTCGTGATAAACTTCTAACCACCTAGACCTCCACGTATACTATCTGTCACTGCGAGCATCCACAATTCAACCAAATCTAAATACCCAAAATCGAGCGACGATCAACCGCAAGCTCTAACTTCGAATTTCTCGTCGTCACAAGCTGCGGTGCCACGGCGAACGTCGCGTGGCGAGTCGGGTAGCACGAAACACACGCGACGATCAAAACTGCGAGCACACTGTACGAGCGGAGAACGAGCTGTCGCCGGGGTAAGTAGAAAATAAGCACACCATTCAGTTTCATCCGCGAGGTGGATCCGGAGCGACGGCGACGGTCGAGCAGGAGCATGTTCCTCGTAGCTCGAATTGACGGCTACGTTCTCTTCGGCAGCATCCTCGTGAGATGTTCACGGTGTCACACACGGGTCGACGCACAAGACACAACTGCACTGCGCCACCGTCGAGAGCAGCGAGAATGCGATACCTCGTGGCGCACCAAAGGTTGGTTCTCCACCAACGAAACGAGCTTGTAATCACACCGCGCGCGCGAGATCACGAACGGATCGGTTTTCCGTTATCCAGAAGTGTCACCAGAAAGAAATAGAGAAACAGAGACATGGAAAGAGCTCTCGGCCACACGTTGTTCCCAAGGATCCCGCGGGATTCTTGTCGTTGGTATCACACGGGGTGGCATGCGACCTGGTTTGCCCACTATAAATACAACACTGCGTGACGGCGCACGTGGCGAACCGAAACCGAAAGCTTTACGGTCCCCGCGAGCGGATTGGATCGGATCGAATCCGATCTGGCACGCTTCTCGCAACAACGAGCTCTGAAGAGCGTTGTCTGTTTGCGGGGGTGGACGCGCGGCGTCGATGCTTGGCGATCGGGGCCGATCGCGTCGTGTATCGTATCGCGTACGCGTCGCGGCTGAAATGCCGCCTTGGTAAACGGGGAAAAAAGGGAGCGAGAGAAAGAACAGGGAGGTGTGGAACAGAGAAGACGGGGGAGACACAGACGGACGGAGAGCGACGGAGAGATAGAGTATGAGAGAGATAGTGCGAGGGAGAGAGGGAGGGAGAAAGCACACGCGCTTCCTGGGAGAGAGAGTGCGATCTGCGCCCGGTCTCTCGGCTCGTCTCTGACTGGTGTTGTGTGCGCCGCTCACGAGAGAGCACAGCCCGTGCGCTGCGTGGCCGCTACACGGCCTGGGGGCCACGTGACACGGTCCCCTGCAGGAGGTAGGACCGCTTGCCTCGTCGGTTAGCGTCCCTCTGCCCCACCGTGCGTGCGTATGCGTCGGCAACCGTGTTTATGCGATTTGCGCGGCAGTGTGGAGCGCGCGTGTGGGCCGCATTACGACCGCTGGCCCGTGACACCGAGCCCACGGAGGGAGAGGCCCCGCTCGCCTCGCTACGCTCTTGGTGAGGGAACGTGCAAAACCTTCGAGATCTCTCGCAAGCTCGGCAAAACACCCACTGTTTCTACGCGAACTCTGTCATCTGCTACGAAAACCTATCTCGCACTGTGTACAACCTACTTTTTCAATCCAGCAACCCCTAAACACCGTCATCGTCCACCGAAACTAACTGGCCCAGAAGGAAAACTTGACGGGGAGAAAGAGAGAGCCACTATCGCGGCATCCCGTGCACAACGCAACACGACGCAGAGGCGGGTCGCGGGGAATCGGCGGTCTACGGAGTTCCATGGTGGGGGAAGAGGCGAGTAGTGGGGTGCGCGGGCCCCGTCGAGTGGGAGGACTGGGCTCGCGGGCCCCGTTCCACGGTGTTCAGGAGTGGGGACGGTTTTTCTCACTCCGCTGGACACTCTTTCTCTCTCCCACCAAGAAGTGGGGGCCCGAGGTGTAGAGGTGGGGCGGCCTACGACCCCGCCAGGCGCGTGCCCCGAGTCAGCTCGTATGCTCCACCGCGCACGATTGATAACGAGCCGTGGCGTACCGCGGTGGTTTACTGCCGTGAATTTTTCGGCTGGTGAACGACCGGCCCTTAATTCATTTCTACGCGGCGCTCGCTTAGCCGAACCAGGCCCGATAGCGCCGTCGCGTTCTCGAGCCTTGACCGACTCGTACGATTACGCAAAACCGCGGCGAGGTTTCGGTTGGAGGCAATCGAGAAGCTTAATCGAGGTGAGTAATGATGGCTGACGAATTATGAAACGAATCTGATGAAGTAGCAACATTCTGTGATCGCCAGCGATATCATGCTCCCTTCGAAGCTGAGGAGACAGCGACGAGACGAGAGCCAGATCGCAGAGCAGGGACGTCGGGAAGATGACGAAACGGGACTAGTGCATCGGCGTGGCGATATTTATAGAAGCCGAAGAAGATCGTAAGCTAATGGTCGTATAAATAGTCCATCTCGCGCGCGACTTTTTAACCGGAAGGAAAACTTGCTCTCTCTCTCCCTTCTCTCCTTTCTTCCTTTCCATCTCGTCCGTTCTATCCTCGCCTCTTCGGACGCTTTAAAAGCGACTCGTAAACGAGGATTCATAAATCGGAGCCTCGTTCAACCAGCACAGCACCGTCTCGGAGTTCCGCGCGGGGGACGATTATCCGGCGTTGAACACGAGGTGTAAAAAGTACACAGAAAGCGAGGAGAACAAGGCGCGTGATAGGATTACCCGATGAACCAAGGGGATAAGGGGGCACCCGAAAAACCCTCAAGGAAGTTCGGACTTCCGCGAAACGTCGACGGAATCTTAAGCGATCATCTGTTCCGTTTGCATCCTCGGCTGTCTAGACCTGGCGTGTTCGAACTCCGAATATCCTCGATGCTTCGCGACGCATTGTCATTCCTGTGGTGATCCTTCCACGTGCGAATGAGACCTCGTGTTGTCAAAATGGCGCTGCAGTTGTATGAAATTCTAGACCTCCAGGGTCACTGGAATTTCATTACTTAACTGTCCGATGTACAAATATTCTTATGGCATTGTACACTATTTTCTTTTGCACCCGATGTACCCAGATATTAGAAAGCTTCTTCATCATGCTAATCCTCTTTAGGATACTCCATAGCCTATCATCCGAGCGTTTTTCGTTTTGGTGTCCATAAATTAACGCCAAGAAACTTGAACGTCCGCGATGATTAAGCTCGACGGCCAACAGATTTGAAAAAAAACAACGTAGACTAGCGGATCGTCTGGATCGTTTGACCGGAAGTGGCCGCCCACGCGAACGATTTTAGCCGCGATAAGCTGGCGCCGAGGTGGGGTTAGCACGCGTGTTGGCGAACAAGAGTGGCGTGCTCGTCGCCGATCGGGCCCCAACTCTCGCCCACCAATGTGTTTTGTAAATCGAAACGTCGATTTCGGAATTGCTCGCTACCGCCTACGCGGGGGCCCAGCAGTTTCGTCGGTTGCCGAAACGACGTCCGGCTTCGCCTACGCCCCGGGCCCCATCGGCCAGTGGGCCCGTCATCCGGACTTCTGAACTCTGATCTCATAGTTCTCTGATGCGGAACAATGCTTCTTCTCCCTCGAAACAAGCGTACCTGGGAACGTCTACACGTTTACGACGACCATCGAAGCTACCTTTACATCAATGACATGTAAATGTGTACCTTATAACGTAAATGTAAAGTTGTTCCTCTCTACTTGAGTAAATCAATTTTTATGTACCGGAACGTGAACTGAGAACAAGACCGAGTTTTCAAACACTTAAAGCGAAATGTAATTATGGATTAATTAATGCATTAAATCGCATTGTTGCAAAATCTTGCACTATTTATTTATTTAATTCTTTATTAAATTTTACCATGTCGATTATGCATGTCCCTTCATTGTTATTGTTAAACGAGTAGTCTTGTATTTTCTCTCTTTGTTATTGTAAACAGTTTCGTAAAAGGATTTCATTCCTTTTATAATAAATAATAATAATAATAATAATAATAAAAACATTCAGGATAACGAACGAAATTCACGATTTTGAAAATTGCAAGTAGAAAATAGTTTTAATTACTGATCGAGCAAATGAAAATCGATGTGAAGCCATCGAAAGGGGATAATGCTTGAGGGTAACACCAGTTGTTCCCAGAGGTGCGAAAATCCTTCCAAGGACACCGCAGCTCCACAGCTTTCACGAACGTGTTCGCTATTGACACGGTCTTCATCTTTGCACGTCCAGGTGGCAGTCGTGTAGAACAATGTTTGATCACTGATGTTCGTTGCAGTTAGCGTCATTAGAGCCGACCGAGACGCAGCTATTGGTCAGGCCCTGAAGAGATCTCAAGGGCTCGTCGAAGAGTCGAACCATGTCGACGAAAGAGCCTCGAACGGCGTACAGAAATGTCTAGAAACGTTTCTGTCGAAATAAATTCACACCGCGTTCCTTGTGCAGCTTTGTTGACACTGTGGAACGAATTTAGCTACGATGAACACGGAATAAGACCAAGGTAGAAGTTCCTCGGGTAGAAATGTTGATGCTGTGGCACGGAGGATGTATATTTGAAAAGTCTTCTTCAGTGATTTGTCGTGTCTCGACATTTATTAACACCTTGACCAACGTAGTTGCATAAACAAAAATATCAGTTTGTTTGGAATTTCTACTCACACCAGTTTAATAATCACTGGCACAAAAATATGGTGTAATGGCAAGAGATTTCTCGAAGAAGTTTGCGACCTAAAAAAGCGATTTCTGCATTTCAAATCGGTTGCCATCGGAATCGCGAGCGAGACCGGAACCTCTTGACAGGCGGCTCCGACGCGGTGGATTAAGGAAATAGGACTTGGGCGTGCATTCTCGCTGACAAATCGTTCCGATTGTCGCATCTGGCCCTTTATCCGCTTACTTGTCGAGAATCGGGCCCCGAGTACCGTGGGACTTGAGCGACGCGAGGCTAGTCGAATATTAAGTCCGACCTGTTGAAAATCCGATGACACCTCGGACTACACCGGCTTTAGAGGAATCTGTAAACGATCGATCGACCCTCGTTCTAGATCGAAGATTTGTGTTCGGATTCTAGAGTCGTAGATCCCGGGGACAGTCGCAGTCACAGCAGGTTCGATACTGCGATTTTTGAAGCGAGACATATTCCTCGGGGATTAGCGAGAGGACTCTTTGCATGTTAAGTATAGGTGACGATAATCCTGCTCCTAGTGCTGGAGAAAATTTGTTACTGGATGTTTGTCCGTTTTTGTGGACGGTTCTCTCGTTCACATGTGTCGCAAAGGATTAACCGTAGCGACACCGTGAAAAATTTCGAAACAGGGCCTTGCCCTGTGCAAGTCTTGAACGTCCGGTCTGCTAATTAGCATCGTGGTAGGGTGTTTAACGACGTCTCACGCAGTAACGACAGCCAGTCTCTAATTTATGAATGATAATCGCCGGTAGTGACCCGTCGGTAACCATGTAGGAGGATCACCGTTTTTGCGCGATCGTCATGCCTAGATCCACCATCTAGGATCTATTAATTTCCTAGCATGAGGCTAGAAACCGGAGAACAGGCTGTCACGACGAATGCTGCCGCGTCGCTTCTTACTCGGCGATCATTACCTCGTGTTGGGAATGTTAACGAATGTTTCGCGCGAGGTTTTGCCCGGCTACTGGTCGCAATTTTCGCCCGTTCACCGTCTAACGGGCCCTGTGAACGTCGGACCCGGGATCGAGGCCTGCCAACCGTTTACGAGCGATTCAAATGATCGACCGAGACGTTGATTTCGCCAGAACCGATCAAATCGATCGACGATTATCGACGTTCGATCAATTGGTGTTTGAAGCTGGTGCAGACGAAGTGTTGATAATCGGTGATTGCATTAATGATTAACGCACTTATGGAACTCGTTGGATCTGCGAATGCGACAGTCACACAGAATTTAACGGTTCGATCATTTATAGACTAACAGCAAGTTTGCAAATTAATTTAACTGGACATTTCGATCCGTATGTGGATCATCTTCGAAAGATACATTTTTGCATTTGCTGTGGCAAAGAAAATAAAAAAATTATAAATTAATAATGAGTTACAGAGAACTGAGTTTTCGTCCATGGTGGTAGATATGTAACTGTTACATAACTCCTTATTATTATGTTGTAACTACTTATTGTTAAGTTAAAAAAAAATTTACTTTCTTTGCCACAGCAAACGCAAAAATGTATCTCTTGAAGATGATCCACATAGGGGTCGAAACGTCGTTCTAAATTAATTTGCAAACTTGCTGTTAGTCTATAAATGATGTATTACTACAATTTCGATGGAGAAGAATTTCAATTCAATACAGAATTTAAGTTTGGCAAGGTCTGCGCAAATTAAAAAGGCTGTTCCAAAATAGTTGCACGAAAGATAATTATCGCGATTGTTCCTTTGCAGCGGTAGTTTCATAATTCTCAATTTTTAAATTCATTCCTAGTTCCCACGGTGATTGAAACGTTAAACACTCGGTAGCGACGAAACTATTGAGAAACGGTAGCGTCCGCCTAATGGCTCGTCGACATCCATTTCGTCGTGTGCTGTGTCGGAAACGCAGCGATCAACTAGTTTAGGTAGCTCTGTTTACAGGCCACTCGAGACGCTCCTAAGGCCTGGCGGCGCTTATCGCAATATGGAAAATTTTCGGCTCCTGGTATTGAAGGAACCTGCTTTTCAAATCGGTCAAGTGTCCTCGGGAATAGTTAGCGAGCCCGTGAGAAACTGATCGTTTGCGTGGGAGAGAGCCACTCGAAAATCATGCACACAAATATTTGTACATCTTACGGGCGAACCCAATACCATAAACTTTGTCGCTGTTTCGCCTAATTACTGTACGCTACTTGTCTCTGGTAGCCTGTCCACCGTCCGCAACACTTGGCAAGAGCTTTATTTATTAGTTGCTGCGGACCGCAACGGTTCAATTACGGAAAATGGTAGATTATTGTGCCCAGGAGACATTGTGACCCCGCGTGGAATGAAAAGTGACAGAAATACCGGGGCAGGGGCAATTTCATTAGAAGTAATCGTTTAGTGTTTGCTTAGTGGCCGGTCGGAGCCACGGCTCACCTGGGAATTCCTCGAATATCCGACGGCGCGTTTTCAATCGACGAAAATGTAAAAGGCAGCGGCGAAACCGATCGTGTTGCGTTGCGAACCGCAATTAACCGCGATTCGAATTACAACGCACGGTAGACGGGGCCGTGTAATTTGTTGCTATCTTTAACGCGCCAGCACGTCATAATAGCCGGCCGGCCATGCAACGACAATGATCTCTCTGCCGAGCGTGTTGGTTGTCCGAGCGATGCCGATTAATTGCGTTTAATTCGCTCGCTCCGGATTTTCAAGAAATCCGTGCGACGACCACGGTAAACGGTGAACGTCTGAAATATCTGCGACGATCGCGCGGACGATAATTCAGCCAGCCTCGTTGAAAGGTGGAAAAGAAAAAGGTGGGCAGCGCGGAACGTGTCCGCCATTTTACTGTCGGAGCAATTTTTTAAACGATCCACCTATTAAAACGATTAGACCACGATGCTGATCCCGATTGTTCTGAAAAATTATTCCGACTATGTCCAAGACCCATTTTTACAATTAACGTAACGATAACGCGTGTTTTGTTGATATCCATAATTTTACCTCGCTATATTATATTCTTTGTCTAATTATTTTGCCACAGCAAGTAAGTGTTTTTTATTTTTGGTTCTTATATGTTCTTCCGCAGCTGTGTTGCAAATCCTCTTTACGTTTCTAGTTTTATTAAGTATTAATTTTTTCAGACGCAGAAATGTAGCTCTTGAAAAAGATCCACAAATTTAATCTTTATTAAACTTTCATTCATTCATTCACAATTACCATCGTGAATCAAGTAGAAATGTCTGTCTCAACGAAATCGAAACAGAAATTGCTTTAAATTAGTTTCGCCGACGTCGACACTCTAAAGGGACGATTTCAGAGTACTTCTAGATCGACTTCGTGTCTCCAGTGCATGATTCACGCGAAATCTCTCGCGGAAATGGAAGCGTCCGCGCGTGCAAAGCCAGAAGGCCGGCAGCAAAAGGAGAAGAGGCTTCTCGGTGGAGATTTACACGCAGTATTCGCGTGCTAATTTATGCGTTTCTGGCGCGCATCGGCGACGAGCACACTTTCGGAGGCGCCCTCCCGGAGAAATGAAGAGCGGCGCGGAGAGGCTCGTAAAAATGATTTTCGCGAGGAGCCGCGCGACGGGTCCCGCTTGCGCAACAACACGCGAGAGGAACCGCGGGAGAGGAAGAGGTGCCCGACCACTTAACATTCCACGATGATAAAACCTTATTTATCGACGATATATTCGGTCGGTGGGAGCGCTCGGTTTTCGGTAGGTGACAATAAAAGGCGGCCACGAGGAGAGGCAACGAAAAACCGCCGCGGCACCAATAAACCCCACTTTCCTGCGGACCCTGCTCGTTCTTTTTTTTTTTACTTTATTGACCAATTAAAGATCGCCTAAAGGCCGCGTGTGCGCGTCCCAAACGCTGAGCACGTTTCAAAGAGCTGTTACGACATATAAACGTCGCGTAACGCGGCGCGGGCCAATTACGCCCACGAACGGACCCGTGTCTCGCATTATGAACTTCTTTATTATTGAAAAAGAATACGCGACAATGCCGACGCAGCGCCGACATAGTACTCCTGCACCGTCGTTCGACAGTTCATAAATTTGATCGTTCGACCGATCCGCCGATTCTCCCTCCAGCATAATCTCGACGCGTTATCGCCTCCGCTCGGCGGCTACTTACGCCTTCGATCGGGACAATTACGCGCCGACAAATTGAGATTTCAGTTCGAGCAGAAGGCCGTCGAGCATCCGACATGCGATCCAATGGCAAAATGGCGGCACGGGACCCTGAAAATCTGGCCTACATTGGATAATGAGTATTCCGAATCGCTGGGATCTTTACGACATTGTTGTACGTTTGTGTTTTACTTACAATTCAACAGCTCTGAAAATAATTCTATAGTGTTTATGTTTTGGGATCAGTGTGTTCAATCCGAAAGGTCGGGAACGTGATTTCCAGGTCTCTTTTAAACGTAAGCCCCGTAAGCTTCCGAGCTTCTCCCCACTCTATTTTCGGTATTACGGCGCGAACGTGTTTCTTCATGTAGAATTGTCTATTTGTGTTCTACACGGAAATAAATATGGAACGTGACAAGGATGGTTTGTATGAAACATCAACCTAAACAGCTTTGTTTTAGACTGTAACTTCCATTCTTTCGTTTTAATTTCCGACATTTTAATTCCTTCGAGCAGAAGAATTAACGAGAAACGTCACCCTAAACAGATTTGTTTTAGACTATTACTTCCATTCTTTCGACAAAGTTTTAATTTCCGACATTTTAATTCGTCCAAGTAGAAGAATTAATGAGAAACATCACCCTATGAACAGCTTTGTTTTAGACTGTTACTTCCATTCTTTCGTTTTAACTTCCGATATTTTAATTCCTCCGAGCAGAAGAATTAATGAGTAACGTTGATGAACTGCCTAAGCGATTTGTAGACGGTAAAATTGTTTTTTAGGGCGTTGTTTCTTGGCGAACGCGACTCGTAGGAAGCGAATCGTGCGTAGATCGCGTAGATGGCGACCCACATACGGTATGAAAGAATGTTTGGCTTTAAGCTTCGGCTAGGCTAACAATAGATCTTCTCGATGGCGCATTTACGCGCTCCAAGCTACTAGCATGTACACGCGGGCTCGATCCTCTTTACGCCTTGTTCACAATGCTACCTTCAGTCGAACAAAATAACAGAACCGACGAAATTTTCCTAGAAGCTCATCCAACACGTTTTCTTCAAAACACGATTCTAAAAAAGTCTCCTTTGCCGAACAGAGACTGAATCGATCATTCAAACGCAAACAGATTCGGTCAAACTATTCCTGAACGTTTCATCATCCACGTCCTGATGTTATTGGTTTTAGGAAGGAATCTACAAGACCGAGGAGCAGCACAAGATATTACTGAAATACGAAAATTCATGGTTTTATCTCCATTTGTTCGAGATTTCCATTTCGTCAAAATGTTACATTTAACCGAGCAATAAAATAATCCTTGAAAATCCGGCCGAAATCTACAGCGGTATTTCGTTTCCGCGAATCGAGCCAATAAAGCGAAAACCGTCTGTCCTGTCTCGTCTCCAAGATCATCGCGCACATTAAATTTCAGAGCCGAGCAAGTTGGCAAGGGGCGTGCCGATCAAATAAATCCCGCGCAGGGTAGTTCGGTGGAAGTTATTCGATCGTATACCCGTACGCTATGAATTACTATTGTATTTACGTCGGTGGACAGATATAACAGTGCTGTGATCCCTCAGAAATTTCGCAGACACACGTACCGTTAGCTTCCTACAAAAATTCCGATAAAACGTGTTGCATTACAAAAGAATCGCAATCAAAATGAAAGTAGAAATGACGCGGATAATCTGAACATATTTCTGATACGAAAATCGAAGGAACTTCATTTCGGCGTAACAAGAGTTATGTCCTGATTATAGTCCGCGGCGCGACCAGATCTCCACTCGTCACTGGACAAAAGGATACTTTCTCCTGACAGTTTAGAGGACAGTCGTGGAATAACGCAACGGTAAGTATGCGGAAATGCTTGAGCCGGTGGTCGAGCCGTGGCGAATGGATCGTCCATTCATCTCCTGGACGGTGACGTGCCAAAAATCCGTTGAGAAACCGATAAAGACCGGCTGCGTGGTCGTCGGTATACCGGCCGCTCAATAAAATCGCGCCAGGACCCGTGAATCAAATTTTAATGTCTAGAGTCTAGGTGCTATCGGGCGGTGAGGAGATCGACGTCCAGGTTATGTGTCACTGATTTATTTCTTCTGGCAAATGGAGGGATGGGTCCCGTGAACCCTGCCGATTCTGCTTGACCGAGATGTTACTCGCCAAAAAAACATTTTCTACAACCTCTACAGGACAGAAATGTAACTCGCCTGCATCGAATAAACATGATCCTAGTTATAAGTGTAGTTATAGCTCCGAGGACTTAGATCATGTTTTATGGACGCGTCGTCTTTATGATTCTAAAAAAATTAAATTACTTAATAAGTTGCGTAAAATTAAGTTTTTTCTACCACTAAAAGTGGACCTAATGTTAAAGCCTGTGAATATATTTTTCAGTTTCTATGCGACTGCAATCTTCATCTCTAGAGAATATTCATTCTTTAATTGTACAGTAACTGTAAGACTACTGTTAAAAAATATTGTTAAAGCCAAAATAAACCCATAATAGGTTTCAGTGGCTCGATAAAAAAAAAGATTGAGAAAAGATTGAACCCTGCCTATTCTGCCTGACCGAGATATTACTCGCCAAAAAAACATTTTCTACAACCTCTACAAAGCAGAGACGTAACTCGCGATATGTGTAATCTAGTAAATAACGAGCGCAAAGATCGAGCAGCTAATTAATAAGCGTTGGTAAGTAAGGTGTTAAGAAACCATTGAATCGAGAGCGTTTGAGCTCGCGCGGCGGGAAGAAGAACACGAAATGGCACGGTTAATTATCGCGCGGTCGCTAGCGCGATGATCATTAGGACACCAAACGCGGTGTTATAGAAGCGAATAAGAAATGAATACCTGCCCGACGGGGATGTGTACGCTTTTACACAGGTCGTTAAGCGTGACGACGGTGTTGGGCATTACGTCATCGGGCTCCAATTAAAATCAGATTATTAAAACGTCACGTCCGTCAAACCGATTAGGAAAGGGTGTTGTGGATCCCGGCAATGTATAATTTCCAGGTGCGCGGCACCGCTTCCAAACGAGCCGCGGACTCGAACGAATATGAATTAAAACGTGCCTGCGCCGTGATCGTTACGGAAATTGAAAAAAGTCCTGTGGAATTTTGCGTGACTCGCCACGTGCCCGGAAATTTGCATTTAGCGAAGAGAACTCGTTGCGTCACTGGGTGCGTCAACGCGTACATTCGCCAACGAGAAAAATCCATAAGCAATTTCCTAAAACCAATCTCTACACTAGTAGGATCTGGAAGTACCTTAGAAAAGGGTACTCATGGCTATGAACCCCTTCGGGCGAATCACTGAACCATGTTTTATGGCAATGGAACTTGTATAATGAGGAAAGGATCAAATTAACGAACAATCTCAACAAAATAAGCTTCCAGCTTCCAATGGATGTTTCAATATTAATAGTTAAACCCAATATTAAGGCATGCCACTACATGTTGTCATTTTCTAAGAGCTGTGATTTTAGTGTGTAAGTTTTTTTTTGTCTATACTGTCCCAACAAATCACATGTCTGTTTTCTTATATGTATACTGTATCTAATAACCTTATTCCGTTTTGTAATACTTCTATTATGTTTTTTATGTAGCGTATTTCCAGTATTGTAATTACATTTATGTTGAAACAAATCTCATATGAGATTTTTTTAAATAAAAAAAACCCTTCGCTTGAAATTGAAGAAAGTCCTGTGCATTTAGCGAAGAGAACTCGTTGCGTCACTGGGTGCGTCAACGCATACATACGCCAACGAGAAAAATCCATAAGCAATTTCCTAAAACCAATCTCTACATTAGCAGGATCTAGAAGCACCTTAGAAAAGGGTACTAATCGCTATCAACCCCTTCGCTCGAGCATTTCCTATTACTCGTAGATCCGCGACCGAAATTCTCAGCTTGTTTCCAACCATTCGGCGGCTCGCTTTGCAAGTTGGAGCGGGATCTCTTCATCCCGATTTCATCGAGTTGCGCGGTGCAGTTCCCGTTTCCGTGGCATCCGGTCGCGCTCGAGGAGCCGGGAATGATCGAATCGGGACGATAGCATTGCAAGCTCGCGTCGGCCAGCCGTGTGGGAGTATTTTTCCAGCGAGGTTCCTTTATCCGCTGGTACAGATTCCACCGCGAGGGTCCTGGCATAACCGCGATAAATTACGAGAGGGTGGAAGGAAGGCCGAAAGGGGGACGCGGAAGAGAGACGGCCGGGTAAAATGGGGGATAAACGGAGAAAGATAGAGAGAGGAGAGACGGGTGTAGCTCGCTTTGCACACAATTTCCACGTGGTCAGCGGCTGTGGCGCAGCGCGGTATCTTTGCGCGAAAATAAAGTGTCGTTGCCGGCTCGCGCGCTCTCGCGTCCGCGCATGCGTGCTCGATCGAGGAGGATCGACGACGACGGCAGGGACGAAGGAGGAAGGAATGGTAGTGAGGCCCTTATTAACATTTCTCCGGGATTCGAGGCGAGATTAAATTGACAGGAAGGATTTGCGAGTCGTTTGTTACCGGCTACCCCTTGTCTCCGCGCTCCTTCTCGCTCCTTCTTTTACCCGAGCCCGAACTCCTTTTCCCTTCTTCTTGATCCTCCTCGTCCTCCTCCTACCAGCGTCCACGTCGGATTTGTTTGCGCGCCGCTACAAAAGCCGATTTTCTCTTTCTCTCTTTTGCCCCCGATCCCCGCTCCGGCTTGTTGCGACTCGATCCGATCGCCGAGAACGATCCGTTCCCTTCGATCTCTCTTTTCTCCGCGTCTCCGAGGTCTCGTGATCATGCGAAATCGAGCCGCGAGGGTGATTTTGATCGACGGCTGCGGGAAACCTCGATACTTGCACGGGAACGGTCCCTTGCCAATTTCAAAAGCCAAGCATTAGAAACATGGATTTGAAAAATTCAATTATCTTCTTTCTTTTAAATTGTATAAATGAATAAATCCGTTAGCTATTATAGTATGTTTGCCCGCTGATTATACGCAGGATTTGCGTTGTTGATACTTGGCGTGTAGACATTATCAATCACCGCGCACGTAAAAGATATAATTATCCAGTCGTTAGGTGTCGGAATCCTATAATAACTATCAATCCATTCGACAAAGCAGCAATTACAAAATGACTGGTCTACAGTCTGGGTAATAAGACAGTGCGATTTCTGTTATTTTGTAAAACTGATCGACACGTTGTGTCAGGATTTATCGAGCAGAAGAAGAATGCGAGATCGACGGTGAAACTATCCTGTGGCAGATCCGAGCAATCTCGAAAACAAGTCCATCGCGGTCGTGGAAAACTTCCGAGCGCCATGTTCCGATGGAAATCGCGCGATTTGCATAAATTAGTCAGCGACGTAACGATTCCGCTCTTCGCCTCGATGCGTTTGATGGATGTTACGGGAGAACCGTCTACCCGGAAGCGACGCGTACTCTTTTACCGAGCATTTAAAAAGCTCTTCTTGTTAACATGCCTGGAAGGAGAGACTGTAAAGAAACACTTCGAATGTTCTTAACTCTTCTTGAAACACCAAATGGTTTAAGAAAGATGTCCAACAGTTAAAGTACTTTTGTCAACAGCTAAATTATAGATCCATAGAAGGCACGATGTAGCATCTTCCCAGGGTCCCCGACGATTCTTCACGCCCCCAAAGCCCATTGTCCATCAAGATCATAATTCCCCGAAGGAAACAGCCGTGAACGCGACGAAGGGATCGGGAGCCATGAAAAGGGCTGACGTTAATGGGACCTAAGCGTCGCAACAATTACAGATATTTAATTAAAGGGATCGGGCACCGATCCGCGAGCTGCCACGATTCTCAATCGCAGCTCCTTTTCTTGTTTCTCGTCTCTATCGGGAGATATGCGTTTGCCAGGGCAACGCCGACGGCCGAACACGAATATGTACTTACCAGCCGCATACCGACCCTCTTCGAACAGAGTTTCCTCGAGGTATAGTGAATCCTGAATACGCATTGTCGCCGATCGATCCTGCTCGGTGACGTCGAATTTACGTTATTCGGTCCGGTGACGATAATCGCAGGGAACCTCGTGGAAACACCGGAAAGTGCTAAGTCTGTGCGAAAATATTTATCGGTTTCGTTCTTCGCGTTTGCTACCTTGTTGTTCATTTTACGTGGTTGTTAGAAACGTTTTCTCACTAAGACTTTCTCCTTTTAATATGTATGAAAATGTTTATTTTTAATTATGTGTTTAACCAGAATGTTTTGATTGGGCACTTTCTGTCAGGCACAACCATTTCTCTGCGGAGGTTGGCCGACGATCGAAACGCGCGTTCATGGTAATTTTCGAGCATTAAACGTCGTTAGGCTTGATTGAATCGCGTCGGTGAAGTGTGGGCAGCGGACGAAGGCTGCGCGATTGAAGAAGACGGAGTGAGATCGTTTAGGCTTGAAACAATCAGTGAAATTGTGAAGCAATTCAATCAGAGTTCGTCGTCCGATGAACTTGTACCGGTGAGAGATGATTTTGTTGTATCGTAACCGGAATGCAGATTCTCGAAGAACTTTGTGACAAAACTTTGTATTAAAACATTTTAATAGCTAACGTGGTTCTCGAACCTGAAGATTCAAATCCGAATGGCTAATTGTTGTCGTAAATGATCAAACCTTTGCGCCACAAATAAAAATTTGTAATATCCTGAAGATAAATTACGATCGATAACCAATTAATTAATTATGAAATTGCTTTTTTTCTGGGTGGACGTGTCAAGGACTTGTAAATGTCAATACGAGTTGCAATTTGAAAATTGAACTGGTCGTCATGTGTGCTGTCACGTTCCCTCATGGAAGTCTGATCCTTTAATCGTTGCTCCCTCATTAGTAGGCGTCAAAGGCACCGACCGCGAGGCGAAAGCCGCGCGAGAGCCCTCTCTTCACGAGTCCTTTAAACCTCGATTATGCCTTTTTCTCGCACTGCAGCTAGGGAGCAGGGAAGCCGAACTGGGCCGCGCTGAAAGGCCGATTTTTTCGAATTTAATGAACCGAACCACGAAGGACCGGGTACCTCCTCGCGAAACAAAAAGGACCACGAAATACAAGCCCTGACTCTTGCTACTCGCCGAACTACCGCCGACATTCTATTGGAACGTAAGTATCTGCAATGAGTGAATTTAAAGGTGGTTCGGAACCCATCGTAATAAAATAGAAGTAGGCTGAAATTAGGCGATAGGGAGATTGGTAAATGGATTTGAAACACTGAGAGGACAAAATAATCATATACAATAGTAAGTGAATTTAATTCCTTTCAACGAAACAGCTAATAAAATCGTCCAATGCGGTCTGCGGCAGCATTCGTAAGATTTATGTAGCAAGGACTGTCCGCGCTTCTCGACTTCCGGAAATACGACTGGAGCAATGTTGAGAATTCCAATTTGATCAGGCTTACGTCTGATTATCTGTGAAAACGCTCCACTGGCCCAGACATCCCCCGAAATTTAAGGGAGACAAGGGAGAAACGAGAACGCAGACGCACAAACAACGTTGAATTACGAGTAGCAATATCTCGGTCGAGAACATGGTCTACTGCTACCGGGAATATCAAAGCGCGCACAATGGCCGCGATAATTCGGGGGCCGTTTAAATCAACCCTAAAATTCTGGGTGGGTCGACGTCGACGGCCTGCAACGTGCTTTTAGCGGATCGAGACCGTTTCTACATGAAATTGAATTGAACGGAATTTTATACTTAAAAAAGAGCCTAGCCGATTAAGATGGTCAAAATGGATGGTTTTTCTTGGTCAGCTTTCGAATGGTTCGATAGCCATTGAAAAATCTCAAAGGGTAGTTTTGATCGTCTTAATCGGCTAGCTCCTTTAGACTTTTTGTATCGATTTTAAGCTGCTGAATCCCAGTTTGGAACTACAGTGCGTCACAAAGCCGTAACACTCGAAAATCTGTCTCGTTTTCACCTAGCACACGGTCCAACAACTATTCCGAGAAACTATTCCGAGTCCGGCGATGCTCAGCATCTTATTAATGCTCTCCTTGCTTCCCTCGGCGGCTCTCACGACTTCTGTTTAGAGCAAAGAGGCTGACAGCTGCGCTCGTAGACGGTTCCTAGCCGCGGAGAAACAAGTAGATTTAGGTTTTCGGCCATCAATCGTCACGAAAGAGGAAGTCCCGGGAATTGGACGGGATTCCTGGTAGCAAACATTGTTTCAACGAACGCACGGACTATTAAACGCGGAATCCGCCGGCTGAATGGCTCGAATTAGAGCTATGAGAACTCGATGTGCGAAAACTCTAGTCATCCCTTTGCTCTACACAGGAATTTAGTAATCCTTATTAAATGCATTCGATTTTACATAATTCCTGATGATTTCTCAAATGTTTCTCGAAGAAGTACTTCTTGGTACATTTTGAAAGATCCTATTTCGGACGCTTTTGAGTGTCAGGAGCGCCGCGAGGTTCGATTAATATCGCGGAGTTTTTCAGCGAACGACAGGAAGCCGTGATCTCTTCATCTTCGGGAAGAATTCCATTACCGCGGGACACCGCGATCGATATCTCGATTACGATTAAATAAAGCCTTGCTCGACATTCCGCGAGTTACTGCGATCGTTATCCACGGTATGCGGAATATGACGTTTCATTAAACACTGCCGGTATCCTGTCGACCATGTGAACGATACAGCTAATATGATTTCACGTCTCCCAGAACGCGAGTGAATGCTAATGGAAGAGCCTGATCTATCTAATTTGTGATTGAATTAGTAAAATCAGCTTGAAATATAAATTGTACGCTCTTATCGACTCAGACATAGATAAGCTATAACATAGGAAAAGTATGTTCGTATAAAAATCCGCGTTCAACAAATGATGCAATATTTTTCCGCGTTTGTAAAATAAAAGTGGACGGTTCTCGGTAAGACAACCATAAGCAGAGCGTCCGGCAGTCGTGTTTGTTAACTAGCCAGTAATTTATTCCCGTGTCAAAGGTATTTTATCGTCGTGTCTCGACGTTCTCCAAATACGACGTATGGCGCAGATAACATTATTCATGAGTATCTGGTGTTTTTTTTTCAAATGGCATGCCTGTCTTATGAAATATGTAAAAAGTTCGATCGAAATAGAAATAATATCTGCGACGCGATGCAAGAATTTCTTCGACGATTGAAATTTCTATTTTACATAAAGCTTCGCTTCGCTTCCCAAATTCCTTCTCGAATCAAAGAAAAAGAAATGGATTCTGCAATCAGCGAAGAAAATTTTGCAGAGAAGAAGCGCAGTCTTATCGTATCATTCTTCATGAATTTCTTTGGGGGATTGATAGGAGACAGGATCGAATCGATCAGGGGTCGAGCGGCTTTAAAAATCCCCGGGACAGGCGACACCGAAGTTCGATCTTCTCGGGATCAATGGAGGATCCGTGGCGCGGCGCGCGAGAGAATTATTCAGCGGTCGATGGTGCTCGAGCGTTAATTGCTCGTTAATTACCGTTTATCGTGCGATCGGCGGCGGTGCACGCGGCGCACGCGTGTACCCCGGTCACTTCGTTATTCGGCAATTATTTCGATAAGCGACTGCCGGTAGCAGAGGTCTGCGAAACGAGCCGGGACCCGTTCGGATCGGAGCGTAAATCTAATTGATCTCCGGATCGCTTGGATTTTTTCAAGCTGGCCCGGAGAGACACGCGAGAAAAGACCGAGAATGGAACGGAGGGGTAGGCGGGGGAGGACGGGGGAGAAGAGGAAGAAGGAGAAGAAGAAACGTGTTCATTCCCTGCGGACGTTAACGAAGAGGTTATTTACCGTGGTCGCCGCACCGCGCCGCGGCATTAATTCTTCCCTATCGCGATAACTTCCCGAAACGCGCGGCTGGCATTGCCAGCAATTGGCCAGCTGCCAATCGAGCGCCGGCTACCCACGATACGCTGTCGAATCCCTCGAAACCGCTGACTATCTGACAAGAAGATCCGGGGACCGCGTGCTCAAGCTTGACAGCGATCCCGGACCCCGAAAACGCAAGCCGATCACGTTTACCACTTCGATTCGAACGCCACAGTCAACGTTCGAGGTAACAATTTCGAAAGAATTTTTGAGAGAGAATCGTACGAGAAAAATTCTTGGCACAAGACTCGCCGGAACATCGCTAAAAGTAAAGCAGTCGAGAACTACAAATTACGGGGAATTTTTGTTAAAAAAAAAGAATATAGGAAATCCTTGACACGAACTTTGAGACGCGAGAAATAGTATAATCGTTGAACAGTAATTATAGAACGTGTTTCGAGTCGGAATAAGAACCTTGGCATGAACTTTGAGGACGTCACCCGAGCAGTTGTCGAGACGTGGTAACGATGGTAACAACGTCTGTCAAGTTGTGACAAGTTTGATGCATTTGTCCTAGCCAAATTTCGCGAGGATATTCTGTCAGCAGTGGCAACGGGAGAGACCGTGTGTTACAAGCATCGAGTTATTTTCACGAGAAAACTATATTTATATAGCCTCCGCGGAGGCCATAAAAATTCCACCATTTGAAACTCCATATTTCTGTGAGGACAGGATTACGGCTACCACGAAGACAGATGTACGACCTTAATAGTAACATGATCCCTAAATCTTGATCACGAAAAAGTTCCGCGATTCGGGACACTCTACCGTTTTTCTTTTTCATCAGCGTAATCAGATTTCACCGGCGCGAGCTTAGATCATTCTTACGAAAACATATTTCATCGCTAACTGTACGACCCTCGAAATCATTATGCTCGTTTCCAGAAGCGTACCGGGCGTGATTTATCAAATTCCGTAGGGAATTTTGAAATTCGTCATACGTGAAACATTCGTATGCGAACGTTTCTTGCTCGCTTCAATCGATGGCAAATTCATTAAAACGAGAGCCTCGATTTTCGATTCACCGCAACAATAACCGGCGAGCGCTAAAGAAGGCTCGGCAACAAACTCGGAAGCACAGGGCCGGCGTCGCAGCTCGGCTCGGTGCGCGGTAAACAATTTAAATTAATGCCGCTCTTAATGGGCCTTACGTGTTTTATGTTTTCCCCGCTTTTGCTGTATTTATAGCTGCGAGGTATAGCGGCGGAGGGTCGTCGTTCTATTATGAAAAATCGGCGTCCCTCTTCGATCCGCTTCTCTCGAAATCCCACGAGGATCGTATTGAACGCCGCGAGCTAAAGATCCGGATGCAAAAAGGCCACGAGCAGGAATAGCGGAACTTAATTACAGCACCGGGTAGCTGGGCTCTTTAAAGAGAGAAAGAGAGAGAACGGGAGGAAGATTTATCGCGGCGGCCACGAAATAATATCGAAGAGAAAAATATCGGTCCGAAGACCCGAACACTTTCGCCGCGGCTAGCTTGCGATGTTATCGTTGTTGTTCACTTCCTTATACGAGGCACACACCGTCCTAGCGCACGCCACGCGATAAACTGGTAATGTCAATTACGCGGCGCACTTTCGATGCTACGCAAACCTAACCGCAACATCCTCCGCGCAGGAAGTACCGAAACCACCAGGACCGATGGCCCGAGAAATTTCAACCGACCGTTCGCGACAATTTGCTCGATAATTTCAACTGTTTGCGGAACCTAACCGGCTACACGAGTCTCGCAAGTCTCGACAACGCCGCTTCCGGTTTCCTCGTACTCTTCGCGGCGCAGGCCAAGCCTCGACGCTTTTATACTACTGTGGAGGTAACAGTTAAATAAATAAACTAGAAAACAAAATTCCTCGACACAACTTTATTATAAACGTTATCGATGTACGATAGGAGACTTGAAGTTTTCTACTCGAAGGTTCGCGACTGAATGTCGGAAAAAATATTTTTTCAAACCTTCTGGCGGAGGTACAATATGGAGGAGAGGAAAAGTCAGGAGTGGGAAGTAAGGAGAGGAAAGTAAGTAGAGGAAAGTAAGGAGAGGAAAAAAAGTAAGGAGAAAGCGGGTATGGCCAATCCCATGCGAAGCAAGGAATCGGAAAAGAAAACACTCAGGAAAGGTTGCCATAAAAAAAAAAACAAGGAAAGGTTTGTCAAGACCTAGCCGTAGACCTTGGACCAGGCACAAGCGAAACCTGGAAAAGACAAAAGAGAGGATTCGGCCTGCGTGGGTCTGGTCGCCAGATGTGAACCAGCGCTGACCAGGCCCGCGCAGGACGGGGAAAAAATAGGGAAGGAATAAGGGATGGAAGTTGTGGCCGCCACACTACATTATTTATTCGATCGCGATCTTTTTCTAGGATTTCGAAAACGTTTAGGTTAAATTGTAATCTAATATTTTCGTGTACGCACGCGAATGAAATTATTTTTCAGCCAAGTTCAATCTCGCACACGAATTTCCAACGAACCGAGAACAATATCCGTTCGAATATTCTCGGAATAGAAAAGCCCCGGTGGCAGACGGTAGCCTAAACGATCCGGACAGGTTGATTCGTCAGCGGAGGATAATTGCCGTAGCGGCGATGGCACGAGTACGTCGAGAATCGTGTCTGCGGTCGAAAATCTTTGTGAAATTCCCGTGCCTCTGCAGAAAGCCCCGATGTGGGTCAAGGCCCTCAGCACGCGTCTACTATCGAAGGAAGTTTACACGCCGGAGAGCAGGCCGGGCTTTTCGTTAGTCACACTGTTCGACTCAAGGAAACTGACCTATTCATCTTTCGCGGAACGTCGAGAAGTGCAGCCGCCGGCTTGTCCTCGATTTGCATCGCAGGCTTAAAGAAAACCGAGAGAATCACCCGTGAACAATAAATCCCCGCCGTTAAACGGTCCCCGGTTGTTCAGCGATGAAAACTTTTGCGCGGCTAACTTTAAACAAGCTATCGCGTTATCTTCTCCCCCGCAGCGAGTTGCGCAAACTCACCCGGTTGCAGATTTCCATTGCCACGCTCGAGTTTGCCGCCTTACAATTTTCTCGCATTTTTACGCGATCCGGTATCTGCCGGTGTGTTTTCGAAACCAGTCTTCGCTTTTGCTGGAATTTAATCTTCGGGTACGCTCAGTGTGCGTTTTTCATATTTTTGTTGCAGGTTGTATGTATCGCGTCTACCGAGAAAGTGGGACATGTTTAAAATATTCATTCGTTGATCGCCTCTGGCGAGGAAAAATTTTCACCCTTTTTTTATATATTTCTAACGCACAAACATAATTATTAGGAGTGTGCGGGTACCCGAAATTTCGGGTTCGGGCCGGGTCTGGAAATTTGTTCGGGTCGGGATCCCGAAAGTTTATAAACTTCGGGTACCCGAAGTTAAATAGTCTTAAAGACTATTGTGCTTCCTACACGTGAATTTAAAATAAAATACTGTTATTTCACATAATGCATTCGAAATTATTTCTTTTCCTCGCGAAGTTCGAGAACCGATTAGACGGGAAATACAAAAACAATTAAAAAAAGAAATAAAAGAAAAATAATAAAACAGTAGTATACTTATATATATATATATATATATAAATATAACTTTAACTTCGGGTACCCGCACACCCCTAATACTTATTGAATTAAATAGGAAAAGATCCAGTACGAGCATTGGAGAACTGCTGAATAGTCTGAGAGTATCTGTCGCGAAAACGGATCGGCATGTCGCAGCGGCGCGGCGGTCAGAAAAGGGTTGCGCGGTTCGTTTTTGTTGCAGTTGTTTCTGGGACGATTCGCAGGCCGGCTAGATAAGATTGATACCATGCTAGGAATCGTATCGCGATCACGGGACCGCTTAACATGCACGGTCCGGAGGGCACGTTAAGGAACACGAGACACTAGACCGCGTAACACGAGCGCTATCGCGACGTTACATTGTGTTTGCACGCATCCTAACCGCTGTAGAAACGCATGCCGATGATTCTTCCACGGTCGGCAGATAAACAGATAGGCAGATGGGTGTACACGTAGGTGCGCGCAGATAAGGGGTACTACCGAGAGGAAGAGAGAGAGAGATACTCCAGGATGAAAGTTAAAGTGGATACTTCACTCGCCCCCGGGGCACACGGTACACGGCTTTGATTTCGATCGACCGTATTTCGACCGAGTACCCGATGTTTCTTCCGATGCACATTGCACATGCTGCGCCCCCGTCGTCGTGCCGATCTCCGACACATCAATTTCGCTACTGAAACAGTATAGCCACCGGCAAGAGAGCCGCTTTCAGCCGGACACTTTTCTGGACCCCGGTCACGTTTGTATTCGCGAGAACCGCTTCGAGAAAATAGGGGAGCCGAGTTATCTTCTCTATCTTATTATTCCAGCGCGTACCGCGCTCGAAAACCGCTCGTCGCTATAGAGAATTTGCATGGGAGTCATTCTTTCAGAGATTCGGTTTCGTTTTAGGCTACTGGTGTGATTCTAACGCGAGTGATTCGAACCAAGTAGAAACCGTCGTCGAAGAATCGTCTCGGCTAACAAAGTCCATTCCGAAGTTGTAGGGTAAAATATTGTAGGGATATTTGGTGGGTAAAAATTGAATCCGCAGGGCGCATGCGTGGATGCTGGCAGGATCGGTGGCGCGCACACACGGATCGGTCGCTGGAATAAATGCGTGTTTATCGCGGCGTTGGCGGTGGCGGCACAGCTTTTGAAGCCGGCAGCAGCTCGTGCTGCCTTCCTCATCTCGTTTTCTCTTTCTTGTTCTCTGCGGCCGGCTGTTCCCGCTTGTTCGTGGCCGGTCTCGCGGTTGCGGCTCCGGCGCAAGCGAGCTAGCAACCGAGCAGTGGCCGAGCAACCGAGCAGGAGAGGCACCCTCGCAGATGGGCCCGTCCGATTTACATAAGGCCGTGCTCTCCACTCACACTGCCGCTCTCCGTGGTCGTCTCTTATTAAGCGTGCGAGAGCGAGTCGGATGAAAAGAGAGAGGGAGAGGGAGAGAGCCCATCTCACGCACACGCGTACCCTTTATTAAGGGCGCAGCGCACGAGCGCGCACCGCGGGGACACAGAAGCGCCGCGCATGCCTTGTTGCGCTAACAATACGACCGCCCACGTACGAGATATCTCGTTTTATTATTATCCCTCTGTCCGCTCTCTGCCCTTTCCTCTCCTCTTCCCCTCCTCTTCCTCCTTCTCATCCTCAACCGTTTTTTTTTCTCTTGCTGCTCAGGCTGCGGCAGCTTCTTCTTCTTCCTTCTCGTCCTTTCCCGCTGTTCCTCGATCTTGGCTTCTGCTGCCTCCTTTTCCTTTTTCTCCTTACTCCAACGCTATTACTTTTCCTCCTACTCCTCGACGTCCTCTCGCTACGGCAATGCTAGAGTATCTTGATGCCGTACCGTTTGCATCTACGCAGGAGATGGAGGAAACGGTCAACCATCGATCCTTCTTTTCACTGGATCGGTTCGCACATCCGGGTGTTCAGTGATAACGTGCTTAACGAGCTCAGGTAGGGGTGGAAGCTTTTAAGTACAAATATTGTCGCTTGTCCGAAACCATTAAGTGAAAATCGTCATCGTGAATGAAGAGTGAAGCTGAAGGAAGGTGACGTAGCGAGAACAGCGTTACCGTGGCCATACACCTTGGTCGCCCATATAAAGACTATATACGATATTAACGACACCCTGTAGCAGCAAATAGAGGACGATTCGACGACGTGGCGGAACAATGGCCGAACAGACAAAAAGATTCCGGCGAACGCGTCTTTGTAGCTACGACTTTATGAGGCGAGGTATGTGTATATATACACATGGGGCACGCCAGTTTGCCCGCGCGATTATGTATCGTTTCTCGTACAATGCGATTTGACGCAGGTGGTCCCTTCCTCGTAACTCGTGGCCATTTTGAGCGCGAGCGCGTGCGCGTTATATATTGGCCGCGATGGGAGCCGACAGCGTAGGCGAAAAAGGATTCAGGTGGGTCCCTCCCCACCCCCTTCTCTTTCACTCTTTCTCTCTCTCTCTCTCTCTCTCTTGGTCCCTTCTTTCGTTGTTCCTCGCAACTTTCCCGCTGATCTTTGTATTGCGAAAACGTGTTCAACGGGGATCGGAAACCAATGGCTACCGGATACGCGGAGGAACGCCTCCGGCATCCATCTTCTTCGCCATTGTTTCTACCCTAGGGAACGCTAGGACGATCTGCTAGAAAACATTCGTATTCTTTTCTAGAGAAGTGACAGCGCAGGTTTGGAAGGCGACATAAGGAATAAAGATGGATTCTCAGCATCAAAAATCAATTCGAAATGAGTCACTCGGGGCTCCCAGCTCGTTCTTTATCCCGCTTTTTCGAGGCGTGAAAAATTACAGCGCTACCTTAAGAATCCGGAGGAAGAATCGACGATGTGGCGGTGTATCGCGAGGGGTCATGTGCCAGTTGACCTTCGATTTATAATTCCTGTCCCCCCTGTGGGCCGTTTCAATTTCTTTTGCGCTGCCCAGCGCCCTGGTAACCCGGTGTTTCCGATTAAGGTAAACTCAACCGGGTAACATGGAAATCACCGACACAAATTTCCCCACCACGGTTTTCACCGACACTGGATTTGACCGACGGCTACTTTGACCGACAACGCCTTTATCCGACACCAGATTTGACCCACAACTATTTTGGCCGACAACGCCTTTAACCGACTCCAGATTTGACCGACAACTATTTTGACCGACAAAGCCTTTAACCGACACCAGATTTGACCGACAACGAATCTAAAATCGTTGTCGGTCAAATTCGTGTCGGTAAAAATCGTTGTTGGTTGAAGGCGTTGTCGGCCAAAATAATTGTCGGTCAAATCAAGTTGGTGAAAACCGTGCTGGGGAAATTTGTGTCGGTGATTTTCATGGAACCCAACTCAACCATACCGCAAATTCAACTTTGCTACTTTCGTGAACTATCGGCTACCGAATTCGCTGCCAGAAAAGTCCACCTAAAATGGCCACCACTGATAACTTCCTAGGTGAACGAAGCCACGCACCCTTTTAGAGGATCGTTGCGCAACATTGCATCGTCGGACAGTGGAGAGAGGTTACAAAACAAAATTCCCTTTTCTCTCGTTTTGGCTCTGGCGGACTAGGGCCGGTTGTTTCTTATGAAATCGACAGAGAGAAACTCGTACAACGCGGGAGGGGAGCCGGTACATCCTCATAAGTCACCGGCGTTAGAGGAGGCGGCGCGAGAGGCTTTTGTAACGAGGATTACGCTGTTCTACTAAATCGCTCGGGTTGTTCCTCACCTCGACCACCAACACCCCACGGACATTTTTATGGTTCCCCGTGAGCAACGAGGAGGGACGTCGATGTGGTAACCACGCGGACAACAAATTTATCTTTGTTCCGAACTTTCACGCACTGACAGCCAAGGGTCTCGGTGTCCTGTACATGACACACCGACGATATCCACGCGATACTTTTCTTGGACCATTCTCTGCAGAGAACAGCACGGTGCTCGCGATGCTCGGAATTCTATAGTTTCCAAACTTGTTTCCATGTCACTCTGAATCGTTCAAAAAACTCACAATCATTACAAATTATATAATTATTTGTTCACAGGAGGGACAATCAATAACACTGTCCAACAAATTCAGACTTTTTTTTACCTTCCGATTCTCACTACGCGATTCTGCGACAAAAGTCTATTAAAATCGCATAAACAACTTTAAACCACGTTATCTGGCAGTGCGAAAAGTATAACTATCAGAGGCACAAATTATTGGATTCCCTATATAAAATGTGTATAGCAAAACCTAATATATATTAAGGCTTGTATTTGTATTCACAATTATCTTACACATTGTAAACTATCAATATAAATCTTATGTTACGTATCATCAACTGGTAACTTTGTAAAACCAAATTATAAAGCGAAATGGACCTAACTAAGGGTCTAAAGAGCTTCGATAAAAAAATCGCATAATGAGAATCGAAAAGATTTTTGGCTGTTGGATTGTGTAATTGAAGTATAGATGATCAGAGTAGTGGGTAAAATTGAGACCTAATCGAGACCGAAGCAGAACGCCGACAGGAACAGCATCGCGAAAGTGACGAGCCTATCGGTAACAAATTATACCAGCTGTCACGGTGTCGGAGGATCTATCGGGCTCGTTATTATTCACGCGAAACGGCAGAGATCCGCGGGAGAGCAACGCAGAAGAATGAAGCCGAAGGAGAAAGGAGCGTTCCGCGGAGTGGCCACAAAGGCATCGCGAGCATTGTCACTGACAGAACAGAAAGCTGGTATACTGACGCCACTATCATAACGTACGAGCAACATATCGCATGACAAGAGAGGGCCCCGGGGAACACAGGGCCCCGCTGCTGACCCCTCTGACCCCCGCTGTTTTTGTGCCGGTGCCTGTCGGGTCGGACCTTTGGGTCCTGGTCCCAAACTGCGAAACATGCCGACACGGTACCGGTACCACCGGAGGCCTCTCACGAAACTCACGGTATACCGCCAGGTACAACCGTACTGGACTTTGCACGTGAAACACGATATTCGCCGTTCTGGGCCACCAACTACCATTTTGGCTCGTTCCTCTTCTTCTTTGCGACCTGACCATTGGGACGCCCTACGAATCTTCTCTCGAGGGCTGAGCCGTGCAATCGTTGATAAAGTTAGGAACTGATTTTGTCTCATATGACCGGAGGTTCCTTAACCCCTTAACCTATGATTTACATTTGGCCCGACCGATATACTATGGGCCAGGCCCGTGATAATCAGTTTTAGCCCGAATACAAGAGCACGTGTCTCAGACGTAGTTGTAGGTTAAGGGGTTAATTGTGTGGTGGAATACGCAGTAAAAAATGAGCGTACATCAATTTGAAAAAGATGCGTTCATAAAAGGGTTTGCTAAAGAACCTTGGTTGCCTCCATCGAACGTATCCACGGATTTTTCCACTGATCGTCGGGAAAACCAGTGGAAAATTAAGAACTGACTTCGTCTCTTGTGAGCAACTTAATTGTCTGGTTGAAAACGCAGTAAAAAAATGAGCATACATTAATTTGAAAAAGATGCGTTCATCGACACGTTTTCTAAAGAATCTTGGTTGCCTCCATCGAACGTATCCACGGATTTTTCCACGGATCCTCAGGAAAACCGGTGGAAAGTTAGGAACTGACTTCGTCTCTTGCGATCAACTTAATTGTCTGGTTGAAAACGCAGTAAAAAAATGAGCGTACATCAATTTGAAAAAGATGCGTTCATCGACACGTTTGCTAAAGAACCTTGGTTGCCTCCATCGAACGTATCCACGGATTTTTCCACTGATCGTCGGGAAAACCAGTGGAAAATTAAGAACTGACTTCGTCTCTTGTGAGCAACTTAATTGTCTGGTTGAAAACGCAGTAAAAAAATGAGCATACATTAATTTGAAAAAGATGCGTTCATCGACACGTTTTCTAAAGAATCTTGGTTGCCTCCATCGAACGTATCCACGGATTTTTCCACGGATCGTCGGGAAAACCGGTGGAAAGTCGGTCGGATGAATCAGATGTTGTCCGAATTAGGATGATGAGACTGTGGCCGATCATGGTTTACGAGGTCGACGCGTCGTCGGCACCCAGGCAATAAGTAACGGCAATTACAAGGCAACGACGCTGGTTGCGCCTCCGTGGCTCTTGTTCCGGGCGCATGCTCGCTAGCAGGGGCGCATGCGCTCTGGCAACGGCGGCGGCGCGTTCGGTATTTAAATTAACCGATCGATCGGCCGTGTTCACCTCGCACATTATGCAAATGCCGTGAAAACACGTAAAAGTTTTCTGCAAAACCAATTACGCCGACGCGACATCGGCAACGCGGCGGTGGCTGGGGCCCCCGAGTTAATTGCGAATTTTTGCGGCGTCCCGTCATTACGCTGTCCCCCTTCGACGTTCTTCTTTCTCTCTCTCTTTCCCTCTGTTGGCGTGTCTCTCTTGGACGCCGACGAACAAGCGAAACACGAACGGAGAGAGGAAGAGATAGAGACGGACGAAAGAATGCTCTTTTGCAATTCTGGGCCCCGGACCGGGGAGTGTCGGGCACGAGCCATCATTCTTAAAGCCCGAAATCGATCCGGCGACGTAAATTGTTAGTCTTTAAGCCCGTCGGACGCGCAAGAGAGTTACGGCGTATTCGCGAGTTAAGGGACACTCTGTTCAATGATGTTCATTAGTAGGGAAACCGTCGGGCCTGCACGCTTTACGAGCTGATGAGCTCTCGAGCTACTCTCCTCTTCTCTTTTCGCCTCTCGTCTCAAAGCCACCGCGTTCGACCGACGCCCGAAATTGCCTGAATAATTGTTTACGACGTGCGACTGTTCCACGGATAATTATACACGATACTCATTAATCTCAATCAGGCCGCTGGTCTTCCGTCGAACCTCCAGGGGACTCCCGAAGAGTTCAAATCTCTGAACACGGAAGTCGTTTTCAAAAATGAAAACGTATTTGCTGATACAAAGTAACAAAGGATTTCAGAAGGATGACGAAACTCCTAATCTCGAAGTTGCATAGAGTCAGAAGGAATTAAGAGAGAATAAAAATACTGGGACCGAGAAAGAAGTGTTCGCCAACTCGAAGAAGAAGAAGACCGTGTGGGAGTTCGGAGTCGAGAACCGGAAAGTTTTCGCGCGGATTCGGACGAGGATGTACCGTTTCGCGGCTTGTTTCTCGAAGACGGGACGCGTCGGAATCGGAACAAGGCGGAGGTGGATGGTTGTTTACCCGAGGAAAGGTTTACGGTTCGTCAGGCGTTCGTGTTGCTCGTGTGTCCACGCGGCATAATGATGGGGCCGCCGCGGCCTTGAAGAGGTGAGCCCCGCGTAGGTGTACGAGACACGGAAGATGGAAAAGCCGCTCACCGATGCCCGCGTGGGCGAAATGTATCAAGGCTGACTTAGGTGAAGTCGTTCTGTCGACACTTGTCGCCGATCCTGACGTTTAAATAGGTGAACCCCCGAGTGACAAACGACCGGCGCGAAGCCCGACGGGACCAACTTCAAAAGCGAGTGCCGGGACACGTATCCTTGCGAGAGGCAGCTGCCCGACCGATACTGTCTTGTTCGGTTGCTTGCTCCTAATTGTCCGGAACCTGTTCGCGTCCAACCATTAATGCCACCTCCGAAAAGTTGGCTCCTCCGTGTGCCCCACATTTTCACATTTTACTTCAGCCATTTAAGAAAGTGAATCCGTGTTTGTTAATGAAGTAAAAATAAGAAGAAGATTAATATTTTAAATGAATAAATATGGTGTTCGATTTAGAAAATGCCTTATTTCATGATTTGAATATTAATTGAATAAGTATAGGATTTTGAGTGTACAGGAATTTCAGCACAATTCGGTCGCCTTTCCGAATCGTGGCAGAAAAAAATAAGAAGATTAATATTTTAAATCGTGGATAAATATGATTATTAAATTTAGGAAATGCCTTATTTCATGATTTGAATATTAATTGAATAAGTATAGGATTTTGAGTGTACAAGAATTTTAGCACGATTCGCTCGTCTTTCCGAATCGTGGCAGAAAAAAATAAGAAGATTAATATTTTAAATCGTGGATAAATATGATTATTCAATTTAGGAAATGTCTTATTTCATGATTTAAATATTAATGGAATAAGTATAGGATTTTGAGTGTACAGGAATTTCAGCACGATTCGCTCGTCTTTCCGAATCGTGGCAGAAAAAAATAAGAAGATTAATATTTTAAATCGTGGATAAATATGGTTATTCAATTTAGGAAATGTCTTATTTCATGATTTGAATATTAATGGAATAAGTACAGGATTTTGAGTGTACGAGAATTTCGGTCTCCTTTCGGAATCGCCGGCGACTATGACACAACAACAAAACACCCGTCGTTCCACCTTTCACTCTCGTCAGCGCAATTACAATTCCGGTGCCCGGTAATAGGTGCGTGTCACCGACGATTATTGCGTCGCCGGTTGCAGATACTCGCGTGTCCGCGAGACAATAAACACACCCTCTCTTTCCCTCCCCACGGTCGCTGGAAAAAGTAACACGAAAATTTTCCTTCAACGTGGCCCACAGCTGAAGCAAGCTGCACTACGCTGCGCGCGAGAGGCCTTCGCGCGTGGGCTGCGCTGCGTGGGCTAAAACAATTCTCAGTTAATTAAGATAATCGCTTGTTTATGACGCCATGCCTCGGTTTTATCTGTCGCCACTCGGTGAAATTCGTTCGTAACTTCGGAACGAGAAAGCGACCAGATTTGTTTGCTACTTGCCGGAACGTTTCTTTTAACGAGCTGCCTACGAGCCAACTGTTGCTGCCACTGTCTCGACTTCTGACGGTAATGACAGTGTCTGACAGGAGTGTTCGGTCTTTGTTCACCGGACACTGACCTGCCAGCGTTTTTTTCCTTCTGTCATCCTGTCCAGTCCTCCTTTCACAGTGCAACCATTAATCAAGAAATCAAAAATCGGTCTGGATCAAACAAGTCTAGTGTTAACATTTATCAATGTATGCCTGTTCAACTTTCCGTTTGCCTAAACTCTTCAGCATTGATACGTTCAATTAAAGTCAGAAGATACATCGACTTTGACGCATTACATCCTACCGAAATATCATCTTGCACAAGTGGCTGCCAAAAACGTGGGAAGCAAAAATACGGAAAACGGATACACGAAATGTAATTCGAGATTCGAAAATCGGACTATCCAAGATCTCGCTGAAGGGGTTGTTCGAGGATCACTCGAATCCCCGGATCGCATGATTGCGACACGATGTTCCGCGACGATTCGCGTAGGAAGTTGTTTGTTCGTCTCCGGTGAAACGTTCTCGAAAACGGCGCCTCCGACCGATTTTAATAAATCGAGAACGGGCGCGAAATGATAATTTCTGGACGATGTTTCGGGTACGCACGGGCGCGATCATAATCGGCCGGCATAATTAACGCGACTTTCGCGTACAAACACGACGCGACGGCTGCAGGAGGATGATACTCTTCGTGAGGATCGGTTGTGCAAGCCGGGGCACCGTGAAATTAAACGACCGCGATTAATGGTAATTCACGATCGGGTTAAGGCTCAGATTAAAGGCTGGTATTACGGGTAAATCGACCTTAACGAATGCGATTCAATAATGGGAAGATCTCTGCCGGGATCGGACAGGTTTCACGCAGGTGCAGCAGATCGGGATCGAGATTGCTTTCACTTGGACCTATTCTGATCCTCCTAGGCACATTGCCTGATTCATTCGTTATTAATACTTTATTTACCGACAATTTCTGTTTCATTTGTCTGAATTATTTATTAGTATTATTTATTTTAAAGACGGACAGAAGCCCTTTTCGTATAAGTATTTACAAAGAAAAGACAAAAAAAGAGAAAGATATAAGACTAATTATCTAGTAAAAAAGAAGGGACATGGACAAAAAGACAAAGAAAAAAAAATAATACTGGTACAATCTGCAAAATTTTGCAAAGATTCAATGAAAAAATCAATACTATTATAAATAGTGCATGATTTTGCAATAATATTGGATTAATTAATCCATAAGAAAACCAAAGAAAAAACTGAAAACACGTACGCATGAACGACCACCTCAGTGACCAAAGAGAAAATTGATGGAGCTTTTCCCGCGACAAAGTCCTTCGCCAGCAACGTCGAGGAGAGAAAGCAAGGCAGCTCTGGTAGCAACAGGTGCATTAGCTCTCGAAAATTGCTCGATCGACAGAAAGGCGAAGGGCGAAAGGCGAGAGGCAGGTTACGTTCGCGGCGGACGTAAAGGATCGCTCGTCGGGTGGTCGCTGCGCCACTGGGTCACTGGGTCTAATTAGGTAATTAGCAATTTTGTATCCCGCCTCAATCAAAGCCCCTCCCTTGCGCAATGAATCCGTCGATCGCCGAGGCCGTGGACGATGGAAACTTCAGGCTTCTCGCATCAACATTTCACCAGCATCGTGTACGTTCGTGACGTTAATAACTTGTCTCTTTATTTTTAAATGTTCCTTTCTGGTTAATTCTGCTCTGATTGACTTTCACATTTTTTGCCGGGCAGGAGAACGCAACATTGTCCAGCTAGATAACGATATTTCAAAAGAGTATAATGCGAATCTCGGTGTTCAAGAAAGCAGGTTTGATGAAAAACGGGGGCGAGAAGAGGACGTAGAAAAGAGTTGCGACGCTGAGAGCGACGTATGCAGGCAGTTCGGCCGCAATTACGACACCGAGAGTCGGTAATTACTTTCGGTGCCTTTTCGTCGCGAAGAGGCTCCCGCCGGCGCGGCGTCCGACGTGAAACGTCGAACTCTCGACGTCGACGAGTACACGTGTACACACGAACGAGTCTGATCTTTCTTTCTCTCTCGTTCGATTAATCGAGAGAGGATCTGCGAAGAAAATCCAGTGAGAGGAGGATGCGCGATCGAGCCGGGCGATCGAGCGATCCAGCGAGTCTTACACTCGCCTTACGTTGCGGTGCGCGTCTGTGGGCGCGCGGCGGGCAAATTGGGCGTACTTTATGTCACGCCGCGTAATTTACGCGTCGTTCACCGCCTTTTCGCCGCGAGGTAATGAAATGGTAATAACAACGTTGCGATTCGGGGACGAGCCTCGGGCGGCCATCATTACGCCGCTAATGTGGGAAATCGTGGCCGATCGGAGAACAGATTCGGGTCCGATCGAGACTAACTCGTTCCTCGATCTGATTTCGTGATTCGAAATAATTACGAGCAACGATCTTCCGATCAAATTGATTTTGTTACGCAACTATGATTGGCTTCGGATTTCAATAACTTGTGCCCCTTTATAAATGTGTGTGCTTTTTATATTATATTATGTTTATATATTATATTATAATTTATTATATATATTATATTATAAATTTATTATATATAAATTGTAATATATATATACACACAAGAAATTGCACACATAGCTAGAAATTGTAAGCTGTTGTTCATGTTACGCCACCCGGTATATTGTTCATGTTGATTGCGAGCGGTTCGTTGCCATCGACAAGCGAACGACGAAAACGAAGAGGAGCGTCGATCAATCTCGTCAGGTTCGACGTCGGAAAAAGACGTTTAAATAAAGTACATTCATTCTTATCGCATTTACCGTTCTACTCCCGACTATCTTTTACAAAATTGATGGCTTTTGAGGATAGCAGCAAAGAGGCGCGTCGACATAAACAGCAAAGGTGTCGCGAGGAATTCGCGATCCGCTTTGAAAAATCCGATCGTCCAGGTGAACACGGACCGCGTAACGAGCTCGATCGATCAGAGGTGGATCGGTATGCTTGGAACGACACGCGGAATCGATCTCGCGAAATTTTGAGCCACCGTTCCCGTCACGGACGAAGGAAAGCTTCGCCGATGGTATGCGGTTCTGCCGCTTGTTCGACACGCGATCGCGAACCGGTCAATTTCTTCGCTGAAGGCGTCGCGCCGATTTTATCTGGAAGATCTACAATATAACGGCTGCTCGAAAGAGAAGTCCGACGCGTTAGGGTTCGTTTGTGGCGGAGCTGGAACAGAGCCTGCAAGTACATACCGCGTGATCAAAGCTACTGGAATATTGAATTTTATCCGCAGTCCTGTGATAACGAATCAATTTTTACGTACCGGAACGTGAACTGAGTACAAGAGCGGGTTTTCAAATCCTTAAAGGTAAATATACTTATGTATCAATTAATCCAATGAATCGCATAATTGCAAAATCTTTGCAATATTGTAAAATTCAATTACGCAATATTATATGATAATACCTATCGATTGTACCAGTATTATATTATTATAATTTTTTTTCTTTTTGTGCATGTCTCTTCTTTTTTATTAGACGAGTAGTCTTGTATCTTTCTGTTTTTTTGTAAATACTTATGTAAAAGGGCTTCAGTCCGTCTATAATAATAAATAATAATAATAAAAACATCAGATGCTTTTGTCTTTCTTCCCTTACAACCGGAACACCATGTTCTTCCGCGTTTCTGATTATAGCAACAAAGAAAAGAGATTAAATCGATAGTATCGTAGACGAATCGGTTGAGGAACCTTGATAATCGCGGAATCGTGGACCAATAATGGAAACGGAGTATAAATAGCCAATTATGAAGTTTCTAGGTAACGCCGGCAGACGCTGAGTGGTACTGTCAGTCTCCGGTAGAAGGTTAATGTATCGAGCTCGTTGTTTCCTCGTTGGCAGTCTTTTTCAAGCTTCCTTGCTAAGATTGCGATGATCGTCGACGAAAAGAAAATTCCTCCGAAAAGCCTGCCCACCGCAGGAATCCCATTCCTGATCTATACCGTTTAATCACTGTGTGCTCAATCCCGAGATACGTGGAAGCGAACGTGAAAGATCCTTGACAGAGATGGGGCAGTAGTGAAGCTCGTTACGTTGCTCGATGGGAACGACAATATTTCCAGGTAGCCGGCTCGTCAGGTGTTCGTAGCTACGATAACGTCTAATAACAACGTCGATGGAAGTCGACGGGCGGAATGAGAGACGAGGAAGAGAGAACAAGAGAGTACGAGAGAGGATCGTGTCGAGAAAAGAGGACGGAGAAGGCCAGCGTGCGGCGACGAGCCTGAATCGGACCAGGTGGCCGATTTGCCGCGACCACAATGACGCGTGGGCCGTGGAATTGTCCTGCGTGTCCGTCCTGTGCCGGCCTTTTCGCCTTTTTGCCATTTTGTCCTCGCCTCTGTCGTCGTCGGTGACGAAACTAGCCGTGAGAGACTTCTGCGACGATCGCTCTTGACGCCTTGGGTCGCGGGAAACTCTGACTCGCGACCGGAGAACGGTCGCCAGAAGAATGCCGCTGATTTATCGCTGTTTTCGTTGGCCAGGTGTTTGCCGCGACAGCAGCCATGCACACCGGCCCGTGGATCATAATTAATAAGCCGTTCCATTACGCATCCGCTCGCCCCGGGCTCGACGGCAGCTATGCTCAGCGAGGATTAGTGTGGGAGGGATTCGGTGATTTCGAAAAACCAGCTCGCGATAGAAGTGTTCGATCGAGTAAATAAAAGTTTTCTTTTTGCTACAAATGCAACAAATCCGTAGTCCAACTACTAATCGAAATTTTAGTAGTTTGAAAATTTTAATAAGTGTGGTAAATTTATAAAATTTTAATTAAAATTGAATTTATAAATAAATTTATAAAATTAATAAATTTTAATAAGTCTTCATTTCGATATACATGTATGCATCTGTTTCGGCGATGTGAAGAATGACATTATTTAATTGGGTAAGATGGTTCAAGTTTTCAAACATCATAGGTGGAGGCAAAGGTAAATGGTTGATGACTTTCTTTAGGTTAGATGCCAGTGCTCCGTGATACTCTCTAAGGGCTCTCAGCCCACAGTCTTACGAAATACATTGATAAATGAATAGATCGGATATTAGGAGTACAATAAATCACTTAGAGTAGAATAGAATCTGTCAATAACTAATTTTTCCTAGCCGCTGATGAACTCCTTCGGCCTGGGGCGCTCGAACCAAAATGGCTGCCGCCCACGCGTCACGACTGCCTTCGACTCTTAATGAAACTTTCATTTAAAACAGCAATTTTTCAGAAATAATCACTGTTAACAAAATAATGAGCATTTTGTTAAATTTAAATAAACCTTTTATACTATCATCGACAGAACGAAGTAGCATCTAAACTACAATGTTTCGAATTAAAAAATCGTTTGAACGCACGATGCTCCAGAAATTACCGAATCGCGTGTACGAAAGTTGAGGTTGGTCGAAGCAGTGGATTGCGTTCCGTACGATCGAGAGGAATTCGTGCATGGAAACGAGGCGGCGAATTGAAATTCAACGTCGACCGCGACGGAAAACATTGACGGGAGGAAGGAAGTGACGATCGTTGGTATTCAAGGCTGTCGAGGCTGGTCGACGACGAGGAAAGGTAAGGGGCCAGGTGATCGCGAGAGGGAAGAGGGACACACACCGGCAGAGAGGGATTTCTTGAGCCAAGGAACTCCGGTGACCGAGTGCTGACGCTAACTGACGCTTAGAATCGTTTCTTGGCCGCCGCCCACGCGCAGCGAATTAAACGGGACATCGTCTCTTCCTTCCGCGAGCGTTCGTGCTCGGGTACGCCTAATTCCAGCCTTGATGCCCGCACTTTTACCTTCGAAAATCATGGTTACCTTCCGTGAAATGAGCACACAAAATTGGGCCCTATGAACTGTTTTTAAAAAGATATACATTTGAAAATTGACGAAATGAAAAATATTTTATGTGAACGCTAAAGCTCTTTTTAAAAAAGTAGACATTTGAAAATTGGCGAAATGAAAAATATTTTATGTGAACGCTAAAGCTCTTTTTAAAAAAATAGACATTTGAAAATTGGCGAAATGAAAATTATTTGAAGTGAACGCTACAATTCTTTTTAAAAAATAGACATTTGAAAATTGACGAAATGAAAATTATTTGAAATGAACGCTACACCACGATATACAATCTCGGGATGACATTTCCACAAATTGTTAAATTCATTAAAAAGTTATTCCTACCTACTGATAATTATCATAATAAATACATTTTTTGTAATCGTTTCTTAATTAATTTGTTAAATTTCGTTGTCTTAAAATAAAATTAAATATTGTTCATTTGTTACTTATTTAGTAGTTAAGAAAGTATGAAACAAGAAATACGGACAACATCGTAATAAATAATAAATAAAAGAAGAAGGTACCTCGTTCCCATCGTGAAACAAGTTAATACGATGGTGCAATTGAAGTGCAAAGTATAATTTTTATGAAATTTTATATCCTCTCGGGCAGCAGGTGCCTCGATGTTTATAAGAGGCTGTCGGGCTCGTATTCGTTTAATTTGGATTATGAAACAGAGAAATCATTATCGTACAACCTGCAAGTTGTGCCTCTCCTTTCGACATGTGGTAACTCTTACCTTTTCAACCTTTGTTTTGGGTTGAGACACTTGGACTTATAAAAATTCTAGAACTAGCATTAATCGAACGCATCTTCTCCAGGAAGGCTCGAAACTTGAAGATCAAGGTATCGACTTCCGACAACGTCTGTTCGAGCACCGCGAAGAATTCCGGAGGAATTCTCTCAGGAAGAAGCAGTTACCGAAAACGAATGGCAAACCGAGCCGAAAGGAAATAGCCGGCTCGATTGTCGGTGGATCGGCACGTGGCTCGTCGTCGTCATTATAAAACACCGTGTTACGTGTGTGGGCGTTGCACGCAAGCATCGCTTAGGTGTGCGTCCCTTTTCTTTTTTCGCGCGAGAGTGCACGCGTTCGCGCTCGGCCACGTCGTGGATTTTTACGGTGACGAAGCGCGTTGCCTATATACACGTATATACACGTATGTACCTACGTATGTATATACAAGCGTGCGGCGATTTCAATGCGATACTTTCAGCCGCGGCTCCGATTCGACATATCTCGATCCGGTTCGCCCACGGAGAACCCGGGGCACGTCGATGTGTATGAATATGCAACGATAACGCGCGCGATTTATTTATAAGTATGACGCCGGGGATCGATCCCTCGAGGAGGCAGGCGTGAAAAATCGACGGAATATTATCAAAACGCGATGTTACGAAACGATGGAAAACGCCGCTGCACCCCGCTGCAGTAGACTGCACTGCGGTGCACTCCGTTGTCAGTTATTTCGCTACGTGTGATGAAAAATTTGGATAAAATAATGTTCTACGGAAATGCGTTCTACATTGATTTTAAAGCAATATACAGGCTTTCTTAAAATTCCTTTAACATCCAGAAATTCGAGGTTCTTGAGGTTATTTGAAACAACATTTTCCTTTGCAAAAATGCTGCCCGCGGCTTTGTTAAGGAGTTATTAACGAAAAACATACACCAATCAGAGCGCGACCTAGACGCGTGTTGGCACGGTCGGACAATTGACAGATGGCGCGCCGGACCGACTGTGCCAACACGCGTCTAGGTCGCGCTCTGATTGGTCTGTGTTCGTTATCTGATTGTTTCGTTAATAACTTCGTAACAAAGCCGCGGATGCCATTTTTGCAAAGGAAAATGTTGCTTCGAATGATCTGAAGAACCTCGAATTTCTGGATGTTGAAAAAATTCTGAGATACCCTGTATATTCATTCAAATCCATTTACCAAACTCCCCTTTCTTTCCACTTTCCTTATCGCCTAATTTCAGTCTAATTTTTAGCAGGACCTAATATTTATTACGCTGGGTTCCGAACCACCTTTTGCCAACAACACGTGAAACCATCCAAACTATTCCAACGTTCCACATTGTTTAACTTCGGTAATCGAATGAGAACCGGTGCTTTCAACAGGACCATGGTCATTGGAATTAAAGCAATATATATAATTTTGTAATTGAATATTTCTGAATTCTCGTGTGCCAGGAGGAAGGATGGAACAACACGAGCTCGGACAATTTCCCCCGGTCGCGATCGACAGTGAAAAAAAGCCGCTGAAAGCGGTCCGCTCCATACATCACGCGGCAGCTGGCGTCGTGTGTCGGCTCTTATTTTTGTTCCCTCCGCGCTTTTGCCACGGTTACACACTATCGTATGAATTGTGGACCAGTCCCGATTGGTTATCTCGAGCGAGCAGACTCGAGTCGTTCCGTACAGATCCGCACCGCTCGGCACCGCTCCGTACCGCGTTCCGAGTTAATTCGAGAGTACACGCGCGCGACACGCGATAAATTAGATAGAACGCAAACGAGATTGTCGGAACTATTCGCGAATTCGATCGAGCCGCGAATAATTTATGCCCGACACGTGTGGGATTATGAGCAGTCGGAGTCTCTCCGCGAGACGCCGGTCTTATCGACTCGAGGGCCGTTTCGCCGATTTTTCCGAGGGAGTTCACCTTCTTTCGGAAATCTTTAAACGAGAATCAAGGCGGATCCTGACGATGAAAAATCGAAAAATTGAGAAATCGTTCGCTGTTCGCCCGATTCGCTTGGGCTCTGCGATAGGTCAGTCCGCGATTACTCGCGAGACCCGAGCTATCCGGTTCATTAAGACTCGTATTCCTCGATGTATCGTTCGATACAGAGGAAAAACGAGTAAACTGTGTCGCGATAGGCGTCATAAATCACCGAACATTAAGTAGACGCATCGAGGAAAAAAGAGAAAAGAGAAAACGTCGTCGCCGAGTTTCGGAGACTTCGACGAGCGGATAGGTGCGAACGGCTGTCTGCCTACGCGTTCCGTGAACTCGGAATCAAGTTCAATCTGTGCTCGATTCGAAATATCGATACTTAGTATTTCATTGCAAATTTTACCAACAGATCCGCGTCGCTACACGGTTATTTACAAGGTAGAAAATATAACAGAAATTTATTTCCTGTAGCGCAGGTTTTACGAGATCCGTAATAACGTCGTAAGTTACGTAGCAAATGTGCCAGAGTATGTTGGCAAAATAGACTCATTTTATAATAGATCGATTTCTTAATAGTTCGTTATTAGCATTCGAATGTTCACGGGAAATGCTCGGAGCTGTAATTTCTTGTGTCGCTTGATTTTTCTTTCGGCTCCTCGATTTTCTGTTAAATGATATTTTATTTTAGTCGAACTGTCTGTTTTGCATAACTAGTTTCTGTGTTAATAAATTTGTCGTGCCGAACGGTTTCTCCCGCGACTAACGTTGCGCCGTGTAATTGTTAAACGGTCGCTAAAGGGTTAAAAAGGGACGAATAAAAAGTTACGAAAAAATTTGAACGGTGTCATCGACGCTTCTTCGCGATGCTCGACGCGGCGTCTGGTTTGCGCGCGATTCGACCGAGGACGAGTTCCGCGGGCGCAGAAGAAATGGGGCACGTTCCTTGCATTCGCGCTTTTTCCTCTAAGCGCTAAAAGTCGCTCGGTCCGCGGTCCCCCGGTATGCCTTTACCGGACTTAATTATATGGCCGGGATCCCGTAGTCGGGGCAGCCACTTTGAAAAATCCATCCGGCGTCCAATTACCGTCCCCCGACACGAAAAACAACGTTTTTCTACGCGACGCCGGTCGCCGTTACGCGGGACCGGCTTGGTCTTTTCGACGGCGAGCGAGTCCCGGTTACAGTGAAATTAATTATATAAATGAAAAGCAGGATCGTAACTTTCGGCTCTGTTGGCCGTAAACGCGCAGGACGCCGGCCTTTACGGCCTTGTTGCCTTCGCTGAGGACGTTCGCGAGACGGCCCTGACTCAGCCGCGAAGTTAACCCACTTTGAGCCAGACTTGGGGGCCCTTCGCGAAAATCATTGCACAGTGTTCCAACGTGCAGCATCTAGCTTATAAAGGAAATTATGTGATTCCTCGATTGTTCAACGTTACTGTAAAAAAATCGGATGTTTGATATTTTCTTTTAAAAAACAGACCGCAACTTCCCTATGGAGGCCCGTTGCGCAAGGTTCTGCGTCCACGTTGCTCACTTGAGCATCTATCTGATGAAGGACATTATTTAATTCCTCGATTCTTCAAACGTTACTGTAAAAAAATTGTATGTTTGATATTTTCTTTTAAAAAATAGACCGCAATTTCCCTAGGGGACCCGTTGCGCAAGGTCGTGCGTCCACGTTGCTCACTTGAGCATCCATCTGATGAAGGAAATTATGTGATTCCTCGATTGTTCAACGTTACTGTAAAAAAATCGGATGTTTGATATTTTCTTTTAAAAAACAGACCGCAATTTCCCTATGGGGGCCCGTTGCGCAAGGTTCTGCGTCCACGTTGCTCACTTGAGCATCTATCTGATGAAGGACATTATTTAATTCCTCGATTCTTCAAACGTTACTGTAAAAAAATTGTATGTTTGATATTTTCTTTTAAAAAACAGACCGCAATTTCCCTAGGGGACCCGTTGCGCAAGGTTCTGCGTCCACGTTGCTCACTTGAGCATCCATCTGATGAAGGAAATTATGTGATTCCTCGATTGTTCAACGTTACTGTAAAAAGATCGATGTTTGATATCTTCCTTTAAAAAGCGGACCGCAATTTCCCTACGGGGGCCCGTTGCGCAAGGTTCTGCGTCCACGTTGCTCGCTCGAGGTCCGATTCCGGCATTCCGGGGGGCGGCGGGGTCCACGTTCCAGCGGCGAGTCCCTTTAAAAAACAGGATTCCGGCGAGTTTCGCGAGATCGAGGCCCGACTCGACGCGGCGCCCGGATTCCCCGGCGCCTTTTGCACGCGGAATCGCTCGCGGCCGGTGGTATTCTAAAATTCCCTTAAATGTCAGCGAGAACCGCTGGAAACGAGGCGGCGAACACGGTACCGCACGGTCCCCCGGTTTCTTGTATCGAAGCGTGTGCACACACGAGCGCGGCTCGGGTCCCGGTCGGTCTTAATAACCGAGTGTCGTGGCCGTCGTTGCGAGGGTAATTATCGGGCCGCGAGTGCAAGCGGGACAACGACTCCCCCAAAATACACTCATTACCCGTGGCGAGTAGCGCGCCGGATTTCGTAATGGAAAATTATGTCGGAATTATGCGCCGTGTTGGCCCCGTGAAGGCCTCGTTTCCAGCCGGCGCGGCGGAGAGCCGATAACCTCGCTCGGACGCTTAATGAGACATCTTCATTAATGAAACGTCCCACGCGACGGGCCCCGTTTTCCATTATAACAACCTCTCGCTCTCTCGGAGCCTGTTTTTGTACGGCTCGCCGGCTCTAAGGAAATCGACCGCGGGGCCCGAAGCCGACAGGCATTTCCACCGGGACACGAATTTCGTAATGGACGACTAATTGGCCCGGCAGCGATTAAAACCCACAGACACGTCGAGATTTCTCTAACGAAACGGAAGACGATATCCTCTGTGCTCGATCGCCAGAGGATGTTACGCGGTATTATTATCATTCGGACCCTTGTATACTACGAAATTTTCGGAACTGTAGATACCGTACCGGAGTTCATTAGTTAGAAACAGTGTTCTCAGCGCTGTTGAGATTCCCGAAGAGACGCGAGAGTGTCGGCGACGAATTTGAATCTAATTAAAAGATTCGGTAGACGTGTAGCGATTAATTACTCGCTGCCAGCGAGGATGTTGGAATTTCGGTGAAGTGTGAGAATTTCGATTCGAGGAATTATGGGTTGATTGTGGGTCTTTACACGTTTGTGGTGTGTGTAAATTTGTAAAGTACAAGGAGGCCAGTGTGTTAGGGAGAATTAATTACATTTTAACTGTATGTTTACCGTAAGGCGATAAACTGAATAATTGTGTCCAACACAAAATGCGGAGGTCTCGAATTTAGTAACCTAAGAGAAGAGAGATGAATATTAGAAGGATGTGAACGAAACCACGGAGATTCTGGATCCTCTAGCTAATTCCCATGGTGTCCCACGGGACCCACGCTTCGCGTTACACTTCTGAAGCCGTTCCCCTTATCGAACTTTCATTCTCCACGGCCTTCCATTGTCCTTATCGTCGGCCGGAGCCACGTTCCATCGCCGCCAACGGGAATCTCACCCACGGTCACGCGAGCTAGAATGCGCCCGGTGTGTACCCTCTCGACGAGAAGCTTTTCCCGCGTGAAAACGCTCCGTGGGCCGTCCACGGTGCCCCCGTAATTCCGACATACCTGTCCGTGGACGAGCACACGTTGAAAATCGCGCCCAACCACCTGTGTCTGTACACGCGTCGCACACCTTGCCACGAACGGTGTAACACTCTCGCGAGAGGGAGAGAGTCCGAGTAAGAGACGGCACAGGTGAGAGAGAGGGGACGAATATTCTTGCGGACAGGTAGGTGCACGGTGTGCCAGCTCTGTGTGCGGGTATAAATATACGAGAGACAGGAGGCGTGCCTATTTATAACGGTGATATCATCGACGATTACCTACGCTTTCGCGTGGACAATCGTAAATTCTGACGGCAGAAGGGTGCGGGCCGATTCGAGACTATACCCAGAGTATCCCTCGTGCTCTCACTTTCTCTCTTTCTTTCTCTCTCCGGTGCTCCCGTCGCCCTCGAAACGGCCGTTTCTCTTCTCGCCCCCTCGCTCGCATCTTTTTCGCTCCAACCACCGAGCGTTATCCACGCGTCCAGAGTGTGACTCAAAAGTTCGAGACGACTTCGAGTCGACTCTCCTGCACTGGGGACCACGAGTAATTTAAGGTCGATCCATGACTCGATCTCGTGTGGGCACGGAATCGATAAAATTTACTCGAACGACGCGGCCTGCACGCTCAGACCATCGCTTTAACCCTCAACGTACCCTGGCGACGTAATTCTTGAACCTTCGCCGGGGCTTTAACTTTGTTCTAAAAATGCTTTTAACCCTTTCAAGTCTGATTTTGTTTACCGGTATTATCGTGAAGTTGGCTAATGGACCTAATCATTCATCTTTAGTGAAATGCTGATCCGGGGGTGGCCTTTGAGTTTTGCGTGAAAAAATTAAAGCGGTAGACAAGTGGACAAATAATTCTCCAGAGGTGGTCCAAAGAAGAAGTCACCGAATCCGACTTGTTTTATAGCAAGAAGCGACTGCAGTGAAGGGGGGCGATAAACTTTGCAAAATTGCGATTCGAAGACAGTGTTCGGCGATCCCTGTGGCTTTAACGAGCCCCCCGAATATCGGTGTCTACTTTCAAACACGAGACACCCGCGAGTCGAAAAATTCGTGGGCCACGCGGAACAAACGCGCCGCAGGGGGACGTATTATACGATCGATCGTGGTCGGGGGTGACATAAGCTCGCGTGCCGCGGGGGATCGCGTTATGCTAGTCGGTAAAAACCGTGCCCCGGGCCCCCTTTTGCCCGAGGTGAAATCAATTTTCGGACAGCGAGAGAGCCGGAGCGTCGTTCCGTTGTCTCTCGCAGGGATATCCTTGTTGCGTGCGGCCGCCGCGATGAGTTATTGCACGGCCAGAGTTGTATTGTTGTTCCACGGTGTTGCTCCGACCGATGTCGGGACGATGTTACGTCCTGCTTGCGCTGGTGGTCGGTATAACTTTGTTGGAGACGCGACGGGATCGGTTTGTGTCGTGCTTGAAATCGCCGGGGCCCGACATGTTCGTAAACTCGTCAGTGTACATGTTTCAATCTTTGTGTAACAATTATTGGGTCTATAACTAAAAACAACAATTGTGTATGCGCTGTAGCAAATCATTGGCATACAAGTAATTTTGAAGCTCTATTCGTAACCTGCAAAATCAGTCAACAATGTTTTTTTCGATCATGGAAAATTTTGAAAATTGGCGAAAGAAACAGCATTCGCGGGAAATTTTGCTGAATCACCTTTCTTGCAAAGAAAACTGCAAAGAACAAGCTCTTGCGAAAACACAGTGTTTCAAGTGGTTTCAACGCTTTAAAAGAGGCGATTTTTACATCGAAGAAAAAGAGCGGCCTGGACAGTCGAAAAAGTTTGAAGATGGATAATTGGAAGCGTTACTCGATCAAAATATCAATGTGGTACGTTGTCTAAAACTATTGAAATTGTAGAATTTCTTGTGCTTCAGCTGTGGAAAAGATCTGGGAAATTTCAGAACGTGTTCTAAAGATTTCCAATGGTTCGGGAAGACCTCGAAAAATCGTGATTTTCGGTGCACTCACCGTTGGCCCCGGGGTTAACAATCTCCGAGGCATTTCGGTCCTTATAAAACGTTTACCTGTGCGAAATTTTACGCGGTCGATTTTATAGCGACCAGTCGAATCCTCGGGATCCGATCGTTTCCGCGGGACAGTTTTATCGGCGATGGGCCGTGTAATTTTTACGCGACGATAAAATCGGCCCGAAAATCCTCGCGGAATGGAGGCGGACGAGAGAAAGGAGGAGAGAAGGTAATTTTATCTCGCAATAAAAATTCGCTATCGGTCGTTGATAAAAATAGAGTTGCACAGAGAGTGGATTGAAGGAACGATTTTCCACCTGCTGGAACGGGCTTCGATCGAAAGGATCAATCGACCCCCGAGGTGGTGCGAGGAAAAGAAACAGACGAAGCTTCCCGTTGCATCCGCGAGCACGTCGACGCCCCCGATAGACGTCGCTCGATCTCGACATTGACTTCCAGCGCGCACCAAGGAGGAAGTGTCGGTCTTCGACGACCGGAATAATCGATGAAATCGGCTAACGGTTCGCAGCAGCGGCGACGATCGCTTCCGATCCGTGAGCCTCGGTTATTATGCGAGTCGCTCGTGCGCAAGAAACTTCGATGTCCCGTGCGGAGCTCCCCGATGCTGCTGCAGTTATCCGCGTTGCGTAATTGACCAGAGACAGAACTTTCTCATGAAACGAGCACGTTAACCCGCACGTAAGCCCGTCTAATTGTTCTGAAGCTTCTATTACGCTACCGAATTTTTAAACTTCGCTTGGTGTACAATGCTACTTCTGTGTTGCGTTAACCAGTGCCTTTTATTTTGGTCAGAGGGTACACAATTGGATTCCGAGTCTTAAGTTCCCACGAAATATTGTTTCATAATTAAAATATCTACATCAAGACAAGGATCAAATCAAGACTGAATATATCTTCACCTATCAATTGCTCAAAGAATCAACCACTGCAAACAGCAACAAACATTGCCAGCACCACGCCACTCCAGTTAATTACTACGGGTCTTAATAATCCTAGCAACTTGAAGATATTAACATTCTCGAATTGTCAGTGTAAATATTTCAGACGGCAACAGAGGTAGTAATTCCTCAGCTTCGTCGCGGTCCGATCTCGAGCTAAATAAAACCGAGAAATTCCTGGTACTCGATCTCCGGGTAAAACGCAAACGGCACAATCTCGAGGATCCCGAAGATCGTAACAAGGAGGGAGACGTCGATCGCGCATTGAAAGTCGCGAATCGCAAAAAGAGTCGCACGGATGATGCTCTTCTGAACGAGCCAGAAAATCTCGGCTCTCGGTAGACTGCGATCGGTTGACGAAAACACGCGAGAATCTCGGTGGCTGAAGATCGCGTTGGGCAAAGAACGAGGCTCGGTAGTCGTCGGTTCCTCGTTTAAGGGTCGTAAAGCGCGAGGACAAGGGCAGAGAGTGAGTGAGACAGGGAGACAGAGAGAGAGAGAGAGCCGCAAAGAGAAAACGTTGGGAGAGAACGCTGCGTGGAGTGGCGCGGCGTGGCGCAAAAAGGAAGCAATAAAATGTAAATGTACTCACATTCCTTGTTGCGATCCATGGCGTGTTGAAGCGGCGAGTCGTCGACCTCCGCCTTCGGCGGCGACTGATTACCCTCAGCCATCTCCTTGCTCGCTGATCCTGGAACACCACCCGCGGTCTTCCTTCCTGCGTCCGCTGCTTTGTCCTGCTGCGGCGAGGGCTTCGTGCCTTTCTTACCGTTTCCAGCGTCCCTGCGGGTCCCAAACAACCAGCAAAACGTCCCCGTTTTGCGAATTAATCTTTCATACGCGCCCGGACCCCGGCCCCGGCCCCCAAAAGTCCGGTTCGAGCGGGTTGGAGAGGGGACGGGGCGAGGGAACGGGACCGAAACCACCGCAAAACGAGTGTCAATCGGTCCCCGGGTCCATCCCGGGGCCCCTCTTTTTGCCGATGATGAAGGAATGACGGATCAATCGACACTCGGCCGACCGCCTCGACTGGACGTTTTCATCAGAAAGCGAAAACGACCCACGCTTGGATACACTGCGGCTCGAGCTGCACTGTGACTGACCCCTCTTAGCAAGAAACCATAGGGGGAGTATGGGGACCGTGAATTTTAGTCCCCCTTCCATCGGGATATAGAGATCGGTCGATATGCTCGCTTACCCCTCCCGCCGGTTGGTTTTTGGGACAGGTGTTTTAGCTGCTGGCAACACTTCGCCTTGCTATTTAATTCTAAGATCATTGTGAACCACTGTGGCGAAACGACAAGCCCAGCAAATGATAATTAGCGGAAAGTGAGAATATAATCTAGACTGATATATAATAGTATGCAAATGGGCCTCGCGATTCATTCATTAGGACACAGTCGACGATTAAAACGTACTATCGCGTTAATTACAGTTGTCCGCGCGTTACGTGTTACGTCTGTTTACATCCGTTTATCTCTCATTTCGAATTCGGCCGAACGCGTATCTCGATGCAGCGCGCGCCACTTATCCCGTCGAAAAAATTCATTTCCATCGTATAAACGTTAAGAACGCCAATCTCCCCGGGAAGATTTCACAGAAAAGGGTCAACAGAAACGTCCAATTAAAGTTTATCGGGAAACAGGTAGCCCAAGAAAGCAATTTCGAAACGGCAGCAACTTTGTTCCCACCTGTAACCTGTTATCCAGTTCTTTATTAAGCGTTATTTACCGTCGTTGCAGCACACAGCCGACCGCTCCTCGCGAATCTCGGAAGCCGTATCTCCCGGCTCGCGTAATTCGCGAGATGATTTACGGCGAGAGATTACTCGCGATGGAACATCGATACGTTTTATCTCGAGGCATTCCATTCGCGTTTTCTACGATCCTCGGCTTGGAAATGGTCATTTTCGAACACATTTTTACAGCGCGAACACGCGATAATTAATTTAACTGAAGGCACCGGGATTTCGCGATCAACGAAGTTACCGATGACCCAGTAGAGACGCACAGACATGAAAACGTAACGTGGTATAAATCAAATCTGCACACGAAATTCTTACAAAAACCCACAACTGTAAAATCAGACTTTAAAATGATTAATTTCGGCGCATTTGTCAATGCAGCTATGTATTAAGAATGCATTTTTTGACGCGCGACGACTCCGCCGGCCTTTAAACCAGTGAATAAATTTATTTAACGACTTTCGCGCTCTAAAAACTGTCCCGCAAAACGTGATGCACGGTCAAGACCCGTTGCTTCCCCGAATGAAACGAGATTCCGAAGGAAGCGTAACGCGAATTGTAAATCTGTCGTTCGAGTAGCCCTGGGCCAGTGTGTTCGGCGCAACATTTTGGGCCCGGTCGTGGCGGTTGCTTAAGCCTTCAGCATTAATAAGCCATAATCGACGACACGGTCCCGGGGAGCGGGGGGTGGCGAATTTATGCTGCCATACCGTATCTCCGTGGCAGATATTCCTTCCGTGTGCGTAAAACCGGGTCATATTCGAGCCGAGGAGTCGCGGGGCCCCGAATAAAATGTCAACAAGGAAGATAAGGCCCGTCGTAACCGGTGCGCAAAGTTCAGATAAAATTACAGGTGGCCGATTAAATATTTTTAGGTGGCGGATGGGAGAGACTCGTCACAGCTGGAGATAGGAAGCCGGTCGTTAGGAGCGTTTATGCTCTCGTGGCACGATTACGCGACAAGGCGACAACGCGAAATTACGGGTTGCACGTGGAAACCCACGTTTCCACGGGCTTATCGCAACCCTGTCGCCACTTACGATTTCGCAAGGATGCGACCACTTAATAGAAATAATCTACGGGACCCGCGAAACTGCGATGGACACGATGCTGTTAATGTGTCGCGCCGATACCGGACGCTATTATACCATTAGCAGTCATCGCAGTTGCCAGAGCGCGGTTTACTTGCGCACCGGAGGGATCAGTCTCTTTGCTAGCCCATCTTGCATGGATTCGTACGAATATTTTGTTATTTCGAGCTGCAGATTTTTGTACATTTGAAAATATTCTCTAATCTGTTAAATGAATTTTTCTTTAAAAACGTTCCATTGGAAATGAAAGACTGTAAAAAATCGGCAGTCTATAGAAATTCATGAAATTAATTCATACTTTGCCCTTTTACATCCTGAGTGAAAAAATTTTGAATTCTTAGGGAGCTAATTCAAATGTAAAAATATTGTACATTCAGGACACGAAGGGATAGAATAAATCGATTTCGCGTCGAGTAGAATAGGACCGCCTGAGTCAGACTAGGAGCAATAAATTCGATTCTCTTCTTCAAGATTTCCTTCATTCGTATCTTGAAGCGAGTAGAATAAAACAATTAAACACAAGAGACAAAATTATGGATGATTTTTTATCCAGTAAAACCCTGGTGAGTTCCGAATCTGAATGATAAGTGACCGATCTCCTGGTCTGATCAAAGTCAGCGCATTCTACTGAACGAAACACTGCCACTTATAGCATCGTACTAGCTACAGCAGTACCAAGTATCATACATAAAATTTCTGTCGAATCATTCCGAAGAGTGAGAGGTTGAGGCTAATCAGGGTGTAAAAAGTAATCACCTCTCGTCTTTGGTTTCTCGTTTGGTCTCCTTCCTGTCCCTGTCTCCTTTGTCCTTGACGTCCACCTTCTTCGCCTTGGACTTCGACTTGGGATCACCTTTGGCGACCTTGTGCTCAAGGACGGTGCTGGAGTCGGCGTTGCCCGCGTTGCCCGCGTTGCCCTCCGTGTTCAACTGACCACCGGAAGTGCTCGAAGAGGAGGTCGAGGCTCGGGTGTTAGTGTAGTCCTGCACGAGGAGCGCACCTCGTTATCCGGGGATATTTCGTTCAAGGTCGCCGGCCAAGGCCTCCGATCACGACGGGGGACGGGAATGGGACAAGCAGCTTACCTTAAACCACTCCGGGTATATCGCGCTGATGGTGTCCAGAAGATCCTGGTCGAGCTGAATCCTCCAGAACGGGGAGCCGCTGTCCAACCTGTGGCCAGACTCTGCAACAACAGACGCAAACTCGTTAGTAACTGTGCCAACATTATTTTCCATAAAAATCCGCAGTCTATTAATTATAATATACATCTACAGTTATCTTCCTTTAAATTAAGAACTACAACTAGCAAAACGATTGCAAAATAGTATGTTTCTAGAGCAACCAGATTAATAAAAGATCGGATTTTCAAGAAACTTCGCGACGAAAGTTTACGAGCGGTTTACGAGCGCGTCGAGGAGCGGCGTCCGCTAAAAAGCCTCAATAATTTTCGTGAGGGGCTAGCATCGGGGACTACGTGGATCGCAAAACAACGTGGAGTGGTTCTATTATATGTTCCCGGTATGGCTGCTCGACCTCATCGATCACGGTGGCGAATCGTTGTCCGATTAAATATAGGATTTAGAGTGTGCAACCGCGCACGACCCACCGCGCGAAGGCTGACCGGTCGGGGCCCTTAGGAGTCATTCCCACCGCATAAGGGCTAATGGTACCCCGACGACCAATAGCCCGGAGGCGTATCAAAACCTCGCGGAATGCCGGCCGGCTGTTTCTTTCGTGGATTCCGCGGGATTCCCTGCCTAATTTAAACGTTCGTCCCTGCCGGTCGCCCGGTGGAAGGGATCACCTCTCCTGGACACGGTGCAGACGAAGGACGAGAGAGAGAGAGAGAGAAAAATCTCTCCGAGACGATGGCCGATGTCGAAGGGGGAGACAGAGGGGTTTAAGGGGGGGCTGGAACACCTCGTTACGACGACATTCTACGGGCGAGACGCGTGCCCTGCCTTCGTGATCGAGCCCGTAGACAGGAGAGACCGAGAGCGGAAAAAGGAGGAAGAGGGCTCCCGCGGGACTTTCGGACTCCTTACCGACAGAAAACACGGGTTCGGAACAGTCCTTGATCTCCGCTATCCTCGGACGCCTACGGAAAAACGCCGTTTTCTTGCGGTTTCCTGACCCCCGGCGTTTTTGTACCCCCCGCCGAAGGGAGCTTCGTTAAACGATCATCGTCCTATAAGGACAAGGATTATTGTTTATCTTCGCCGCGAGGGAGAACGAACGATACTCGGTGGTCTGGACAGGATTTTATATTTGTAGTTTTTGCCCTGCGTTTTTGTTCGCCGGCTGGCCAATTTTTTGCTGCTTCGAATTTTCGGGTTGAACGTTCTGTTAAGGTTTTATTAAAGGTTCGAGATAATTGTTTAAATATGTGGAGGAAGCGTTCACAGTTGAAATGTTGGGATGAGAATCGGAGTGGTCAGTGCGGTCTGAAAAGGGGTCAGTTCCTGGGTCCTTGAGGGCAGGGCAGGCCCCCTCAGGGGGAGGACACGATTTCACCTTAACCCGATAAGTGATTAGTGGGCCGCGCTGCGCCGGTCAGAGCGGAATAAATGCTCAATCAGTATGCGCACGCCGGACAATCCGCTGTAAATCACGCCGTGAATCATTCGTCGACATAAATCTAGCGTGTCTTCTCTCCCTCTCGGCAGAGAGCCGGGGCTGATCAATGCGATCCCAACCGGTCCGACACATTAGTCGAACGCTCCGCGTCGTTTACGGGACACGTATCGGGTCCACCCGTTTTGTACCGAAGAAGAAGAATCCCCGGGTTCCAACCATGAAAACCGTCGTCGATGCCTTGACGATCTAGAGGAGACCGTGCGTCACTTTGATCCGCGATGTTTCGAGCGGATAAGATTCTAACATCTTCAGATTTTTAAAGTTGCTCTTGGCTAGAGGTGCTCCTAATTATTTATTATTAAATATTTCTGAGTTCTGATTTTCCTGGTAAAATTTATAGACTACGCGAGACTTTCGTTTTTGCAGAAAATAAAGTAGAAATAACTGAAATCGTTGTTAAAATAGTTGATACATGAATTATTTAGCAGAATCCTCGTCCAATCTTCGTTCTCCGAGGAAGATTACCCGAGCATTCCGATTTTATCCGTTTCACACTTGCAGATGAAACCTCTCACGCAACGAACACGTTCCAGATATTAATAGCAAGCGTATAAACGCGATACGAGCGACTGGTTCCCTGCTCCAAAGTCCTCTCCGCATAATTAAGATAATATAGGGCCGTACACGGCTCCGATCCCCGCCGATCGAATACTAATTACCTTCCGTGTTACGTTCGCGTGTGGATGATCCGCGAGCAGAATCTTGTCTCGCTACTGGTTTTCGTGGGAAGAAGAGGAGGCAAAGAGGAGGTGATCGAGGGGTTCGCCTAGCTCGCGAATAGAGAAAAACCAGCGAATCTTGAAATCTTCCGAGGGAACGGAGTCGTCAGGAGCACACGATCATTCTGTCTCCAAAGAACGGTTCTGGGGCCTCGCGAAAACAATAACAAACCACTAGTTGACTGGTTCCTTGATCGAAACGGGGGCCCATGAAAACCCCCCGCCCCCCGTCACGGTCGCTATATATTCCGTGGAAGATCCCGAATGCGAAATGCATTCCTTGGAAGCGGCCCCGTCGAAATTCGGGCAAATAAATCTCGCGCGCTTCGATCCTCTCACCCCCTCGGAAACCAAGCCGGCGTCTTCTTCGTCGTTGTCTTTCTCTTCTACGTCTTCTTGGTCCGCTTCTTTCTCATCCTTTTTCACCCTCCTCCTCGTTCTCCTCTTCTTCTTCTTCTCGCTCAAGATCCTTCGATCTTCGATCCACTTGCACACCGACGTGCCCGTCCGCGGAACATGCTCCAGAGTATACGTACACGTGTACGCGTCCGCACCAGAACCTGCAAGCTTTATACTGGGTGGCTTCGTTTTAGGTTCGTGCGATTCATCTGGATCGCGTGGGTGGAACGCTGAAATTAGTTTCGGTGAATTTTACTCAAGAGTCTCCAGAGAGGGTGGCAGAAAATGAATGATTTTACAAGTTCGTACAATATTATTTGATTTTTTAAATATTGAGGATGTTGCTCGATACCATTCTGGCTTAATAATTTTATTGGCGATCCGAATCTGGTAGAGACATTGATCTAAATTCCCGCGGTATCCCAATTCCCACTGTTCCCAGTGTAGTGTATGTCACTACCTTCCCAAGACTCTGTTTCACGAAAAAATTACTTCACAGAGCAACGGGATACGCAGTGACATTAATCTCCAGCATCGATAACTTAGAACAGAAGCATTTGAGGAACTGCGTTTGTAACATTCCTTCGCCAACGTGATCAGTAGAATAGGTTGGTCAACCGCGGCCGAGCAACATTTACAGGTACCCTGCGTGCACTTTCGTAACACTTCTGCGCTACGAAAACTTCGAATCCTCGAGACATGTACCCAGTGTCTCGCAAGTCGTCAGACGTTCATAGTTCTGAGAATAAACAATTGTTTCAAAAGAAGTACAAGATCTTTCCACATTTTAGAATTCGTTCTTGTACTACAATAATGTGTAGTACAATAGTATGTAAAATTGCTCCTTCGATGCCGGTTTAAACTAACAATGGTGCTCAGTGCTCGGAAAAGTTAGTGAAATAGGGTGTCCTTAATCTCATGAGGCTGTTAGGGTGTTCTTAACGCGGTCCGTTGACACCCGCTGGTATAGTAATGCCAGTTTGAGGCCGCTTCGCGATAAACACCCAGTACAGGCGGAATGGTACACGTGGACAGGTAGGCCGCGGGGCACGTGTGCGTGCTCACGCATGTGCGTACAGTTGGAGCACGTGCGTGTTCGCCCTTGCGTTCGACTGGAGAGGCTCTGAGTCACTCTCTCGTCAGGGCCTGCACTGGTAGCCGCGAAAAACTGCACGCTGCACTTCGGGAATGTCGTTGGCATGTACAGGGTGTTCCCCTTTGCTGCCGTCTGGCTGGCCGACAAGAACGGCGACGGTTCGCATCGGGATTTCTCTTCCCCCTTACTTCTCTCCCTTTTTCTCTCTCTCCGTCTCTCTTCCCTGCCGCCTTTATCCAGGCCCTTTCGGAGAACCTTCCTCGCCGCGGACTCTTCCTACTATCGACGTGGCCGTTCGCGGACTATTGGCACCGGGGAAACCTCTTCTCGGAAAAGCTGCGAGGCTGAGGTCAGAAACGCGAAAGTCCAGGACTCGCCCTTTAAAGTAAGCATTGGCAGAATATTTTAAGATTTTTTTCCTTTTTAATTTTGTGGAATATAATTGAAAAAATTTTCAGTGAAAAATGCATACAGAATTTCATCTATTACAACGATTTGTAAAGGGCTGTTCTCATCCCTTCTTCGCGAAACACGATACAGTAGCCTATTATTTGAAGGACACCACTTCTTAACTAACTAACAGCGTAAAACCCGTGTCCAATTTATCCGAAGCTCGTTCAGTCGAATTTATACATGCATAAAGATTGGCGTAATGATCTATAATTGCCGGTAAAAGACAGAATCGGTCGTCGAAAGGCGATCAGAAGCCGGGACACGCACGACCGCGGAGATTCGGCGAGAGAAAATGCTCGCAATTTTCGGAATTAATCGTGGCAATTTCCAAAATTGCTCGAGGGGTTGGGGGGAGAGCTGATAGTAACCGGTGTGCGCGTCTCAGCGCACCGATACCCTCACGATGACTTATTACCCGAGCGACGTTTCGCTCTACGGTACTCATCCTCCGACTCTCTTGCTCTTTTTCCCTGTTCTTGTCGAGAGATTATTTAGCACTCCATTTGTCGGCGGCATTGCTGGATTATAGAGCATCGAGATCGACCCACTTGCACTCTCTCTTCCTCACTACCTTTCTCTCACTCTCTCCCCGTCCTCTCGTTCTCGTCACGGATGCTCGTGCATCGAAGCGCCGTGCTATACGCCGGATCAAGTGGACGGTCTGTTATTTTCACGTTTACCCGCTTAGCTGAAACAATGTGTACCGCGTCGGGACCTTGTTGCCGTTTCAATCGATCGATCGATCGCCTTGTCCAACTCTAGGCGGCTTCTGTGATGGATCAAGCTGACGCAGACCAGGCTCCTGCTGACTCCTGGGAGATGTAGCTACCTGGCAGACGCGGCTCTACCTGCCAGGTCTTGACGCTTCCGACCATTAGCTTCTTCTATTTTCCTCCGGACCCCATCGGCTGTATTTCAGACCCTGAAGAGACTCGGAGAGACTCATTTCATTTTATACTGTATTTTGTTTACCAATTTTTCGCGATAAACGAGTAAATTCGCAGCTTGCTAATAACTATTGTACAGAGTAAAGACTATCGATCTAGCATCCAACAAATGGTAGCTAAAGTTCGCGAGTTCTATCGTTGCCCACATATTCCAGCCAATGAATCGTACGGAATGGAGGTACGGTTCTTGCCGGTGTCTCTCGAAAGAGACTCCCAGGCGGCTAATCATCGATTTCAGACCCTGAAGAGACTCGGAGAGACTCATTTCACTTTATATTGAATTTTGTTTACCAATTTTTCGCAATAAACGAGTAAAATCCGCAGCTTGCTAATAACTATTGTACAGAGTAAAGACTATCGATCTAGCATCCAACAAATGGTAGCTAAAGTTCGCGAGTTCTATCGTTGCCCACATATTCCAGCCAATGCATCGTACGGAATGGAGGTACGGTTCTTGCCGGTGTCTCTCGAAAGAGACTCCCAGGCGGCTAATCATCGATTAACCAAGCTGGTTGCGGAGGTGGTGCTCGTCGCGGAGTAACCACCTAGCTTCCACAGGGTGTCCCTTTGTTCTCGGTGCCGTCCCACACGGGCTCCATTGAACCCGCACGATTATAAATTGCCCCGTGAAAGCGTCGCTGGCCTATAGGCCCCGGCAGCGTGCACTCTCCAGACACGTAAAGGGCCCCAGGACGGTAACACACATCTACAACCGGGTAACAGGCAGGCGCAGCACGCGGAGACTTATTTACCGGAGGTACAGGCTCCACTTAACCCGTAACCCCAAGCTTCGTATATCTTGTCGACAATGCGTACCGATGAATTCAATACTTTCCGCCCCACCCTCGACCGCCGCCGCCGCCGCCGCCGCTTCCTCAATAAAGTCCGGGCCCCGGAAGAAATATGGCGTTGGATCAATGGTACTTTTCACCGGGGCCCTATTTTCTGCTTCCATCGCGCGGCCACTCGCTGACTACTCTGATGATCTTCATCGTAACCTCGTGGGTGGGTCGCTCTTTGGGTGTTCTGCGTTGTCTCTGATCAACGCGCCGCGCCGGCATCATTGATCATCGATCCACGGGGATCTGACGAGACTGCGATTAGCAAGACTAGCGTCGCACCTGAGAAGCTGATTTCAGTACATATTACTAATGTTTCATTGCTAATGTATTTTAAGATATATATTCTATACTCGTTGCTCGTGGCGTACCTATGGCACACCCTCGCGCCTCAATTTTCTGAGATATTTTCTCTATGTAACATTAAAAGTGCCAATATATTATTAACCGAAGCTTCATCGGCACACCCTATTGGATGGCACCAGAGGTAGACATGCTTTGCTTATCAAACGCTGTAAATGCGTTCAAATATTGGGTTGGCAAGAAAATAATTTCGGTACTTTAAGGTGAAACGAAGAACTTAATTTCTGTATTCAAACGATAAACTTTAATCAATAAAACATTTTTTTATTTATTCATTTTGACAAAAGATCATCGAACAAATTGGAAAGTATCCTACTCACTAAAGTTTATTGCTTGAATAAAAAATAAAGACACTTTTTCTTCAATTTTCCGCGATCGTCTTCTATCGATCTATCGAGCTATCCGCTGGTCGCAACCGCGGACGATTCAATCGGATCGATTCGCGCGCTTTCGTCGGATCCGTTCCGCCCACGGTGGAACGCGATCCACCTGGAGTCGAAGCGATGTGGCAAGCAAAAAGGATCTCCGATCCAGCGGTGCACTGGCAAGGATCAACTGCTCGACGATAATTCAGGCAAATCGATCCCCGACACCGCGTCGGACTCTCTTTCGTCGGCTAATGTTCCGCCCACGGACCGGATCCAACAGATCCACGGCGAAAAAAATCGAGATCGCAGAGAGGAGGGATGCATCGGTAGCTTCGATCGTTGCGCGCACGCGGTTTTGTTTAATAACGATCCCTCGAGAGGTATGCTGCTCGATCGAGGACGGGATTCCTCCTCGGCCTATCAGCATGTCGCATCTCGATTCCTCCGGTACAGCGAGTATACTACGTTGGATCGATGCGTCTCATTCATTAGATGATCTTTGTATCGTAATTTCAGATTCCCAGCTGAATGAAAGCTCCCCAGATGCTAGTGATCAAAATACTGACTAGAAGATAAAATATTCCGGATGATCCACGCCAATAAATAATAAATTATATGTATAATAATTTTTGTGCAAATTTTCAATTATTTGAACATTCATCTCTAGTTTTGTGTCTGAAGAATAATATATATATAATATAAATTGAAAAAATATTGCGAATTCTCCGTTCTCTTTACGCGGCTGTGTCGCAATATTTTTTCAATTTATATTATATATATATTATTTTTCAGACACAAAAATGTCTCTCTTGAGAATGATCCATATAGGGAACGGAACGTTGAGATGAATGTTTAAATAAATGCAAATTTGTTGTTTTCTATAATTGATCGAACTGTGCTCCGAAACCACAAAATTTAATATGTATTTCATTTTCATCGAGAAGAATTTTACTTTTATAAATTATATAGTCTTGTGTCAAAGTAAGCCAACGCAAAAAGATGCAGACGAAGTAAGCAAACGAATCAATAAAAATATCCCCAGTTCAGCGTTCAATTAAAAGAGTTCGAAAGTATGCATTCCATGTTAGAGGGGGTTGAAATCGTGACTGAAAGCAAAAAGATTCTGTTATCGAAATAACCGCCAAGGTCTCGAAAGCTGAAAGCGTTTCACTTCGAAGAGAAGGGAGTCGAAAGGGAGAGCAAAGGGAGGCCGAAGGGAGTCCGAAGGGAGAAGAGGGTGCGCTCACAATAGCCGAGCTTTGCCGCTCATTAGAGTGTGGGGTCACAGGTCGACCTGGAGCGGCGGTCCGCGGCTTCGTCCCTGTAACTTACGTGGAAACAATGTCCACGCACGGGGCCGGCCTTTTCTGCTCTGCACGGGAAACAGCGTTACCAGCTCGTGTTCGATCCTTTGTCGAAAAGTCAGCGGCGTTAATGAATGGACTTTTGTCGATGGTTGCCGCTCGGTGGGCGTTGCCAGTCTTCCTCCCAAATCGAGAACAAAGTGTGCAACGGGATCGAAGGACTACGAGCCTGCTTCCGGGTTCCGTGAACTGTAATTCTCGTTACCGATGATCCATTTTTTTATCGTCTTTAGCGTCATTCATTAATGTCTGTCTGGAAAAACATTAGGAGAAGTTACACTCCCAGATCGTTGAAAACGGTCGAAGTTTTACGAGAATCGGCGATCTTTATCGATCCCGACGAACGGCAACGATTTCCAAGGAACCGAACCTTTATTTCAGCGTCCTTCAACGGCCGATCAGTTTCGAGTTCTCTGTTGGCAAACAAGCGAGGACCAGCGGCGAAGACGAAGCACCGATTTCACCAGGCCGAAAGATTCCAGGTGATAAATCCTTCGTGCAACTTTGGACACGACGTGGAATCGGGTTGCAAATCGACTCGGGGAACATTTACAGCCCATCGCCACGCGTTTCTCCGCGCCAGGTCATCCATATTTATATTCCCCCGTTGTGCAAATCGCCGGTGCAGCTGTTACTCTCGATTTAATTGCGATTCTTTCCGAAACTCTCGACGGATTACGTGTATCAACGATTTCGCACCCGGATGACAAGAGATATGAATGGTTGTTTTTTCTCTCGGGGGGACTTTACGATCGCGCGCGTCACTTTGATGTGCGTGTTTCCTAATGCTGCTTTTAAACGCGCTCGTAATTCCGCGAAGTGGAACGAGGCGTTATTTGAGAAGTACGTATGAGAATATTTTTATGTACGAATGTATTATTTGAGAGAATTGCGTATAGGACGTTGAAGAAGATGGTTGGACGATTTTCGTGCATCGTCGGTGATGTTTCCGAGACATCCCGTGGCCGGAGAACAAAAGTGCTAGAGCCGCGAATCGCTTTGAAGCACGAAACCGTGTGCGGCGGATACGCAACGGTCCCGAGGCGGGCTTTCGTGCCTGCTACGTGGACGTCGTCGTAACAGCCGGTGAAAGTCTTGCTCGAGCACAAGCCAGGATGATTGATGTCGCGGGCGCAGCTCGCTCCAGCCTGGACAAACCTCCCTTCACTTCATCGTTGCTTCGAATTCCTTGTTTTATCGGACAAGGGCCCCGATCGCGGTATAAATTTCTAGCTGGGCCCCGATAGCGCGGCCATTTTTCGACTCGCCAACCGCAAACGTCCCGAGAAATGTCGTTGGGAATGCTGACCCAAGCGCGAGCACGCTTGCCTCGGGGATATTAATAATCGATACGGTGAAAAAATCGATTGAGACTTGTCGCTAGTCGATATTTGCGGGATATTGGAATCACGAGGCCTATGCTGGGGCTCTGTAGGCGTTTCCTTCTCGAGCTACGAACCAAATCAAAATTTTATTCTTATTTATTAACCCTTTGAACTACGAATTATTTTTAAATTTATTTGAAATTTACTTGAAAGGACAGTTCCTTAATTGCTACTTTTTTAAACAATTTTATTTACTGATTGTATTAGATATAGCTCTCAAACTTTATTTTGTAAAGTTTAAATAACGAAATAACTAAATACATATAAGAATCCGTTGTATTTATATTTTTCTTTCTCTCATGTCGAGTCACATTCGACAAAGGAGTGCAAAGGGTTAATACTTTAAACGGTATGCTCTTCGGTTCGGAGATTTGTATAAAATGTGAAACGTTCAAGAATTTCTGTTGAAATGAATATTCAGACATTATATCTTTAGGGAATTAGTAGAGTACAGTGGTATATAGTGGTGTTTCTGAAATCACGACACGTGTGAGAACGTAATAACTCGGTTCTGTTCTTTCATTAACTGACGCAATCACTCCCGAGCAATCAGGATTGCAGTTTCTCCGTTAATTCTGTCGAACTCTTTCTTAGTTTTAGAATACATCGTCAGCATCTATTTCCCACATCTATTTTGATCTATTTACAAAGTTACTATGACGATAGCACTAACTTACATATCGTGATAAAAAAGAATAATACATTTTCGTTAAACTCGGATGACGTAGATTCAAGAAAGCTGATCCTTTGAAAAAGGCGTTACCCGTATCCACCCTCGGGTAGCACGAACAGTCACATCGAAGTACAATTCTGGAATAAAACGCTGTCTGCGCGAAATAAAATAAGGAACAGTAATATGCGAATAAAGAGGACGAAATATTACAGTTTACCGGCAATTACGATGCAAACGGAACCGCGGAGACCGGGGCACCGTAGACCGCAACGCCACCATCGCAATTTATCCTCTTCTGCGGACTTTCCGCGTCAGCCTCGATCTCTTTGTCCCATTCGAACGATCACCGCCGCTTCGCAATACGCGGTGACGGCTTGCGAATACGTTTCGATAACCGTCAATAAACGTCAATTACAATGGTACGTTCGCGTTTTACGCCGCGGGCCGAATCCGAGCGGGTGAATTCGTATCTGTTAGGTTGCGGTTACAGTGAGTACGTTCTCTAACAAATATGTCAAAAAAATATACCAATTGTATATATTCTAATAAAAGCGAGAATGTCTTTCTGATAATTCTTTCAATTTTTCTGCCGTCGCAAATTGTAACTATTAATTTTCTCATAAAAGCATAAAATCTGCGGTGTACCCTGTTGGATTATTAACAACGATAATGCAACTGCCAGAGCAATAATGAATTTCATTGTCCACGAGGAACACTGCAGTTTCTCTTACATAGAATAATATCTTTCATAGAATATGCATAAAAAATATACCACTTGTACGTGTTCTAATAAAAGTGAGAATGTCTTTGCGATGATTCTTTCTTTCTGCCGTCGAAAATTGTAACTATTAATTTTCCCATAAAAGCATAAAATCCGCGGTGTACCCTGTTGGCTTATTAGTAATGATAATGCAACTGCAGTTTCCCTTGCATGGACCTAGTATTCGACGTACTCAAGGACCTGGACCGTACACTATCGAGGCTGGGATTTTTCCTTAAAGTCAAGGGGGCGACTGAGTCCGCTATCCGAACAGTCAAGTCGTCCTTCCACGCTGTTTAATAAAACAATATTTTAAAGTTAATTCTCCAGCATTTTAATAATTTTCTAAACCCATTCCCTACCATAACCCACAGCTTCAGTCTGGACCGAGGCGAATTTACCTCGTGGTAGGAATAAATAATTCCCACGTACCGAGTTGCTCGTATATAAAGACCAACAACGAGAAAAAGATAGAAAAGGTAAGGAAGCGAGAAAAATTAGTTGACGACCCACGGCGCGTCAAGACGAGCTACGGTCCGAAAAAGCGATAATCGTGGCCGGTCTTATCACGGCCGAATAAAATCCTTACCGTCGTCGTAGCCGGTGTGCGCTGCACTTGGCGGCGGTTTATAGTTGGGAATGACATCATCGGCAATCTCCGGCATACACCTAGCGCGTAATCGCCGGACGAAGGCGTATCAGCTGTGTCGTATCTTATTTCCGTCTTGTTGCCCGGTGCCGTGTGTCTCTCGACGGCGCGGCGACGGCAACGCGCGCCACGCGGAGAAAAGAAAACGCCTGTGAGGGATGGCGACGAACGCGAGGTGGGGCACAGACGGTTGAAAAGGCGAGGATAGAGCTAGCCAGACCGATGCGGAACGAGAAAGGAGAGAACGAGAAGCGTGTGGGTCGCGTGTCCGCGCTCTCGGAGAGAGCTTATGCTTGCCTTATGCCTGGCCACGGCCTAGCCAACCGTGAGATGACGGACTGCCTCGCAGCGACTCGCTAATAGCGAGCTACCGGCGCGGCGCGAGTATCCTTGCCGCCTTTTCGCCTCCGGAACGGTAACCTCGCGCAGATCTTTTGCTGGTTTCAAGGTGGAGCTAGAGAGCGATTCGGTATTTAGAACTGGACGAGGCGGTGGGTGGTTGTGTGGGTATGCTATGTAGGAAGGGACTCGGGAACCTTGATTTTATTCAGCTGCTGGTCCGTGGATTTCGAGATTAGGGTGACAGGAAGAACGAGTCCAAGTCGGTCGACGTGATTTTTTTTTAAAGCTAAAGATTTAGAACAAGCGTCGTAATAATGATGATGTAGAAAATAGTGCTAATAGTTTATTATTTAGGGTCTCTATCCCTTATTATCTATATAATGTATCTATCTCTCTATATTTCTAGTCACTAGTTGATACCGATCTCTATAATCTGATCACTACTGAATACCGATCACTACTGCCGAATCGCGCATCGGTCACCGTTAATATTCACTACCCAGAATGTCAACTCACACGACCAATACCATAGACCATATAATATACCAAATAATAATAATAATAAGAATTTTATTTCCATTGATATTGGGGGGAAAAGAGGTGGCAGTTAGTAGCGGGATATAGGTTAGGGAGTAAAATGAAAGGGGGGAGGTATTGGGAGGAGGAAGAAAGAAGGAGCTGTAGGATATGTGGGAGAGATATATAGGTGGAATGTACAGATTGGGGAATTGATAAAGGGTGGCAGGAAATTGTGGCAGAAGCGTTAGAGGAGGAAGGAGAAGCGGAGGTATGGATGAAGAGAGTGGAAGAGATGAGAGAAAGGATCAGCAGCGGAAACGGGGGTCCACGGAACAAGCGTCGTAATATTGGGATGAGAATGTTGAAAAGTGGTTGAAAGGAGTGTCGATGTAAAACCAGTGGACAACGTCGAAGGATGTTGGCAGTCGGAGCAAAATGATGAAAACGAGCCCGAGGGACCGTGACGCCTCGGTTGATCAGGGATTCGCGTTTGCACCCTGTTCGCGTCCGGTTTCCAGGAAACCAGAACGCCGATTCCCCGCGCATTCCTAAGCCTTCTTCTATCCTCGGGGGACGCCCGAATAGAGGAGAGACCGATTTCCTTTCTTTCTGGGACCTGGGCCCTCATCTTTCGAGTATCTAGACGACGAAGACGACACACCGGTTCGTGGAAACCGGGTCTCGCAGAAAGAACCGTCACGTTCGATTTTAACGACGAAACCGTCGGATACGCTGGAATTATTAATTAGCCAGTTCTTACGCCGCCTCTGCCGCGGAACGGCCGATCTCTCTCCTCGGGGATATAACATTAGCAATTTCATTCCTCGCGGTTCCAGGATTCGCATCGATATCGATTATTTAACGAACTTCTTTCGCACGGACACCGGACGCCTTTCATATCCGATCGCGGGGCTCGCAGGGCCCAGGTTTTGCACCGATTCTATTCCGTTCCGATCCGGTCGTATTAATTAGCCTTTCGGCTGGGAAGAGGTGGTCCCTGATCACCGTTCTTTGCCGATTTCTGGAACCAACCTCTTCAACGTCACGATCCGTGCACGTGGTCTGTACGAAATTTTTTTTAATGAATATCGTAGAAGTTCAAAAGAAACCGATGCTATGTTGATACACATAGATTTAAGTAGATGAATCTTGAACATTCTCGAAGACGAATGAAAAATTTCTCCGTGAGAAAACTTTCGACGAAAGCTTCAAATTGCCGACGCGCTTTCTGCCTCAGCCCAGCCGCAACAAAATAAATTCTAATTAAGCCTGAATCCGGGCAGACAAGTGTCAAGTGCATTGTCAACTATATAGCCGATTCGCTGTCAGTTACGGGAGCGAGTCAGCCGCTAAGTGGGCAGTAAGTGTCAGCGATCCGAGCTCGCGGAGCGGCAAAGAGCGGCGCTCGGTGATTTGAACGCGCGGTAAGAGTACTATCGCGCGAGGCGTTAATGCGGCGAGTCTCCTCCGGATTATGTCAAATCTCGTGGTCACGGTTCTCTCTGGAGGATGGCGGCGCCGAAAACAGGAAAAAGAGAAAGAACGAAACCTCGTGGAAAACTGTGCTTCCAGGAGGACAGGGCCCGAGAGGCAACACAGCTGTGCCACGCGTGGGCCCACACACGCACGAGCGTATAACCTATCACGCCTCCTCGCGTGACGTCACACCTGGCTATATCCAAGGTGCTCCATACGCGGGTAGAGACTGGCCCCGAAAAAAGGCCCCGATGAGCCGGGGAAAAAAGGAGTGACCCGAACCGGTCCACGCCGGGTCAACAGCACACACGCCACCCCCGTAGGGCCCCGTCGTGCAACGGCCTGCGACCACCATCTAACGGGTGTTTCCTCACAAAAATCTGGGACACTCGACTACCGTCCGGCAACAGACCCAAAACTCACGCAGGTCTCTTCTTGTTAACCAAATCCCGCTCGATTAATTTCTCCTCAAACTCGCTGTGGGTTCTTCGTGTTCTCGACTACGCAGTGGATTCGTATGATTGTTCGGTAATTTAGTAACAAGTGGACAAGCGCAACAGCACCGAGTACAAGTCGTTTTACAACGAAATAAGAGCATCGTGAACAGATTTTCTGCGCATCACGAATTGTGACGGAGCCCTAATATGAAAATAAATGTCCGGCTGGCATATGCAATTTAAATCGGGGCGTGAAAGTTTGAATGATGAGTTACGAGGAGAAGCCTGACCACTTGAAACACTGAATGCCTCTTCTTTTCAAAGCTTTTGATTCTCTCGAATGGAGGAGCGATTGCTCCGGCACTCGTCTCGATTTCTCTCTTCTCGAGGAGCTAAAAGGTCGACGGACAATGAGCAATACCTGTGTAAAATCTCGGCAATAAATTTTTGATACGCCGACCGTTCTTATGGCCGTGTTAAAATCTGATTAACACCTCTGCTATTCGGCAAATCACGTTCATCTGTGTCTCGGGCCGCTTATTGCCGATTATTCGAGGAAAACAATCTTCCGGTAAAGGCAAGGTCTTCGAAAGTCTGTATATAGATATTATTTAAAAATTCTCAACTGCAAGATCTTGTACAATCTTGATATAACTAATGTTACTAATAATATTTATTCGCAAGAAACAATAAGAGTGAAAGTTAAAATGGAAAAAGTGTACTATCTCGTCGTGAACGGTCTCAGCAGTACTCGATAAATTTCAGGCACAGTTACAAATCGTGTAGCAGCTGATTCGAGAAAACCAGTAACCGGGGCTCGTCAAGCATAATGCGAGGCAACCGGTAGCGGCCGATGATCCACTTTGCATTTTAATTGAAATAATTCCCAGTGGGAACGGCGCCTAGATATCAATGATTCCAATTACAAGCTGCTAGGCTGCTCGCCGCGGCCACTTTATACAGCGATAACCGCGTCGATTCCCCATCAAGCCTAATTCCACCGGGAAACAATCACAAAGAGCAATAGCGTCGTTTGTTCGATAACCGATCTCGTCCGTGTCTCGTAACGGCTTATTTATCCAGCGGTAACTACCACGAAGATGGTCTACGAACAGCGGAAGCGTCATCGTTTTCACGAAACCGCTTTCATCCTTATCTCCGAACCGAGTCTACCTTATCAGCCGCAGCGGCAGCCTCTCTAATATGCAAAGATGCCTGTAAAATCCATCCGTGTGGATCTTAACGCGCTATCGGCCGCCAATGTTCATCGAAGATTGCAGATAATTATCGGTGAACTCTTTTAGCTTCTGATAACCGCGCTTGTTAACTCGGGAACGAACACACAGAGCTAAAATCATGCAAATTATTCGCTTCGAAGCTTAATCCCGTGGTTTCGAATGGTTCGCTTTCTTTTTTTTTATTACGCTATAGAACCCCAAATGGGATTATTAGCAGCGTGCACATGATTCTACGTGCCAACATTACAAAGATAACTTCTAATTATAACTTACAACATTTTCGAATAGATACATTATCTAGATACATAGTTCACAATATTTTAGGAAGGAACATAAGATGTTACATATAGTGTTTGTAGGTCTGTGGAGTAGAATCTGAATTATTTCGTGATGCATTCTGTGCACGATCCTGGTGCCAGAGCAAGTTGTACCCAAAAACATAAATAATTAACTAGCTAAAATCTGAATCGTAGCTTTGGCTGGCTATTCCAGAGCAAAGGATCGAATTGGATCAATTCCACCCGCTAATGCGACCGCTTCTGCGATTCACGGTGCATCGTGAGAACATCCCGGCCGTCCCAGCTCATTACGGAATCGACGCGGCAACGTTTTTCATCTCGCGAAATAGATTTCGCACAGGCGCGTCGCGTCGCGCTGCGTGTTCCCGTGTAATTGCGACGGGGTCCGGTTGGAATGCGCGGAAATCGTGCGAATATCCTCGGCGTATCGAGGGGAGCAGCAAAAAGCGTTTTACAACATTGATAGCAGGTTATTAGCGAATCGTCGTAGGGCTGTTCATCATCGGCGAGGCGCGCGCGTTTCTCCAGTTTGCTTTCCCTCTTTCTCCTTCTCGCTCTCTTATTTCTCGTTCGCCTCTACTCGGTTGGCTCCGCAACGTGTTCCCCAAGATGCCGGGTCCATTTCTCGAAGTCGACGGTGCCGCTCAATTATCCCGTGGCCGGGATACAACGATAATAATCGTGAATATTAGCGGCGTTTCGGAAGTTTAATGAAAAGGACGTGGCAACGCGAGCCACCGAGCCGGTAGCAAATTATTCTCGGATACCTCCGCAAATGTTACTCCTCCGGCTTTTACTACTTTGTTCGGTATCCTGCCATTTATCATTCGCAACCGTGCAATCGAACCGAGAGCCGCGCGGCGCAATGGGAAAATGAACGCTTGGTTACTTGCGAGCTGAGCCTCTAACTACCGAATTCCTGATGCTCTCGACCTAGTTACTGCTCCGGTAGAGAGAGAGGGCTCAGCTCTTAGCTTCGATGGAAGATGCTGTGGGGTGCGCCAAAGCTGCTACCTCAATGCCAAATGATATTCTATTATTGGCACGACGTTGCAAAATATAAATGATCGGCATTGCTCGTTAGATTTTTATGTTCAAAGAGAGACCACGTGCGCCGAATTCCCGCAGGAAACTGGCCGCAACGTCTTCATTCTTCCAGGAGCTTGCTCTGTCCGGGCAGCGCCGCGATTACCACACAATAATGTAACAAACATTCGATATCAGAGGTGGGTCTCGCAATCGGCAAAACTTCGCATGCCGTTGGAAAAGCGAGTTCGCATTGCGCGAGGCCGCGGTTCCGAGATAAGGGAGCTGCGCACGAAAGAGAACAGTAGGCCATCGCATTTCCCATGTACATTTTAATATAATTTGAGTCCGGGGTCCGGGGGAATAATCGGGACAGGGCAAGACGCATGCCTTCTTCATTGTATTGTACCCGTAGGAATCCCGGCATGAGTGCGGCGGCGGCTACAGCGGCCCCGGAGAGCCAGGCGGTGGAAGAAGAAGAAGAAGAAGGGCTCCTTTGTGAAAGCAGCCTCAGGAAATCAGGATTGATATAGGGCTGCGGTAGGTTCGCCCGTAACTTTGTCCCGCGGTACCCGTAGACAAGACCTCCATCCATTAATCACCCTCGGTACGAGGCCTGAACCCTGGGTGATTAGCAGGCGTGAACACCGGCTCACCGGGGATATATATGCGATTGAGAGCCATTGTCGACCACCGTGGACGTTCCGCCACGCCGATTGAGACGTCCGTCTTGCTCGAAAATCCCAAACACGGAATCGGAGGCCCTGTAACCCTACCTTTCCCCCTTTCGTTCCTCTTCCCTACAAACTTCCAATAAGACTTGCAATACTTCTTCAACAACGAACTGGAACCAAATGCTCGGTTATTTAGCTTCACATTAAGCACCAACGAAAAACATATAAAAATTATCATCAGTTCAACGAAATGACTGTACAATGCAGCGATGCTAGTGCCTATATAACCCTCTTTCTCCTTTTCGTCCCTCTTCCCTTCGAACTTCCAATAAGACTTGCAATATTTCTTCAACAACGAACTGGATGCTCGG
>CM052341.1:7372892-7552578 GCA_028455595.1 Lasioglossum vierecki
TAAAATTCGAAGGGAAGACAGAGTCATTCACAAAATTCATAAAAAGGTCGTAGAAAAAACGAACTGCAATCCCGCAGGATTTTAGCACAGTCTCCAGCGTCCTCTCAACGAACGGCATAAAAAGCGGCCATCAAAAGGCAAAAACGCTATCGCCGCAGCTACTCAAGAGCATTGCGTCGTTGCGGTCATCAACGTCGCATTAGTATCAAGCTCGCGATCTTCTCGATCACGATCCGTCCGGAGATCCCGTTAAACCCGGCAGACCGGGGTCCCTCGATCGGACGCGTACGAATCGTCTCGATCGGCATTAGCCCTGTTCCTGTTGCGTGCGCCACGCCCCGGCTCGTTCGTCACGAGATGATTTATTCGCGGTTTTTCGGCGTGCAACCTCGCGATATCGACCTTAATTATTTTTGGTGGCGTTGCGTGCCGTCGGGGCGCCTCCGAAACACCTCGGCAAGGTGTAAACGATCGAAGGGGCTGCAGCGAGGGGTTAGAGAGGGGGAGAAACGAGGGGGCCGCAGAGAGCTGGCTAATTATGCGTCGTGCGAGCCAAGATTTATCGCGTTTGCATTTTCCACGGTGCGTGGCGCGGCCTGCACCTACGTGCCCGGGTACCCACGTATGCTCCCTTGCCGATCAACCCCCCTTCATCCCCCCGTCACCCGGTTACCCGTCCCTCTCTCTCAGAGGAGAACCGTACCGGGAGGGGGCGTAGGTGTACCCTGACGACTTAATATTACGACCGCGAGAGGAGAGATGCCGGGTTTCGTGGAACAGCCGCGAGGACCGGTACCGTCGCATGTGATCGCCGTTGGTACCGGAGAATACTAATTTTTTCCCGGTAAGATGAACCCGCACTTGCGGCCGACTCGTTTCACCGAGAGCACCAACAGCCGTATCCTTTCGCTTCTCATTCGCCGCGGATAAAGGCCGCGCATCATCTTCATAATTTCCGGATTACTTCGCTCGCGGATTTTTAAACGATGCCCAGGGTGCGGTTTCGGCGAGCGTGGGAACTAGAACTCCGACTTTTAACCGGATATATGAGATACTCGGGTACCCGAGTCATTTTTGTTTACCCGGATATCCGAATCATTTTGTTTACCCATTTTTGTGTATTCTTTCGTCGAATCTTCAGCATTGCAGTTTTTAGTATGTTCAAAGGGTTATGAACTTTGAACGATATTTTCCAGTGTTCGCATAACTTGGAACAACCTCGTAGTTTACCGCGTGCGGGGATAATCGAATTGGAATATCGAGGGACGGCGAGAACCTAACCGAGTTGCAACGGCGAAATGCGAAACGCAATCGGCGCAGGGTAGAGGATAAGGAGGCGAAAACCGCAGCCCGAGAGCCTCGGCGTCTTTTGCATCCCTGAAATCTGATATAGTCTCGAGATTAAGGCAGGCACGATCTAACGTGCTCGCTTCGCCAATCCCGTCGGCAATGTCGGGAATTACGGTAATGCTCTCTCTGCCGCGTGAGTATGCCGAGAAGGGGCCGGGCTTGGGAAAGATTGATGTAACAGCGTTATCATTTTTCCAGCCCCGAGATGATTGTGTTTACACACCTTGATAGCTGATACTTTGCACTGCCGTGTAATCAATGAACCATCCAGCCGGGAGGTTTCGTTGGAAATGTACGAACGTTTATACGTGCAACCACTTTTATCTCGAGAGATAAACATTGGAATGTAATTTATTGTCCGCGGTGAATTCGACACAATCGATTCGCCGACCGATATTGTTTTTTCGAGCCTTGGAAATTCCGTTGTTCAACTTATCGCGATCACTCGGACGTTTGTTAGAAATTTTTTTCTTCGAGGTTTCAACGATAAGACGATCGTTTAGCCTCGATTCGACTGTCGTGAAACATGGCTCGCTCGAGAAGTAAATTAACGCTGGTACGGAACTTTTGAAAACGCACCGTTCAATGATGAGGTAATTCCGTTAGAACGGTTTTGTAACCGACTCGATTACCACGATGCGAAGTCGGAAAGTGAAACGAGCCAGCAGCCGCGGTAAAAGAGGAACTGTCAACCATAGTCGTAAATAGCGGTCGCCAGAAATTGGACGGTGTTCGATCACGAAGTTACAAGTGGTAGCGGGTCGGTTGGCTTAAATTGGTTCACACGGTTGGAGCCCAGTCACCACTTACGAGCCTAACCTTCGTTATCTTCATCGGTGAACCCATCTTGTGTGACAAGCGAAGGCGGGTTCCACGGCACTGCGATCGCAACGATACTACTGGCGTTAGACACACCTCCGTCTAGCCGATCGTATTCATATCCGACGATGTCGACATTTACAACCAATCCGAGAAACGTGATTCAACCTTATTTTGACTGCTGGATTCTTCGCGGCTGTCACATTGGCTACCGTTCCTTTGACAGTGAACGATCACGATTTTAACGAGCCTCTGCTACTACGCAACTCTTCTAAAAATATTTGATTCGCAACATATGATAGAGAAAATGCAAATTTTATCATCCAAAGACTCGCCTTAGAAAGGAACAACCTGAGAGCATCATCTTGCAATATTCCTTATCTAACGAGGGCAGACAAGGAGCATAATTTATGAAGCAATTGAGGACGAAAGGGTAACCAATGGCAGAAGGATTTTCAAACGACCGGGCATATAAAACACTGGCTACGATATCCAAAGGCAACTTTTATAAAAGTATTTGATTCGGAAAATAGGATAGAGAAAATGCAAATTTTCTCATACAAAGACTCGCCTAAGAAAGGAACAGCCTGAGAACGCTGTCTCGCAGTATCCCTTATCTAACGAGGGCAGACAAGGAGCATAATTTATGAAGCAATCGAGGAGGAAAGGATGACCGATGGCAGAAGGATTTCCAAGCGGCCGGGGCATAAAAAAATCAGTGTATGTGACAAATTGGAAGTGAAACACTGGCCACGAAATCCAAAGGCGGATAACCCACTTAGATAGTGGTCGGATCGAAAGCATCAGCTGCCTCGAACGCGAGCCGAGTGTATCAACGTTCGTACTCTCGAGGACAGGTCGGAGCATAGATTGAGCTGTCACGGCGAAGATTACATTTGTCATAAGACATAACCGTTCCTTCCCGTCGTAATCTATGATCGTCGGCGACTCGCGTACAAATCGCACCGGGCGACGATGTTACTCACTCCTGGCAGTGACTTAGGCGTGGTTCACACCTACTCGGGACCGGCGCGGCGACGAGTGTCTTCGGACATTTAACTCGAGGACATCTTCGAGACAGCGAAATTGCTCGATCTTTCTTTGCTTGTTAGCGACGTTTCGACGAGATCATTCCTTGAGATCAAGCAAAATCTGATGTAGCCAATCATCGTTAACCCTCATGTGCTCCTCAAAAATAGCTGCACAAAAAAGTCTTACGGATCAATTGTGTTATTTGGTTTAGTTTAGTTACTGTTGGAATGCCCTCTCTTCGTGCGTCGTGGTTGTGTGAAATGTAAGAAGCGAGTAAGAGTGACTAGGATAGTAATTCACCCATTTTTATTTTACACGTTAAATAAACAAATTATGTTTCACGTATAGCGTCACATTTTAAAGAAATACATCTCGCGTTGTAGACACGAAAGGATGAATAATTTTACAGTACGTGAAAATATTGAATAGGTGAATTTTCATCCTGAAGAACGTGCGAGGGTTGATAATCCTTGCTCTCTTGTTATTTTTGGTAGACTACATATCTTTGATTATCAATGGAGAATGCGTAAGACGCGAGACACGAGTGATTCGACGGGAAGAGGTGCAGTTTCGAGGACAATGGTGACACGACTGTGGACGCAGCTTAAGGAACAACGGTAGAAGACAGGGTGTTGCAAGCAGATTCTTTCTGGCCGGTTGCAAACGCGCTTATTATGCGGTGACATCTAAACGCGTCCTCCGTAGGCCACCGACTCGAGAGATCACGCGATCGTTCTCGTATCTCGATGTTAATTTAAGAAGGTGGCTGTTCAAGAACACGTCCCGCTGGAATAGACTCTCTCGCCCTCGTTCGCGTCTCCGTGCGACTCGTTCTCGACTCCGAAAACATCGTTCCCCGGGAAACATACGAGCGGTCAAATTTATTTTAGGGTGGGAGCAAGTCCTCTGTGAATAAATGAAAATACATAAGCAGCGTACAACCGGGAATCGCAGAAAATAGCAAAACCATCGCGTGACATCATTGCCTCGACGTTCTCCGTTCCAACTACCCTGACTTTGTGCCTTTCCACCCTTCCGCACCATTCTAATCAATTAAAACACGACGATTCATTCGGAATAATGAAAATAATTAAACATTACGATTTTTCATCTTTAGAATTGATTTTTAAATTTAAGTTAATTTGTGAAAATTTTACAAGTTGTATTATGCGCGGAAGACCCTGACTTTATGCCTTTCCACCCTCCCACATCATTTGAATCAATTAAATGTAAAACAAAACGATTCATTTGGAATATGAAAATGATTTAATACTACGATTTTTCATCTTTAGAATTGATTTTTAAACGGAAGTCAATTTGTGAAAATTTCACAGGTTGCATTATGCGCGGAAGACCCTGACTTTGTGCCTTTCCACCCTCCCACATCATTCGAATCAATTAAATGTAAAACAAAACGATTCATTTGGAATATGAAAACGATTTAATACTACAATTTTTCATCTTTAGAATTGATTTTTAAACGGAAGTCAATTTGTGAAAATTTTACAGGTTGTATTATGCGCGGAAGAAGATGAGGATCTTTGTGAAAGATTTTGACGAGGCAAAGGGTACAAAATGATGCGAATTTTCACGGCTTTTGTTACCTACCTCGCGTCGCGGCTTCTCATTGGATTTTATAATAGGTTCGCAGGTGATTCGAGGCCGTCGTTGGAGAACCCCAATTAAAATCCACGTTCGATCGATCGCCGATGCCGAAGGGCGCCGCGCTATCTTAATCATCCCCGTGACATTGTACTTCCACCCATTGTTCGTACTTCCGCAAATTACTATTAGTCGCGGCCGATGATTAATGGCTCGGTGTCGCGAACTCGATGCTCCCTGTCGATCGGTCGATGAATAATCGACTGGAGTTGCATGACTCGTTTTACACCATAAACGGGTGAAAAACGGGCGTCGTAAATTTTCCGATTGTGCGCGGAGAAAAATTGAATCGTCGTGAACCGGCTACCATGCAAATGGTTTTTAAAGAAGTTATCATCGACCAGCATAAAAGAGCTCGCTGCACAATGAAATATCTGGAGAATGTAATATATTATTCTGTAGAATATAAATGGCTGATGCACTCTACACTCTATGCAATTTCTCTTCGCTATCGTTTATTTTTCGTAATGTCTCTTCTTCGAACATTCTATTGATTAATTTCATTTAACAAGGGTTTTCAGATTCGTGAAAAAGCAACGAGAGCAGCCTATTGGTTATTGGAATGCAAAATAGGTGATGGACAGTGTAATTATCAAGATGATGCGCAACGCCCAGTTGATGATTAATTGAATATTAATGGCAACTCTCGGCAGATGTAATTGGGTTTCGAGAGCAACTCCGCAACGACGATGAAAAACGATTTACCACACAATTGCAACCTTGTCTTCAATCTTTGCATCGAGGCAACAATATTCTTTTATATCGAACTACTTGGTCTCGTGGTGGTGCACTATATTATACACACTTCCAAAGAGACTTCTATTTTAGAATCGCGCGAGTAAAAACGAAATGAGAAGAAAAGAGTTTGCTGGGAAAAGCGGCGGTGAACAATTTGCAAAGAAGAAAAGGAGCAAAGACAAAGTCCAGTCTCGTTAGCGGCTCGTTAGGGGAGACGATAACGTTATCCTGCGGGAGCCGGAGATCCCAGTTTGTGGATAAGCAACGGGATAAGCCGGAAAGTGCCGAGTTATTTTCAGTTCGCGTGTTTCTCGACTTCACAGAAAATGTTTATTGCGTTCGGCCGTTTGCGCCTCTTCGTTGAGACTTCTATGACGCTGTTAAACATTATGTACATTACAAAATAATAATCGTCATTGTTAATTCTTCTACCTTGCCAATCTCAACATGCTTTATTTAATCTGTTAAGGCATATGATTTTTAGCGGAATAAACCAGTTTAGTGAAATAGATAACTTTTAAAAAATAACTTTATTGTTCGTAGGTCTGGCTGCCGATCATTTTCTTGATCGTCGATCGTCACTTCGACGTGACGCACACCACCCATTGCGTTGTAACAATATTCTAGAGTTTTCTTTACTAAACTGTTTTACTTCAACATAATCAAAATATAATTGAAATTTTTTCATACCTAAACGTTTCGATCAATTTCTACGAACTATAGCAAAATACGTTTTGGTATGCTTACAAAATTGCTATAGTTTGTAGAAATTGATCAAACCTTGCGCAACGAAAAATTCCAATTATCTTAATATTACGATCGACATAAAATTACTATATTTATTTATTTATTTAATGCTTTAAACCAGATGTGGTTTATATATCATATTCAATACATGAATTCCATTAGCGTATTACATAACGGCTTAATGCTCCTCTTAGCTTAGCTTAACTTACCAGTAATTTTTTATTGAAAAAAATTGATTCAATGAAATGAAATTTTTAGGGCACAACGCTTAATAAAATCGAAAATGATTAGCAGACCTTTAATATCTGGACCATAAAATTACCATATATAATCTTAATATGTTCATCTACTAATTTAATCCGAACATACTTTATTTTAGATTCATTCTGAAAAGATACATGAGCGAGAATGCGTAAGGTCGTCAGTGAGATAATGGAGAGGAGGATAGTAAGGTCGAAGGACTCGTTTTTCGCAAGAAGTCTGCGCAATCGAGCGGTCGCCGAAAATTCGGGATTATAAAGTTTCAGGGAGTCCGCGTCGCACGGTGGCAAATTGCGTCGGCCGATTTCACAGCGGCCACCTCTTAAATGTCGGTCGTCAACTGACAGGCTAACGATCACGTGGCCGAATTGATGACTACCGTTACCTTAATCACAGGTCGGCAATCGCGGCTAACAAGTTAAGGATCAGGCCTGCGTAGTCGCGTGTTGTAACTACACGGGGCCATCGATCAGTCGACGTTCCTCTCGAAGCCCCTCGCGATCGACGAAAGATGCTACAACGCGAGGCGATAACGCTCGCAACCGGCCAATGATTGTCATTAACTCGTTAGACGACGCATCCGATTCGTAGACGCCGATCGAAGCTGTAATCGGCTCGAGCGAACGCGTCCTGCAACCTTGCTCTTTCGAGCCACGTTAAAACCTTCTTTCTACGAACCAGTTGAGCCTCAATTCCACTTTTGAATTAAAGTAAACAAAAAAAGGGAGATTTTTTCAAGCCTTTCGAAGTACTTAGGCTCTTTACGTCGAAGTTTCTTCAATGTGTACCCACGTGTTCGAAAGTGAAAGTTCGAAATAGAAATCAAATATCTATGTTTCTCGCTTCTGTCAGTTTACGATTTGTTGGCACTGTTCTCCAAAATGAGGCGGCAGAGAAAGTGATCTTTGACGGTAATGATGCAATGCGAGGCACGAGAGAATGGAACAGAGTTATAAAATAAATACTTTCGAGAGCAAGCGAAGAAATAAATAGTAAATAAATTTATAGAATTCTTTTTAAGAAAAAATGAAAAAGTATAAATAGGGGACTTTGGACCGAAATTGCTCGTTCAAAGTATTCGCGATAGAGAAATCAGTGAAACCGAAGAACTCTGGAATCCAGGACGTAATAAGTCAATCAAACATTCCCAGAAACCTCCGCTCCCATCGTGCGAGAGTAATTATCCTTTCCATTAAACGGTCAGAACTTTCCACCGTCGGTGAGCATTGAAATCGCCGGACGTTGCGCGAGTCCTCGATCGCCGGGACACTCGTCAAATCGTTGGATTTGCATACTACTTCGACGCAACGTATCGTAACTCGCGCAAGAAATCCTCCTTGGACCGGGGAAAGTAAATAAACGTGGAATCGTTACGAGTAGACGGTGTTTGACGAGGAGTTGCCGCATCTATAGGGTGTCTGCATTAAGTGGACACTCGTTGTTGAATACTGTGCTCGAAAACACACCTGACCAATGAAATTTGCCCCGAGAAACAAGCATTCGTTGCTTTGAGAGGGCTCTGGATTGTCTCCAGGGGAAATGACGTCACAAAAAAAGACAAACCATAATCTGATCTATCTGTTTGAGAATGTGTACAAGGTATGGCCTCACATTTTTAGACTTTGATGGAATTGTGTCTAATTTAGCATGTGAATTATCATTATTGTTTTTAGAGAAGAATTACAGAAATATTGTATTAGTTAATGATTAGAAAATGTCAGATTTCCTCATAGAATATGAGTGATAAAGGGTTTAAATGATGAGCAGTGGGATCGGAGACCGTACGAAAGCGACACCCGTTGCATCGGTAATGTGGTCGTTAGCGTATCCCGCTCGGAAGGATTACACGCAAGCGAGTAAGCGAGTGAACGAGCGAATCGCTCGCGCGGTTGCGTATTACGCTCTCTCAGTCGCGTTTGTCCGACGTGATCGGCGCAAACGAGGAGATGTTCCTGTCGGATCGAGCGTTTATCTCCGATCTGTCGATCGTGCGTGCTCGAACGCGACTCCCCTCTCGCATCTCGCGTCTCCTCCTCCAGGAGCTGGCTCCTTTGTGGCAAATCGCGCGCCGGAGCGAGTGTCGATACCTCGCGCCTCTAAATTTCACTCTCCTCGCCGATCGGTGCCCACTATCGCTCGCATAACTGCGCCAATACGCTTGATGGGGGGGAGATTCACGCTTTCTCGAGTCACGATTCGGTCGCTATTGTTTGCACGATGCTTCGTCGAATTACGAACGCACAGCTTCGCAATGAAAGAGTAATTCTCATTCTCCACAAAGGATATTATCTTCTTCGGAAACGACATTTTCTTCCCGCGTCATTTTTTCTCATGAGGGAATTACCAAATGAAGCACAGGAACGCCAACAGAAAGACAAAAGCCTCGATCAGAAAGAACGACGAGCCTCGGATCGCGAGCCGCAGCACACTTTAGACTGATCAACCAATAAAACCGGAGGGGGTTCCGAAATTAATCAAAGCACAGGCCCGCGGAATCCCGCGAACAAAACGAATTTCGTCACCGCCGGTTATTAATTCCCGACAGTGGGTTTTTCTTGCTGGCCGAGAGCGCGTAGTCGCTCGCTCGGTCGTTCGCTCGCTCGCATGCCATTAAATATGACAGCCATAAAATTCGACCGGTCACGTTCCATGGTTTTTCTCCGTCGACTTGTACCCCCGCGGCCGACGGATCCGACGCGACGTTCCGGGGGCTCGAACGGTAATTTCTCTCCGGAACGACCACGACCGGTTGCACAATGGCCGATCGCCGGCCACGAAAACGTCGCGTCGACGCTGCCACGGAGATCCATCAATCCAAACGGCAAACCTTCTTATCGCTCCTATGGATCCTGCTCAATTCTTCGTGGTTGTTTGGCCAAACTATTGATAATGAAAAGTTTCGTTTTCGGAGCCTGGAATTGTAACGCAGCATGTTCCGTCTTGAGCTTTATTATCCACAATTTTTAAAGGTAATTCTAAGACTACCCCTAACCTGTAAGATTACGGTCCATACCTGATCGTACTAGGGTCGTAATTACAGCCTCATAAAAAAGGGTCGAAAAAACAGACAACTCCGAAAAGTGCCCCACATCTGCGAAACACATGTTTTTCTATTATTTTTAAAATACCGTTACTCAGCTAGGTCCTAGGTACTCTAACCCACCAGCAATAGACAACCAATAGGATTTTTGCAACCCCCACCATTTGTACAAATTTTCCTTAAGCATTTCAGAGGAAAAAATAAACAGATATTCTTAGACCACAAGGCGTCTTTACAAGTTTCTTTTGATATATCTCACCAAGGATCCGAGATCCTCGAACAAACGCGAAGTTGATATCCAAGTCGTGAATTTTTTCAACGATCGAGCGACACCACACAGCACAAAAAAATGACAACATTGAATTTTATTCAAAATATTGTTCTTTGGGTGTAGCAGACACAGTTGGTCAAACGATACGACGAAGACCAAATCGCCAGCAACAAATCAAGCGCGAAGGATCATTAGCAGACGAAATTTCGAGCGGCTGACAAATCGATTCGGAAGCGTGTGTACCTAAGGTGGAGGGCGAGTGCAAAAGGTAAAATGGCGTCGTCCATTAATTCGCAGTGGACAGCTAATTAAATCCAAGTCGGGTGTTCTGGTACCCCTGTATCGGGGTGTGTGCCGTGATCTTTTATACATCGGGGGTCGCGCAAGAATTCGTGTTTTGCCGGTCGCGGTTCTGTCGTCGGAGCGTCGCGACGGCCCGTAAAACGACGAAAGAATCGGTCCTCGGAATGGACGACGCCCGCGGATGAATATGAAGCCATAGATTATTCGTTCGCGCTCATCAATCTGCACCTTTTTTCGCCTGATGAGGGACCCTGTGGGCTACGTGATCGGACGTTCGTCCCGAGGCCCGCGATCCCCCAGGATCCGGCGATATTAACCCATTAACGTTTATAAATCGTCGCCGATCGAGCGTGAGTCGCCTGCAGAGAGCGTTCTGCGCCGGGCATTTACAATGCCGAATATCACGTGGGCCTTTGGGCCCCGTTCTCCAACGGAGGAAATAAAACGAGTTCTGATACGTACAATACAATCTGTCGTCCATACTACGTATTGGTAATCTCTCTGCAAAAAGATATTTCGGAGAAATATGGTAAATTAAGGATTTTTACTAGCGGAGGTAATTGAATCTGTTATTCTGCGAAAGGTTAGTGTTGGAGTGTACAACGAAATGCATGAAACACACGGAAGAGCAAAGGGCCTTTCTCGACCTGAAGTTTGTTGCACTTTTGTTGCACTTTTGTTGAAGTTTGTTGCACAAACGAGCGTTGCTGTTCCCTTACGCAAAGGAAATTGGCTTCTGTCTTTATCAGATCATTTGGTGTACTTCAAATTCAATGTAGCAATGATAAAGTGTCATTGTGTTATGTTCGAACGATTTTAATTCATAACTGATACACGTTGATTCCATGAGTGTAGTGGAGATTTAATAAAAATTTAATGAACATAAGGTCCAGAGTTGATCTCCCAACTTCGTCCTCTCACAGTTAGAAATGTTGAGTTTTCAGGGTCTGATGAAAGGGGACGTAGGACAAGGATGGCGAGGATCAACGGGTAGCAACGGGGACCACGTAACAAGGTGGAAGAGGACGTGTCACGTCTGCGGAACCGCTGCGGAAATGCCGGCTCGTGACTCCTCGGACATCACGTGCCACGGTACCGTGCCTCGATCCATCCGCGATTATTTCCCTTTCGCCTTCTCATTACCGGACCACGGGCATCTGCGAATCGACGTTTCTTTTCAGAGAACCCACCAATGCGAATCCTTTGAGACGTCGCGCGACGTCCACGCGTTGACTATAATATTATTTACACGGAGAGGAACCCCGACCAGTTGAGTCTACCGCAATCGGTAGTTCTCTCTGGTAGGTCGTATACCGACGAAGAACAGCGCAGTTTAACACTAGAACGGTAAATCTTGAAGAAGAATAAAAGTTAGCTTTCACAAGCAGACGTTTAAACCGTACAGCAACGATCTAACTTGGAAAAATCGGATTCGCAGAAATAATGATAATAGACACGTTTCAGGGAAATGAACGTTGCCACCCGTGAGCAGAAGAAAGTGAATTATCGCTGACAATTATGATCGAGGGAAATATACGACGATGGAGCTCAGCCACGAGACAACCGGCAATTACTTCTAACACTGGTTTTTAAGCGCCAAGAAAGAACGCGAGGGAAACATCGTAATTACTGCAGCTAGAATTATTCGATTCCGATCGTTCGAAAGATACACCTCGAACCATCCTTCTCGGTGTTTCTTCGTAACTTCCCGACTGGGCATATAATCTCTGAGTAATGGCATTTTTCTCGTCACAGATATAGAACGATTCCATAAAACCTAATTAAATGTATTTCGCCGACAGATGTACTCGCTCTTTAATGATTGTAAAAGATGTTCTCAGTCGACAGATATTATTCGGACAGTCTTGTGATACTCGACATCATGCTACAGCCAATTCTACTCATACGACAATCTCCTTTCATATAGCGTAAAATATCGCCTGCCAAAAAGCGACATTAAGTGGTTATAACTCTAGAGGAACAATGTTTTCAACACCTTTTATCTCTGCCGAACATAACAATACAAATAAACAGCGCGGTACAAGTTACAGAGCCTAAAATAAACGATACCGTTTAGAAAATAATTTAATTTCACGTGCTCCCGCAATAGATAGACGATCGGATAAAGATGGCAAAAATCTTGCAAAGAAGATCTATAAATAACCATTGTCACTCAGGCTTGTTTATTAGATCCCAGAGCTTAATCACCCTCTATCATACCCGGTCCGAAAAAAGTCATCATTCGCATTCCCTATCCCTTCGAGCAGTTAATAACGTGATCCACGGGCCCGATCGACGAATAGACAAATTTCCAAGATGACGAACGAGCCGCGTGATTAATTGTCTCGGTTATCCGCGCGGATTAATTGGCGGATTCGATGAGCGACAGCTCGTCGAGTGCCAAGGAGCGCGGCGCGGCCACCGTTCCGAGATGTTATTAATTGATCCGGGACAGGTACTAATTGTGACCCTATCCTGGCTGAAAACGATCCGAGTGTTTTCGGTGATTTACGAGTAACCACGGTTCCACGGATCCGTTTTGGATCCCGAGGCGCGCACGCGACCGATGTGTCTTTCTCTCTCTCTCCCTCTCTTTCTTTCTCTTCGCACACGCAAGCTCTTTTCTTTCGGCTCCCAGTTTCTACGCTTGATTGCCGGTGACAGGTGAAACGTGTCGATTAGACAGGTGTCCACCGGCCTCTGCTGGCTCGTGCACGGACAGATAACGACGTTTGATAACGGGAGAACGATACGATAATGTATGCAAGGGGACACGGTTGAACGAGAGCATGACGGAAACAGGAACTGCGAAATTGTGCTAACGTGCTGAATGGGCGAATTATCATTGCGAGGTTTATGCAAGCGACGAATATTTCTCCATTAAAGCGTGTTCTGTAAAAGTAATCGTGTGATACTCCGAACGAGAACAATAATCGTAAACGAGATGGTATGCGGTAACCCGGATGAAAAGAATAAGATTGCACGAGCAAATCAACGAAGGATAAAAAGAAAGCAGCGTTTCTCGCATCATTAATCAGGATATGCCCCAGTTTTATCAATCCCACATTGTTAATATTGCGATACGTCTTCGCCCACTCTTCGTCAAAGCAACCACCACCCACACTTCTTGCAAATACCACACGCGAACGTACTTTGTCCCATTGATAAAACATGTATCTTGCGATCAGACCTAAAATTAGCCTTCCGTCATCCCGGCTGGAATTGAATATCTCGAAACGAATTTCACAAGTATCATTAACAGCTGCATTTACGTTGAAATTTACAATACACGTTATCGATTACGGTGCTTTCACTGCGAAACGCACGGTGCTTCATTTTGATGGCTAATTCTGGTGAAGCCATTCTTGCGATTCGTTCGAATCATTCAATTAACATGCAACAGTCACGAAAAGAATAAAATCTAGCTGGATATAAAACCAACCACCACGACTCCTTCAACATGGGCAATTGAAACGGTATTAAGTTTGCGAACTCCGATTTTGATAAAATTTTAATATGTTGTAGATTTCGACACTTTGATCAACTTTTTTCTTTTCCAACATAGGTGGGTCGATTTTAGTTTTCAAGATATTTGCAAAAGACTATCGCTAATACTGTACCGCGGATCGTGCAGGAATATGAAAAATTCAATACAGTATCCGCGATAGTTTTTTGCAAATATCTCAAAAACTAAAAGCGAAGCCCCATGTTGGAAAAGGAAAAAGTTGTTCAGAATGTATTACTGCATAACATATTAAAATTTCATCAAAATCAGAGTACGCAGACCTTTTCTATATAATTATCCACATGCTTAGTTTACTAACGATATATACCAGATTTGTTAACTGTATCGGATACACTATGCAGTGAAGGGTTGAGAACGAAACCGACAGCGGGCGAAGCAAGTGGCGCGGTCAGGGGATAATCAAGGAGCATTGACAACGCCATCGAAATTACAAAGTAGCGAGGGGCTCGTTCGCGAGTAATGGCGACGCGCTTTCGGTTGCGGCGCAACCGATCCCCTGGTAACGAGCGGCGACCGCCGCGCGTAACGTTGCTCTTAAAGATAATGAGCGGTGTGATTGATCGTAAAGGTAATGACCATCGAATCCAGAGAGGGAGAGAGAGAGAGAAAACCTGGGCCCCTGATCCTCTCTCGACAACCACCGAAAAAACCCGGCCCCGAAGTCGCGCGATTTCCAAAACCCCGCGGGAGGTGCTCCCGTTACATGAGCATATCTCCGCCAGGAAATCGGGCAACAACCGATAAAAACCATCGGACATGTCCAAGGGACATTGTTTATATCCCCGTTGTTGGCCAACAGCCCGGATGAACGATTTCTGAAACCGTGCACGAGCTTGGCCGAACCTCTACACGACAATTATGAGAACGAATCCGGGTTAACAATATTAGTTAACCGTTCGCGATTCTGTGAGGTACGAGACAACGGTGACGTTAAACGGTTCTGATGTTTGTGGTTTATTCCCACCATAAGACAAGTTTCGGCTATTAGCTAGGTATTAAGTGGCAACTTTGAAATGCCAACTCGGAGCAGCTCTGGCAAATGTTGTTACGATTCTGAGACAGAGAGAATTATAAGCAGTAACATTTAGTAAAACAAGAAACATGAAAATACATTGCTCGAATCAAAATAGAAAATTATAGATAGTCTTAGTGTCCCGAGAGAATAAAAATCTACTTTCTCCTTCGAAATCTTTTTGTACGTCTTTTTGGCGTGGATCTACGGGTGTTTGCTCAACGATTCAGAACTGGAAGACAAGTTGATCGGAGATTCAGAGACTCGCAGAGAAATCTTCCTGGGCCCTGGGTGTTTCATTAAAAGACCATTCCCGCTAATGAATAGGCAGAATTGTTCCGGTCGTGCAGCTCGCGTCATTCCGGCGCCATTACGGCGTTAAAGTGTCGATAATGGCAGGGGCACACGGGACCCGAGGTGCTCTGGTCCCCGGCGATTAGACGAAAAAACAAGGCGGTCCGTTTGAAGATCATCGGCACTCTGGTTAACGGACGTTATTTATCGGTAGGTGGAATATTAAATACCCAGGGTTACGCAAGCCGGCTTCTCGGCCACGGTATCTGGAGCAGAGATCAAGATCGATCGAGGGAACAGGCGAACGCTAATCGGAATTAATTTGCTCCACCCGAGACGCCCTCGATTCCCTTTTCGCCCATCTTCTAGTATTCTTTTTGCGACGCAGGCGAAGAAACGGCTCGAGAGAACGGAAGAAACAAGAGAAGTGGCTCTCTTGCAGGCCGACCGCTTTTTCTTGGCGACTGGGAATCGATCGAGTGCTAAAAATTGCGGAGGAAAGTTCGTCGTAGACTTGTTGATTAAAAAGAAATGTCTGAGCTACTATTTGACACAGCTACTGGAACGATCGCTGAAGCTTAAAAGTTGTTGGTTTCACAGACGTGTAAAATAAAGCGTCGATGTTTGTTCCATTAAATTATAGTACCTACTCAAAAAATTTATTTATTTATACTTAACATTTATTCCTCATATTATGAATATCTCAGGAAATACAGAGAAATTTATAACCAAAGACAACGGTGATTTAAATTATCTGAAGAACTACTAAATAAGTAACAAATGAACAATTTTTAATTTTATTTTGACACACTGTTTAAAGAAGTCAATAAAAAATAGACACTTAAAAGAAATCCCACCTTTAAGCGTTAATTTTATATTTATTCAACGTCCTCAACAATGTGCATGGATAAAAATCGACGTCTAGAAAACAAGACAATTTCGAAATCAAATCAGCAGAGAGGGAATAGCTTCGAGAGGAACAATCTTTAATTTTATTTTGACACACTGTTTAAAGAATTCATTAAAAAATAGACACGTAAAAGAAATCCCACCTTTAAACGTTAATTTTATTTTCATTCAACGTCCTGAACACTGTGCACGGATTAAAATCGACGTCTAGAAAGCAAGACAATTTCGAAATCAAATCAGCAGAGAGGGAACAGCTTCGAGAGGAACAATGATAACTTCCACGGTAATAAAGACGGTATTTCATCGCAGCAATTCTCAGCGAACTAATTCAATCGGCAAGGAACTCGTTACAAGCTGGCAGCGCGATCAGCCCACGGGAAGAAGATCGTTCCCAGCGGATAAAACATAGTACCAAAGGGAAGAATCCAAAGCGGAAGAAACTGCGAGAACGAATCGCACGAGTGGAGACGGTGTTGGTAGCGAAATCGTTGCGAACGGGGGTTGATGCAAGCGCAAGGGAGGATAAGTAGAAGGCAGCCGGGCTGACTATAACGTAGGTGATTTCAGCAGAATTCATGGTTGCTTGATTACAAGTAATAAACCGAGCGTTAGGACAAGATTTATGAGCATCTCCGGGCACCTATAGTCCCTGATCGCCACCCTGGGGCCTCGTTTCTGTTCTTGTTTTACCGCGCACGCAGTCGAACCGGCCCCCTCGACGCTCTCGTATGACGCTTGTGATCTTCGACGGGATCCAGCTGCTTCGAGAGATCCAAGATCATACCTGTCGATCACTAGACATGCAGAGAAATTGAAAGAGTTGCGCGAATCGATCTTTCGTAAGAATTAGTCTGTGGATTTTTATTATCTGCGAAAAGAGTAATTCGAAAAGGGTTTAAGCACGAAGATTATCGTTTACCCTGGCCGCCCACAATTCTTGCTCGGATGAAAATTAAACAGGGTCTAAAATTGTCTCTGCAGGAGTCTCCGGGGTCCCGGAGCCGTGGCAAGCAACAAACTCGTTGTAATCATCCGGTGGGCCCCGAGCGGGCCATCAATCCACGTCGATCGGTCCACCCACGACCGAAGCTCGCCTTGAAACGCGGTCCCGATCGTCTCGGGACCCACGTGAACCATGTATCATCCATTTATCGGTATCACCAGGAGCCGGGGTCCCCGGGAAACCTCGATCTCCACAGACTTTTCTAAATCGTTGCACGGATTCGTCATTAGTTTATCTGGCCAGGTTCTCGCCGCTACAGCGAGGGCGTATCGAGCCGCGCTTTGATACCGATTATCCTCGGAGACCCCTAGGCTCGCCGCGATTACAACGACACGCTGTACGTTATCGAAACCAGAGAAACCTCGCTGGCAAGCTGGCTTCGTTAGCGACCGGGATACGATAAACCGCCAGAGTATCGAGGACCGAACGATTTCTTACTGGGAGGTCTCTGGTTCTCACAGTTTTGGCACCTTTGTCGTCAATATGCATATTTTTACACTCATATAAAAACCACTTTCAAAATTACTTGTTACGTGCAAAGTACAATTTACCGATTTCTACAAAGATCGAAGGAGTAACTCGCGCCGAACACTTTCCGGTGCACTTAATCTCAGCACCAGCGGTGTTCCAATCGGGAAAGCAGGCGAATCGGTCGCCATAAATGTCGAAAGACTCAACGTGTCGGCAGATCGTCGACTATTTATTTATGCAAACGAGATTGCAAGCGGCGAGAGCTGTTTCACGGGCTAACGCGCGCTTCTTTACAACGATAATAACAATTTGGGCGTTCGGGCACACGATGTGCCGGGCACGGTTGTATGTATACCGGGGGAAAATCGGCGGGTATTATAGGACCCGGTGGCAGAAGTAGTAGTCTGGGTGGTCGTGCTCCCTGTCGGAGAGTAAGTCGTGGCTGGCAACGACGTTGTAAATTGACGCGTTTACCGATAAACTGGCGTGTAGCGAATGAACTGCGAATTAATCAGCCGGCGGAGAGTAGGGGCCGCGGGCTACGAGATCGTAAACGAGACACGGGGAATATGTTTTATTCAAATTACGGTACAGGTGGACGGCCGAGCGGCGCAAAACGGGCTGCGATCTCCCGGCTATCTTTATCAGCTGATCGCCTCGACGAACACTGTGATCCGCGAACGGGGAAATTACATATTTCGCTCCTGATTTCTGGAAAAATTGCTGCTACCCGACGAGCCTGACGCGAGCCTCCGGCGACCAGATGCACCAATTGAAACCACCGAGCCGTGAATGACACCTGCCGAAAAATAAGAGCGCCCGAGGTGTTCGAGGAGAAACGGATTAGGCTGTGCTCACACAGGGCGCTGGCTTCCGGGAGCCAGCGCCAAATGTCATCAAATTCGAGCGCAGGTTAATGGGTCCTTGCTGTGCGTGCAAGGAAAATAGGTTTCCATGGTCCTGTTTCCCGTGCAAGCACAATAGGGACCCATCAACCCGCGCTCGAAATTTAATTAATTTTTGGGCTCTGTATGAGCGCAGCCTTACGTGACCAAGATGAGATTATGCTCGCCAGTGATCAGCATACTTGGCCATACCCGTACCTATATCTTTTTCAAGATGATCGAAGACTCCTAAAAATTTTCATTTTCTGTAACGGATGAATGGGGACATTTCGAAGAAAAAAGTGATCAGCACACTAGGCCACACCCGTACCTATATGTTTTTTAAATTGATCAAAGACTCCTAAAAATTTCCATTTTCTCTAACAGATAAATGGAGACATTTCGAAGAAAAAAGTGGACCACATTTAATCACGTTTGCCTCCAGGAAGCTCGAAATCCTTGGGTGGCCATACTGGAATCCAGGGTTCGAAATATTGATAAACGACTTAGAGCACAGGGAGTCTCGAAAAACTGTGCTCCACGTGTTCGTTCTTCTTCTAATTCCGTGAAAGCTGCTAGAGACAAGTGTGAAGTGTATTTCATATACTGTGTAAATATTCAGACGGTGTCGTGAGTGTTCAAGAAGAAATAGCAAGTAAAGATTTCATTTGATTAGCTCGGAACGTTTCGACGTGCGCTCGAACGTGATGCCCTTTCCACGCGTTGAAATCACCGGAACCACGAGCATCGTTATTCCGTTTACGACTTTATTATGTGTAAATTAGTCACATAATCGATGCGAATTTCTCCGTGCGTGATTTATGGTTTATTCTCTTCGGAATGCCAATTTATCGGATGTTGCTTGGACATTTGTCGAACAACAATTCTCTGTGTACGTTCGATCGAAGTAAAAATTAAATTTCTGTTAATATCAATGTGTTACTCGAATTAAATTAACACGAACTACCAGTCTGGTTAGCCACGAGTTGCATATTTACCGCCGTCGGCAATTACAGCGACAGACAGGTCTCAGTGGAGGCGGTCTTACCTGGAACAGAAGAAAAAAAATGGTGGTTAATAAATCTAAAATATCATTGTGACAGACTCTCCCCGTCTTTGTCTGTCTTGAATGGACGCATGGCTCACGAAATCTCACGAGAGGCGAGCTAGAGCTCGAGCGGAGGCGTGAGAGCCGAAACCCGCGAGCGGCTGCGAGCGTGCACATGTGCAACGCGCTCGAAACACCGGGCCAAGATTTATTCTCGGGTGCATTATCGAAACGTCTGGGGGAGTTTGATCGTAAACCGCATGGATCGTAACGTTCCCCACGGTTCGGATTAAGAGGGCATATTCTTTTTCAGGCATCAGTGTGCTGCGTGTTGCATCGATTTGATCAAGAGAGGTATCCTCTGCTGAATTAAAAACGCATCGATTCCGATACGCAAGAAAAAGAAACTACATTTCGTTGAATTTACGACTCCTTTGTTGATAACTTTCGTTAAACGTTCCATCGCTTCGTTCAAAATCCTTCGAACCGTCTGGTTTATTTTTTAATCCAGAGAGGAAATAATGTATGTAACATTGTTGATAAAAAAATATGTTATAATGAACTAGCGAATTTACGAGACGAACCTTGAATCGTTTCGAGTCTTATCGAAAGAACATCGTGTTTAAGTAAAAGCGTCGGAAAGACAGAAACCTTGGGCCGGATCGGCGAAGATCGCGTTGCAAAACCGTGAATTTGCAGCTCGTTGAGGGGCGTCAGGAAAAAAGGCGAGAGAGGTTCTTCATAGACGAGGGCCCCTCGCAATTCGAGCCTCGGATGATTACGATTCGAGGCAACGATACCATTCACCTTCGAGATTATGCATCGATAGCCGTCGATCTCCCAGGGAAGCCAAACAACTCGTTCGTAATCTTACCCTCCATTATCGAGCCGGCGTTTGTTCCGCGAGTTTGCAAATCACTATCTTCCACGGCGCCGAGAGAAAATCGTGGAATTCTTTCCGCTTAAAAGCGTCTGGCAAATCTTCTTTGAAAGCTCTTCGAATGCGAACAAAGAAATTCTTAAAATTCGTTCTGTGCAAAAAAATAAAGACATCGCGAAGAAAAATCGTTTCGGTAATGAAATTGAAGAAAACATTGCTGGATAATTTCGAGGCGAATTCGCGTATGTAAATGCGGATAGGTGGGAGGCAAGCTAACGTGGAAGAGCATCGTCTTCAGGGAGTCGGAGGGGGCCTGAGGGTGCCGGTGGTCGTGTTGCGTAACACTGGCGCCAAGCCGCAATGCCGCGGGGCCCAGGAATGACTCACCAAGACGAAGAACACTGGCCGAGAGGCTGACCCACCTATCGCGCAACCGAGGACCCGTCCAAGGTGCCTCGGAGACAGTTTGCGAGAGAGTGACTTGTTCGTCAGGACGATACGCGGAGCCTGGCTGACCCATTTTTTATTCGGTTTCTGCCTGGGCCATTCTTATCGGTGCAGTTTCGAGAAGGCCCCAGCCGTGTAATCGGGCCCCCAGAGTCCCGATCGTTCGACGCCGCCGGGTTTGTTTGGCCCTCGCGTTTTCTGGGGAAAGTTCGGCGTCGACCTTGACGGGCCCCGGGATTCTTGACCCCGACCGAGGACCTGGTCCCAAAAATCTGCTGCAACTACCCTTTAACTTGTAACTTGGAAATCTAGCAAGTTGACACCAAGCAAATTTAATCCCCTCCACAAACGTAGACTTAACTCAAGTTTCATTTTCTTGTTAATAGCAGCTGTTGTTAACTGTTGCAGATAGTGTATCGTGCACGGAATTAATTCAAACACTGGCTGGGTGGGTTCGATGCGTGGTTGTAACTAACACCATCACTGGACACCGAAGTGTTAATGACTCACGGGATACCAGAACCGGATCAGAAACTTCGTGTCCCAAAATAACAAGGTTTTAAAATCTACTTTCTTTTTCTTCAATGCGCGATCAAAGAGTACCTCCGCTGGATTTATGACCGGCGTCCCTACGAGCACGCTTCACGCGCGGAAAAATAATGTCTCGATCGTAGTGGCTCGAGAAATTTACAAATCAGCTGTCTCTTCCGTGCGCGGTGCTATTAATCAGACGTCGAACACAATTCCTCGTGCCATCGGGTGCACGAGTTTATTACGATACACCCAAAACAAACTGTTCCGAAGAGTAACAAGAATCGAGTGGAACAGCTGTCTTTCGTTTTTTGAAAATCAATTCTGCTCATTTAAATAAATGTCTGCTCATGCTTCGCGAAATTGTCGATACAAATTCAATTTCGCCGGACTAAAGAGTACATACCATCCTGTGCCGACAAAATTTGCATGAACACGGTGCGCAGAAACAAGTAAAAACTCGATTATACGAAATCCCATCGATTACGTGAATCAAAGGGTAGCGAGGGAGGGACGGGGGATAAAAGAAATGAGTGCAGGGCCTAATAAAAGGGCGGCTGGATCTTGGGGACGATCTCGTTCGCGCACAGAAGCCGCAGACGCGTGTTGTCGTTTGTGTGGGGCTTTATTGCGCCGGGGCCAGGATATAAAACTGCGGGTTACAAGGCTGCGTTCGCAAAACAGCTTGAACGGAGCCGGTCCACCGGGTTCGCGATCCCGTCGACCGGGTACTTTCTTTCTCGGCCTCACCTTGCCTCAGCCTGGTCTTCGGGCCTGGTCGGGCCTGGTCTCTCGGGCATCACGAGCGGCCTGACCTAAATGATCGCCGAATGCTCGTTCGGGCTGCGCTTTTATCGTCGGGTTTGCCGCTCCGAGTTTGCGCTCTCCTCCTTCTCTTCGGCTACTCGTTCTTTTGTTCCGGAGGAGAGACGGCTACTATAACTCGCGTAACCGAGGCAAGTGCCTCCGGAGAAAGTGGACCGAGACCGTGAGCAAACTGTCGCTACACGGTAATTAAAAGGGCGCTAAGTAGATCGGCCTAACCCATTAATCCTCCGCGCTCCTAGAGTCGAAAATCTCCCCGTTGCATCTGGTCTTTCATTCCACCTGATCTCATGTCGCATTCGACTTGGTATAAAAATTTTTAATGTGACATTTAATGAACATCGATGAATAGAGCAGAGAACGATATTAATAATAATTTGCTGTATTTCAGCCTTACAGCTAAGAAATGTGACTTGGTTTACATTAACCTATCTTATTTTACATATTCAGTACATACCTTCTCTCATTCATTTCTATGTCTCACGCTTTCCTACCATGTCCTACTCTTTTAGTCTCCTGATTATCACTAACCCCCTTAATTCCATACTTATTACTTCCCTGCGCATTCCTTAACTTTTCCATTTTTTGGTTTGATATTTTATTTGGTTTATTTATGCTCTCTTTTTCCTCAACTTTTCCAACCACTCTTCAACCTTTCTATTTTTTTCCTCGTTCACTACATCCTCACTACAATCCCTTGACAAGTGTAGAGACATTAAACGTATGTATAGAGGAAGAAATGAATCTCTGTTCTACATACTTCCACGTCTCGCTCCAGAAATGACGAGTATTGCGTAAAAGGTGCAACAACAATGACTCGCGAATCGGTGCGCGAAACTCTCGAGAGCCGCGATCGCGGATATTAATCACGGGTTTCTTCTCGTCGAACGAAGGATTATTACAAGACGCCGTAGCAATCTACTAGTCGTCGGTTGCTTGTCCACCGACGGCCCCGCTATCGATCATTCTCCGGGCCGGTTCGTAACACCATTGTCGAGCATGACTAATTGCCGCAGTGACCGAGTACCACGCTTGCCAATTGTAATTAACCGTCGCCCGGGGTGATCGTAGCCCCGGTGGATCGTGGATCGCGGGCATCCAACCACCGTGGGCACAGGCGTACCACGGAAGATCAAGGAGACCACCGTTGATCCACCGTGGATCGAAAATTCGTGGCGATCCACTCACACGCTGTCTCTCTTCCCTTCACCCTGTAATTAAAGAGTATCGAGCGTTTGCGGCGAGTTTCCATCGCGAATCGAATTTGCACGGTCGAATTTCCAATTTCTCGGCCGCGATTTACATAATTTATTGGACGTGAAATCCGGCGCGCGAGCGCGTTTTCTTATTAAATGGAATTACACCAGGGCTCGGAATTAACATAACGAGCCACCGGTATCGTCATGCGAATCGGTCATCAGCCCGGGAACGATTCGCGCCGCGAGCGTTGCGCAATCGCACCTGAAAACCCAGTTTCGGGATGAATGGAGGACTCGAAGATGACAAGGATTCGCTCGGTCGATGCGGGATCGTTGACGGTGTATTTCAACATTTTTTAAATATTTTTATTGCAGCCAAGTCGAACATGAGAATCAAGACTCGCGATTCTGTTGTGGTGGTTTGGAGTGAGAATGAAAAAAGAATGAGTTTACCAGTGATTTTACACTGACGACCATGGTTCCGTTGAAAGCATCGGTTCTCATTCTAGATAAGTTCTGAGCGTAAAATAAGAAGGTTTTTGTCCCATTTTTCCTACATAAAACTACATCTTCTCTATTTTTCTACCTTTTTTTCTTTCTTTCTTTTTGTTTTTGCATAATAATGTATGCTATATAAACCAAACTGGGTTTACGGCATCAATAAATAAATAAATGAAACTACATATTATAGAATAAAAATCGCCATCGTAGCAATGTATAACCGAAGTATGAATAAGTCTGGTAGAAATATATTATACCTCTGTAATATAAAGAAGACATGTAAATACTATAGCAAGTAGATTAATCATTAGATAGGGACTATGAAAAACTGCAAGCGTTAAATTATAAAATATAGCATAAACCTTAAATAACACTGCATTTAATCAATGTAAATTAATTTTTATTATTCTTTGAGGAACTCATACGTACCTCAGGGTGAAAACTCATCCATTCAATATTTTCACATACTGTAAAATATATATTATATATTCATCTTTTATTTTATTCATTATAATTCATAAAAATAATATCATTATTTTTATTCATTCTTTTATGTTTACGTCGTGAAATGTATTTCTATAAAATATAACGTTTTAAATAAAACATAATACATTGATTTAACGTGTAAAATAAAAATGGATGAATTTGTTATCCCAGTCTCTTTTATATAGCCATTTTGAGGAGCGCTTGAGGTTTAAACGAAATGAATTCAATGTAATTTGTTACGACATTGCCAAAGAATGAGATGTTCGCCACTGGTCTGACTCGATATCATATGACGTGGGGTAAACGGATTGTACGATCGCCTGGTATAGTAATCAATGTATAATTGCATTTATATAGAAACTCGTCGGATCCGAACGCGTCTCGATGGCTCGCGTTACGCTGTTATCTCTGCAGGAAATGCTGGTCGCGGTCACCACTCGTCGTGGTTACGCGATGGTCAGACATATCAGAGATCTTCTCATTCATTAAAAAATTCCAGGCGTTTCTCCGACTCACCGGCTATCTTGTTCAATAACCCTGCGGAGTATCTCCGGTGTTGAGAGAGTAGTGAAACGCGATTCGATCGTACGAGCGAGCGTCGAGATCGTTACACGATTTCAAACATGTAAAATCACCGGCCCCTGTCCATCCTTACAGATCGCACAAGCGTCAACTATATTCGATTACACGTTCCTATAGTTCAACGATACAATTCCATCCGAATTCATTTTGCACGCTGTAGAACCGGCTTTCTTCGAGCAGTTCTAAGTCACCAGGGGGTTAACAAGTACGAGAACATCTTTTACACGATGCTTTGACGCGTTGAACGCAGCTCATGAAAAAAATCCTAATCCTTCGGGTGAATGACCTCAACGCCCGCAGCAATAATCCTCAGCATGTCCAGTAAATAATAATAAAGACAGATTATGAATATTTTTATTTTTAAGCATTCTATAAGTGGATACCTTGCGTACTGATTGCTCGGCAACGAAAGAAAAGGAAGAGAGCTTGGTAAGAGCGCTACTCGTGCCGCGTAATTATGGTTGTCGTCGCGGCAGCAGGGTATGCAGCGTCGAAACCGACACCTCGTACGCGGAAAGTTGTCGTCGACCCCGTCGTGACACCTACGTGACAGGCAAGAGGCTACCAAAGGTCGGTAATCATAAGGAAAACCTCGGAAGCATAAGCAGCTCTCCACAGGGCCGGTTATAATCCAATATGTACCGTGGACACAATCTATAAATCTATGAAAATTTTTCGACCCAAACAATCAGCCCCAAACTCATTCCTTTAATCGTGTCCAAACAATTAAAGAAAATCCATCATTTTATTATCAAAGCCGGTTATAATTCAATATGTACCGTGGACATAATCTATACATCTGCGAAAACTTTTCGACTCAAACAATCTGTCAAAAACTCATTTCTATAACCGTGTCCAAACAATTAAAGAAAATCCATCATGTTATTATCAATGGTCGGTATTCACACAGGAAAACCTCGGAAGCATAAGCAGCTCTCCACAGGGCCGGTTACAATCCAATATTTGCACCGTGGACGCAATCTATAAATCTGCGAAAACTTTTCGACTCAAACAATCTGTCAAAAACTCATTTCTATAACCGTGTCCAAACAATTAAAGAAAATCCATCATTTTATTATCAATGGTCGGTATTCAGACAGGAAAACCTCGGAAGCATAAGCAGCTCTCCACAGGGCCGGTTACAATCCAATATTTGCACCGTGGACGCAATCTATAAATCTGCGAAAACTTTTCGACCCAAACAATCTGCCAAAAACTCATTTCTCTGATCGTGTCCAAACACTTAAAGAAAATCCATCATTTTATTACCGAGGAGGATATAGAGGATGTTACGTTGAACGTAGAAATGTCTGGGGGTTACGAAGGTTCAGGATGCATCCCTGCGCATATGGAAAGGTGATCGATAGGTGAGCAAGCCGCGTAGGTGAGCCACGGAATGAACGTGCTCGCTGAATCCCTGCAAGAAGCGTCCCCTTTAATTAGCGTATAATAGGCGCCTCATACGGCGTGACTGACTGCTCGCTCGTGCGTTCCCTTCGACGTCGAACAGACTGCTGCTATAACCCTCCTACGACACGGTTAATAAATTCGAGCGAAAGCAAACAAACCTACACCGTGAAACTCCGTGGAAACTCGAAGAATCCATAAGAACATTGGCTGACAATACTACATACACAATCCTAAAATAAAAATGTAGGAAATAAGACGTCAATAGAATAACACGTCCGTAAACACAAACAATTTAACATTTAATTTTAGATATAACAGATATAATTAATAAAATAGTCTCGTTTAAATCTCCGCCTGAGATCAAACCCGTCTTTAGTTTTTCAAACCTCATACCAGAATAATAAAAAATCGCATATTACATATTTGAAGAACGCAATCGATAATCATAATAATCGTTACAGTTACCAGCGACGCCACATTCAACGGAATTCTCGCCGCTCAAAGATGATTTCTCTCTATATTTATTCAATTTTCTTATGTAAAGAACAATATTAACCTCGTTGATCGGATTAAAAAAAAGCGACGGGCCAGGTTTGGCTCGTGAGCTGTAGTTAGCCGACCCCTGGTCTAGAATGTCTTCCTAAGTTTCTCTGACACCTCTGAATCGTATAATTCAGGTCCGGCGAACAGGTATCTGCAATTTCGTGCATATTCGAGGTAATATAAATATAAAAATTTTTTCCTCAGCTAGATTTTGTGTGCGCCGTGAAAAAAGTTCTCGGTGCAACGGAGAATGTTTTACGGGTCCCGAACTGCCGAATTATACGAAGATTACCAGTGCAAACTACCCGAAAGTGTCGAGGAATATCAGGGAGCAGCGGGCGAGCGGTAAAAGATGGAGGAGTCGAGAGCCGACACGGAAAATTACAAAAATCGATGATTGGCGAGGGAGAGCGTTGAGAACGGGCACGGTGATCATTGTCCGTGGTTGAGTAGCCGTGCAAAAACCAACAAACGAGTTCCCCCGGTGCGGTAGGGGCCCCGAAGAGACCCCGCAAGGCCTCTTCGCTGCCTCCTCCTCCTCCGCGAGCTGAAACGGCGAACCCGAAGAGCCGAAGAGCGACGCCACGATTCGTAAGCGATCCTCGTAGCGACCGTTCGTCGCCGGCGGCCCGGAACGCCTCGAAAACACAACGTCGATACACAGAAAACGAGTTTCGCTCGACCTTCCCACCGTGCACCGGCCTCTTCCGGGCTGCGGAGACGATTCGGCCAGATAACGATCTGCCACCGTGGCCAGCATCCAGCTGGAATGTGTGCCAACGCTCTTTCGAGCTGCATCGCGTTGCAACGCGTTGCACCGACGATCGTCACGCGACCCGCGACAAAACAAAATCGCTGGAATCGACGATACATCATCTGCTCCTCGTCTTCCTCATTCTGTGGCCTTTTCGGGCCTTTGGAATTACCTCGGACCACCGTTTCGACTTCGCCGATAGACGTTCGGGTCTTTATGCAGAATACTAAAAGGATAAGCATAAATTAATTATATCAGTGCATAGGTTCGATCAACCTATGTAGGTTTGATCGAACCTATGCGCCGATATCATTAATTTATGCTTAAAATAATTTACGATCGATATTATTTAATATTTAACTAAAAGGATATTTGAGAAATTCGATTTTTGTCTTTCGAGGATTAATCAAGCCACAAAGACCTAGGAATACTTTGTAAGTAGTGTTTGTAAAGGCTCATAATAGTTAACTGTTTCCAATTGAGAATCAGGTTTTGCGAACAGAGAATTCCCCGTTTCCGATGCCCCGGGGCGATTATACCGTCCCGACGCGACGCGGCGTTCCATCGCACGAAACTAGGAATCCGTGGATTTCCTAAAGGCGCCGCACGATCAGAAGAAGATCCCCCGGCAAAATCAATCGCGGGTACAACAACCTCCGGGAGTTTTCCCCCTATCCCCGGGTTCCTGTTGCTCCTGTCGAACGAGCGGGCAGTAAATCGACCGCTCGGCTCATGTCCTCCGTTCCCTCCTCGTCTCGCGCGAAGGCGTATACCGGACGAAAGGCGCTCTCGTCAGAAAAACTGTCGGCGAGGCGTACACGTCGCATCGCGAACCACTATGTACGAAGATACGTCAAGATTACAAAGATTAATCTCCAAGGGGGACGAGAACGCGCTCCTTGAAAAATTGCCGCGAAATTTATGAGCTGCGAGCCGAATTCGCCTCTCGCCCTCACTATTTTAGCTGAATTCGTAGAACCGAGGCGTTCCTGCCACCGAAAAACTGGCTCATCTCCGCCAATTTTTTTTTATCGACAGAGATATACCGGGTCCGACGAAACGAAACTTCGGGCACAATGTTGCCCGTGTGTTGCGGCATAGGCTCAATTGTTTCTCTATTTAGCCACCGCCTACGGCTCGAAATACTAAACCGTCTAAAAACTAGGTCGGTAATAAGAGGTTCTCTAGCTGCATGGCGTTATGGCTCGTGCAAACCCGATCTTGTTGCTATGACACTTTCGGTAGCAGTTTATCAGCCGGTCTAGGATCTTTTATAGTAATCCGACGGGCCTTCATATATTTTCATAATTCCCTCGACGCGGCCGGGCGATATCAATTAGATAGGGGGCCACGTAGTGGATGTATACGTCTAATGGAAAGTCCAGTCCGCGAGATCCATTAGACGATAGTGTTTCAGGTATTTTGGCCAATAACTCAGCTACCTTGTTACCTGGTCACGGTATCTACGCGTCGGGTTTTTGCCTCGGAGCGCCAAGGGAGCTACTATATCGGAGGAGCTATGGATTGCCAGTATAAATCCTGACGGCAGGATATATACGGTGAGCGAAACGAAGCGATAGTGGGAAAGATTTCGAGTAGCGACACCCGTGTAGCGGTTAAGTGACTTTCGATTGAAACCGTGCTGTTTGCTCTGACTGGTCGAATGATAGACTAGCCACGTTGTCTATGAACGACACATTCGACCAAGCAAATAGAATTCTACGTCGGTGCTATATTATTTGCTGGCCAAGTTGTCAAGCTTCGCATTTTTCTACCAAATCCATTTCACGTGGTAGCTTTAAATTCCACGACAGCTGCCAACAGTTTCTAAAAGCAAGATCGATTACCCTCCAGGGTATACTTCACCCTAAATCTCAGATTTCTTCACGGACTCGGTTCTTTCACTTCCTTGGAGCCTATTCTCGAGGAACACTTACGGAGTCGGACCACTAAATCGCGAAACCGGAGCGGAAAAGCGAGGGATGACACGACACCAGGGCTCATCTCAGAGGACAGTAAAGCATCGGCTGACAATGTTCGAGGAACAAGGATCTCGGTTCTTGGCGCAGCGAGCCGCAGGCAGCGGCATAACGAACGCGTCCCGGTGAAACATGAGTCGAAGACGCGAGTATGCGAGGCCAGCGAGGGACGAACGGGAGTTTAGGCATCGATTTGCAAGTGAAACTCGATAGAAGAGCCAGCCGTGGCCGATCCTCGTGCTCGTTGCTCGTCGTTATGCGCAGAAAAAGACCTACTCCCCTTTAGTGCTCGCTGTTGCTCCCTGTGGCCGTCTACCCCCTCTGAATTTACGATCCGGGGGACGCGCGCCGAGGATCGACGACCGATATACGTCCAGATCCCATCTAACGGGTGTCGGGACAAGAAACTGACTTGCGAAGTGACGCCGGTGACCGGCGCGGCGGGAACCCGCCTGGGAATGATCCGAGATACATCAAGAAAAGGCTCGCGATTCTACGCTATTCATTTCGGTATACTCTTCCCGATGATCCTGAAAATTCTTGCTATTTTTATTGTCGATTACCGAAATAATTTTCTTTAGCAACCACGAGCACCATACAGTCCCCGATTCTATCGTTCGCGTCTCCGGTATCTCCGCAGCCGTCGCACGCTCTAATTTGCTTATCGGTCGAAAGAAAGCCGGCCTGTAGCGGTCGGCCGGGCAAAAAGAGAGCACGTGAATTAATAAGGGCTGGCCCCCGACGCGACGCACCGGATAAGATACACGTTGCATCGAGAAGTGCAACGACATTGGGTCTGGCTGTTCGGTGGCCGGAGTCCGCAGCAATGACGGTGCGACTTATCTTGGGAGGCGAGCGATTGCGTTTCAGCTCGGGCCCCGTATCTGTCATCAAACATTCGATTGTATAACGCGTTGCGCAAGAACGCCGCTCGGGATCCTCGAGCGATTTTTCGCAAAGTTCTGCAGAGAGAGGGAGAGAGGGGAAAGAAGAGATCTCCCACTTCCCTCTCTCTCTGAGAGATAGGGGGAGAGAGACGCGGACAGCACGTCAAAACTAACGACATTGGCCGGACTCTCCCTGGAGACCCGGTGGCGGCGAGGGCAACCGAGGCCAGGAGCCACCTCGTGTATCGGTTAGAGGACGAGGAACGAGTCATCGAGGTAGTCCGGCCGATTCCTGGTAGGGCCGAGCAGGAGACGTGCCTCGAGAAACAACTAACCGGCAGTGCTATGCCGTCTGGACCAGCTCCTCCTCGATATGACGCTTTGTGCCTCCGCGTCCCTCTTTACTCTCTCTCCCCTACCACGGGCCTTATGTCTCGTGCTCTTCTTCTTCAACAACCCTTGACTCGTTCTTTCTCCGTCCGACTGGTTCGCGCGCACCAGACTGGCAGGCAGCAGAACGCTGTCAGAAAAAGATGATCCTCCGTTGCACGTGCAGATAGCAAATCACGGCAGCCTTGCTACCGGCCCTGGTTGCGTATCGGGGAACGCGGCTGCGCGCCGCTCGATCGTGATAATGGAAGAGCGACGTCGATGCGGTAGACCAGGAGCTCGCTAAAGAGGATGTGGACGGCTTGGGACGGTGATGACCGCGAATTGTGATCGATTGTATCCTAGAAAAGCGATTTCGTGGTATGTATTATTGGGAACTCGTGAAACAAAGAATACATTGGGATGAAATAATTGGTGTTTCTATGTTCATTTGGTAAGAGTTACCGCTGATGACGTGACTGTGCACGTGTGCCGCTAACGATCAAGGCACACTGCCGCTACGATTGTTCGATATATTTTTGATACTTCTGCCTACAAAAGCGGGTCTCGATGACCAGAGTTAGTCCGTTGTCGTACGATCACGAACGAGTCGACATCTTTCCGTGTAAATCGACTTACAACTGTATAAAGGTATGTTTATTTAGGCTATGCCTCAGTCCGTGATTCATACACGACTGTCTGCTAGGAGATAATATTATCGGCCCAGTAGCGAGCCTCTCTTACATGTATGTGTGAGAGGCTTACTTCGTGGTCTCAGTTACCGCAAATTGTTCGAGGAAAGAGATTTTTAGAATAGTCTATCTGCTGGTCGAATCTCAAGAAAGTCTGTAAATCGACAACTATGCTCAAGCGCCATCAGCCATCAGGAAAGCAACCGTGCGAATCCGGTCACGCCGAAGACAGTCTTCCGCTTCCTCGGGTGGTCTCGCTTCCCTCGAGCGAAGCATCCCGGCGCAGAAGCCAAGGCGCACAGCCTCACCCGTGACGCGGTCGAATGACGAAGCACCTGTAAGGTGCTGTCTCCGTCAACTGGAGAGAGCCACTCCGCGCTCTGCTCCACCACAATTATCATCCATTTACCGACCATCAAGCAGTTAGGAACGATTACGGCTATCATAGTCGGTTTCGTCAGCGACGCCGTGCCGTCGCAAACGAGGGTGACAGACAGTCCGCCGGTAATGGCGTCGCCGCGCTCGCGGACCCCATCAAACGATTAACGGATCCACCTGTCATCGTAGATCCCAACCGCTCCCAGCGGCCATTATCATCGCATCAAGGCGCCCTAATGCCGCGTATCCGCTCTGGGGTACCGATCACCAACGACCACACGATCCTCCATCGTGAAACCGTCTCGCGATCTGGGACATCACGAGGTTCCTCGCCGTCGCAAAATGCCATCAAACCAGTTGGCCTAACGCAACGGGAAGAGGATAATCGATCGCTAACCTGGGGACTACCAGGTCGTATGGTAATGCTTGGTCGGACGATTTTACCCAGGCTGTTGGCCAACCAGAAAATCAGTAAACGATCTTGCAAAAGTGTTGGAGGTTGTGAAAACTTGATAACGACGTGAAGTGGACGATCTTGAAGTTGTCGATACTTGTTGTCCTGGCATTTTGGAACCTGGCCCGGAAAACATACCTATTCCTGTCTAAAGAAACTTCCTGTATCCTCGGCTACCTTCCAACGCCTTCTCGGTAGACAGAGCAATATAGTCTTCTGATCGGAAGGCGTTGGAAGGTAGCCGAGGATACAGGAAGTTTGTTTAGACTGGAATAGGTATGTTTTCCGGGCCAGGTTCCAAAATGCCAGTTGGAAGCGTTTTCTCGGGGAGCGGGTCTTCTGGCGGCATTCCCGGCGTTGCGGAACCAGTCCTGACAAGGAATCCAGGTCCTGGCGGATCGGCGACGAGTGATATCGGTCCCGCGACTCGCCGCGGCTGGTATTTCCAGCTATATCCGAACGAACGGGGTCCCGGTGTGTACGTCCGCGACACACAATAGGGGCGGCGATCGTTTGTATCGGGGCTGACCGGTCCCGTGGAATATCTAACCGCACGTGTTGCCGATTTAAACCGCGATTTTGCTCGTTGGCCGGGGCGCTCGCGTCTGTGAGCGGAGTCCTGGGATTCCAGGAGCATCCATCAGGCCTCGTCAAACCAGCCGACGACGCATCAGTGGATCGGCATTCATTGGCCACGGGCGGGGAACAAGGACGAGGAGGCTCTCTTCTCTTCGGTCAAAAGGGACCAACGGAAAGAGAGAAGAGGAGAGGAACGGTCCGGTCCCCGGCCTCGAGAGGTTTTGTATAGGAGTAACCACGGACGCTTCGGCTCCGGTCGCGTTTCACAGACACACGTGCAACCGGCACCAGCACAACGCGCTAACCGGCAGCTACCTCGGACCCGGCAAGAACCGACCGGCAAAAATACGCCGGCGCAATCAGCTGACAGATCAGCCGACTCCGTGAATATTTCCGTCGAGTCGCAGCGCCTTGTCAAAACCGACGACACTTCGCGAACCGGCGCGGCAGTCCCTCGTCTGATGGCCACGCGGGGATCCGAGAAGATTGCGATGGATAACGGGGTGCGTCCGCTTCGGATCAGCCCCAGGGATTCTTGTAGCAAAGAATTCGGTCGAGGTGCTGGTTATTTGCTTGCCGAAGGACTTCAGACGATGATGAACTAGACTGATATTGTCATTGCTACTTGTCTCTCTCTCTTGATTTGCTGTTCTGAAGCGTTCAGATGTTTGTTTGCTCAAAGTTCTGAAATCTTAGATTGGAATTTGGACATGTTTCAGTAAACTGCTCCACAAGTTGCAAGCAGAAATTATTGGCATTACTCATTGAGAAGATATTTGCTGTGGTTCTGATGGTATTTTAGGATAGCAGACGAAGATTGCTTTCAATAACAAGATCTATGAGCAGAGAGATTCCTAACTTGTTGGTCGTACGAGAGTGAAAAGAAACGGAGAGGATCATGCAAATTATACAAATCAACTCGGTTGATCCAGAGTCGGCAAAAACTTGGTTCCAAGAGACATACCCGGGCTTAATTAAGACGCATCGCCGCGACGCACGTCGCGGATACGAGTCATACATTTGTTGCGGATAAACGGCGGGATAAAAGGTTCCCGAGGATTACAAATTGGCGTCGCGTTTGGTCCAATTATTGCTCGCTTTGAGGAAGTGGCGAGGTAACCGCGACCGCGCCCTCGCCCTCGCCCGACGAACCACGGTTCGGGCTTCTATTCTGGTCCCTTCCGTTCCGGTGCGCACTAACGGAATGAGAAATGAGGCCAATTAAGCAGTATATCATTAGCGGCGACGCGTCCGCGACAAAGTTCGTTTTCCTACGAGGTAAATCATCCGTGGGCTTCTTCTCTGCCCGAATGCCCGGCTAAAACCGTGTGGGCCCCGGTTTAAGGCTGTTCTCTTCTCGCGCGCCTTTATTGCCTTGAGGAGTGAACCGCGCCGGGAAGGAACGCCAACTGCGTCCGTTTTTACTCCTCAAGGCGATCTCGAAGAGAACTCGGACGAACGCGCCCCTTGACCGACGCGACACTTCGACGGTTATCTTCAATGCCTCGGCGTTGCGTCAGACACCACGGTCGGAAATAAAAAACCAATCAGCATCACTTTTCCCTTCCACTCTAAACTTCTAGTTGCTGGGCGAACTTGTCAACTATAAATTATTTCTCTTTTGTACGAACAGATTGTGAACAGTAATCATGCACATCCAATGGCAACATCATCGCCACGATAATGTCCAGCCAAGTTGACCAGCTAAAGGATGGGATTCTTTTAGTTGGGGGAAAATGGAGTCCGAAAGAGGTGCATTAGAGTGGAAAGAGGAACGTTTAACCCGCACGCGATGCATATCCGCTCGCAGCACCCCGTTGGGAGATTAGTGAAGCTCCCAGACCGGGCCATTAGACTCGCCTAAGGTCGATCGGTCTAAAATCCCGCGGAGATCCATCCGAATTAGCATTCGATCCCGCTCGCGCATGGGTGTCCACGGTAATATCGAATATATGCGCCTCGGTGCCTGCGCGTCGTTACCATTAAGCGGTAGCCAAGAAAAATCGCCTAGCCCGATCTGGGAATAATTCATCTGTCAGTGCTTTAAAACGGAACATTAGCGTCCGGCGATTGCAGGTGCGCGCCTATTAAAGATGATCGAGGAGAACGAATGACGCGAATAAATCTATCGTTAAATAATTCCTGCCTCCGGTGTACGTACGCGCGAGGCAGCTACTAGGTGAAAACCGTTCCGGAACATCTAAGATCGTTTGCCATTATTGTCGTTCCCCGTAGGTCTTGTAAACTGGCGAACCCGAGCTGGTAACCTCTGAACCGTGCAATCATCGATCTATGGAACCAAGATCCATGGCCTCTCGTCGTTGATCGTTTTCTTTCTCTGATTTGTTCGCTTTCTCCGCGCGCGGCACGGCCACCAGACAAAAGCCTCTGTGCTCTGTTCACAATTATAATTTCACAAAGGCATTGTCGGGTTTATCGGTTGAACGTGACTAGTCTTAATGCCGGTTGGTCTAACTTCGGCGACCTCGTCACTGTTTCCTGGGACGGGAGCCGGGAATAGTATGCGCCGAGACACCTTCAATTCCTGACGGCGGCGCTGGCTTGCGTTTATTGTTTCCTTCCTGTGAACTCTGTTCTCGCTATAGATTCTAGAACAGGGACGTTAGTCCAGTACAGTAGCTACCTAAAATACCTAGGACTTCGTTAGTTTTTGCAGCTCGCGAACCCATGTTCATCTATTTTTCTAAAAAAAAAAAAGAACCGGTGAACAATCAGATTGGCAAAACAGGCTGTCGTTGGCTGGCAACATCGAATTCACCGGATCCCGCGGATGAAGGACATGGGAGTCGATCGTTCCCCAGGGTCCAGCCGGCAAGAAGAACGGCGAGTAGCGGTGGGACTGGGGGTCGCGTCGTATCGTACGTGGTACGATATTGTAAACGAATCGTCGTGCTGGCTGGCGAGCGGATCGACAGATCGAAGAAGAAGAACAGGTGGACGGTGGAGAAGACGACCGCGGCGCGGAGGCCGTTACCTCCCCGGTTTCCGGGAACCGAGAGAGAAAAGCCATCTCGCGGATCGCGTCTCGTTCGCCTAGGATAGGTTGCGGCAACAGAGAGGGATCACAGTGCGGCAGTAACCCAAACGACCGACAATATAGCCTGTACGCGTCGCCGATAGAAAAAGGGGGAGGCGAAAGAGGAACGATCTTCCACGTTTCCAAGTCGCGTTATTATCGCTGATCACGTAGCTACTTAGAAGCGGCTCTTCTCTCTCCGCGGAGGCTTTTATACCGTAGGCATCTCTGCCAGGCAAGGTAGCCGGGTGAGCCAGCCTGGTTTTACTCGCCGGTTTGCTGCCGCTTCAGCTACTCTCCCTCTCTCTCTCTTTCTCTTGTTCTCTCTGTTCAACTTGCGCCAGTCTTCTCCATCTTCTTCCTCGCTGATTCTTATTCCTCCTCCTCCTTCGCCTCGTGCTACCGGCGATGCCTCTTCTTTGTCGTCCTCCTCCTCCTCCTTCTACTCGTTCTCTTCTTCTTCGGATCTCGCGCTGGTTCTCATTCCACGCGGTTGCGCCAGCTTTGTAGGTATTTGTGCCTCGTTGCAGACGAGCAGTCCCGGCTCGGCCAGACAGCGCTGCGCCTTCGCGAGGTTCCAGGAACCGCGAGGCCTCCAGGAGGGAACGAGATGACACCAACGGAGAAAAGCGGGCACCAGCTGGGCCCGAGGGGGGCCGCGGGGCACGACGCGTCGGGGATACAGTCGCGGGGTGACTAGACGGTGGGAACCTTTCCCGGCGGACGAAGCGAACCCGACACGTCCTATCAGCCGGTCTTGTTTTGACGCCGCAGCCGACCGACTGAGGTGCATCGACCTCAAAGGTCGTCGTGCCATCCTCGGATACGGAAAACACAACTGCGACAGCGACCGAGCTATACACGCTTCCGTTACGCTACCGTCAACTGCAACCGTTCCTCTTTCATCGCAACTTTGGAACTCGTAGTCGAATAAATTTCTTTCAAGATTTTCGTGCATGGAAGTATTGCTGCTCGATTCTTCAACCCGGAATCCAACACCTTCCGCACGTGAGCCGACACCTGCTTATGGGAACCCTCGAAGGAACCCCCTCTTCGACACTGTCATTTGGTACCCCGGAGAACTTTTACGGCGGATGGGCCTCGAGAAGGCCGTTTTTCTGGGGACCCTGGAATTCTGAAGACTGTCGATGGGAACCGAGGATCGTAGGTGACGGATACCGAATGACCGATGGGACTGCATGCTTCCGAAATGAAGTTTTAAAGCTTCGGGTCCCCCTTGTCGAGAAACGTTCAGTCTGCAGACTGAATTTCTCTTTTTACCGTTCAGGTATCCGAGAGTACCCGAGCGCTTGGGTAACCTCGCTCGGTTCACTTGGGTTTGCAAGCTCTACACGGGAGTTTCTCGGGGCAGCGTTATCAACAGGCAGCCTGGTTGATAGCCGGAGCATCTCGAGGATAGTCTCCGCTCGTCCCCACGTGTTCCTCATCACCGGCATCTTTCTGTTCCGGCGAAGTCACCTTTTAACGAGCGGGCGTAGTATACCTCGAGATACCCGAGGCCCTTCCTCGCCTCTTTCTCTCGGCGCGGCGGAACAATAGGGCCCCGGGCTCGGGGAGTTAATCTACATACGCAAATTCCAACGATAGATCTTGAGCGGCGAGAGAGAAAGAGAGAGAGCGGCGGCTGCGTATTGCCGGACGTACACGCGTACGTCTTCAACAATGGGGCCTACCCTTCCGCGGCCTTATCCCTGAAGGAAGGACAATAAGGCCCGGTTGATAGTTATTGTGCCTAGTCCAGGTCCTCGCGTCTCTCCCACCGCGAAAGAAGGAAGAACTTCAACCGCGGTTAAAAGTCACCGAAGGAAGCACCACCAGGCAACAGGAGCAGACGACGCCCTCGGGGCGAAACCGCACGGCCGTTATACCCTACGTATTTGCAAAATAATTGCTCGGATGTACGTATAATTTCACCGGGGGTTTAACTAGCGAACCAGCTCCGAGCATAATCCCCTTTTAAAACGCACCAACCGACGGACCACCATTTATTGCGCCCGCAGCTCGGTTAACGCCTCCTCCAGCCGCGAAACGAACCTAACCCAACTCCGGGAGGATGCGTTATCGAGAAGCACATTCTTCTGGGTGTCTACAATTCCTAGGAACGTGAATAAACCGGCGCCAGGTTGCTGCTGAGTACCTGCCACTTGTATTATACATACGATTAATCTACAACCTAGGTACTTTATCGATAATAAACTTGATTATCTTTTAACAAGAAAACTTTACTGTCTTCGCCACAAGATGAACAGCAAGTCACAGCCTTTTTTGCTAGTACCTGATCCATCACCGATCAGTATATATACCAGCCTCAACCGCCTTCCGCTAGATAGCCCTACTGATGATGAGTCCTCTAGCAGGTCTAGGACGAAATGCTCCATTTCTTTTCTTCCTCTCTCTCGCATTTAACACGAGCTCCTTTCTCACTTGATACTTTATTTTCGAGCTTCCATACACCAAAGATAATCCACTGTATAATCATTAAAATGGATACCCCAGGGTTACTCGGTTAGGCGGAACGATTGTCGTGCTTCCTATCCTGAAGACAAACAGCGATCGAAGCGATAGCCAGCATCTCAAGCAGAGAAAGCCAGTATCGTCCTGAATCGAGACGCGAAAAATCGCTTATAGTTCCAGATCGCAGACCAAGAGTGTCTCCGAGGGCAAAAAGCACCGCGGGACTAAAACAAAGTGGCAATTACTCGAGACATCGACATGCCGAGGACCAATTAAAGGGCAGGAATGGCCGCGGAGGAGGTGGATCCCGCGACCCGTGAAATCTAATGCGAACGAGGGGGGGCTGTAGGGTGGGCAGGTACGCAGCAGCATCCCTCCTGTACACTCTGGCCAGGTAGATACTCGGGTTAGGACGATGGTGTGCGTGTGCGTGCGCGGCCTGCGTGCGTGTCCGGGTCTGTAATAAAAAAATTGACGACATCGCCACCGCGCCGACGACACGACGGCTCCCCGCCGACCAATAGCTATTGATCAGCGGCTGGCTCTCTTGTGCCGACCGTGGCCGACGGCTCTGGAGACCGCGCGCGCGAGAGAGAGAAGAGAGATCCTTGGGGCCCCCAGGCCCCATGCGAGCCGCAATTCGAGAGAGGGACTCCTCGGCCAGTGTGCCCCTTTGAGCCGCTCACAATTTATTTCGCGATCCCCCAGAGTCCTCCGCGCCTTCTTGCCCCGATCCCACGCTGCCCGAGATTTTGTCCTCGCGCGAATTCTGCCTATTTCCACAGGGATACCTTGACAATGGTTAGCGAGCTTGACTCAGGTCGTTAGTTCAATCCAAAAAATTAGTGGAGATTGATAAATTCAGTCTGTCTTTCGTATTTAATTATTTTCTAATCGGACATTTTGATGTTAATCGTCCTCGTCAAGAAAGTACACCTGAGCCGCATATCTCAGGTTGACAGTGTCGACCGCAGGTCGTTAGTTCTATCCAAAACACTAGTGAAGATTAATAAATTCAGTCTGTGTTCGTATTTAACTATTTTCTAATCGGATATTTTGATGTTAATCGTCCTGGTCAAGAAGGTACACCTGAGCCGCATATCTCAGGTTGACAGTGTTAGCCGCAGACGACCACGAGACAGATCTCACGAGGAATAAATAGAATTCGTTCCCTCGCTCGGTCTCAGTCCGCGGCATATCTCGCAGACCAGCCTCTTAGGCCGTGTAATTTATGCGACGACAATCGGTCGGTCGTGTTCCACTATTGAAAGTCGTAGGTCAGCGCAGGTGGCGATAGGTGCGTTCACAGTCCTCGTTTGTTATCCTCGGCGTAACACCGCGTCATTTACCGGCGGCGACTTGCTCGATTACTGTCCGAGAAATCGCCGACTTCAAGGTGGGTCTCCGGACTCCAGTGTTCCCGCGGTTCGAACGATGCTTTCATGTTTCAGGAATTCTCGTCCACCTGATCCGAGAGCATCATCGTGTCCCCTATGGTATATCCACTGTGTTCACTGAGGATTGCTATGTCCCGATACATTTCGATTCGCGGAAACAACGATGTAGACGATGGTGCAGAGATCGGTGCAGGTATCTTAGAAATTGCCACGATCATGAGGACGATGCTGCTGCTTCGTTTCAGTGAATTTCTTAGTTGAAGAAAGAAAAGGAATGAGACGATGGTCAACGATCGGTGCAGTAACATTTGTTGAGACTTCCTTAATGTTCTTGCTTTTTTATATACGCTGTATTACAATGTAATGTATACTATGTTGTAATAAGTGTCATATGAGATTTCCATAAATAAAATATAAAAATTTGTTGAGACGAAGAGAACGATGAATAGACCGATGAACTCGGTTGAAGGTTGATCGAGAGGTGACCCCGGTCGAAGGATTTACGATTTCCTGGTCTCACGAAATAAGACGATTATCGTTTTCAGCCCGACGAAACACCGCTATTAGACCTCGTTCCGACTGCCAAACGTAGAGGAGACAATCGTGAGAACGCGATTCAATTACGACGACAACCATGGGTTCCAGCTAACGTCTAATTGTTACCTGCGTAACTCGAGCTTGTTTTATCCCCGCTGACGTATTTATGATAGGGAAATGCGATTGCCAAACTTCCTGCTTGCTTTCCACTGCTACCTGGAAATCTTCCGTTCGCTTATGGTTTTCCGCTATGCCGCGAGAATCTAGACGTTCGAACAGCGAATACCTCGAAGCATTCTCTATAGTTGGCAGAGTTGCGAATCGAGAAATATCCTGTTTAATTTCGATGTTACACAACGGAAGGCTGGAACAAAATAAATGTTCAGCGAATCCAAGCGGATTCGCGCACTTGGGCGCACAATCGGCTCGCTGTGTGCATCGAACGAGGTCGCCCAGCAGCAACAGCCGATAACTTATTCCCGATGAGCCCGTAATCGAAGAGAGCTCCATTGATCGAGCGGTATAGAAGCTGTTTACACAGGAGGACACAGAAGACACTGTGCGAACGCACAAGCATCGGATAGCGTGGATTTGAATGAGTCCCGGTACTCGAAAACCGTTTGGCCGGTGAGAAAACCGCGCTTTCTCAGAGCCACGATAATTACTCTCGCCATGTGCCGCGGAAAACCGAGAAAAACTCGCGTATATTGTGCAGTTGTTGGCAGATGTAGAAAAGGGGGAGGGCGAGACACAGAAGCGAGCAGAAAGAGGGACGGACACGCGTGGGAATGCGTTCCTATTAAATCAGCCGATTTCTTGCGCGAAGTCGTGCCGCGGACGTCGAAATCGAACACGATGAGTCGCGGTAACGATTCTCGGTCAGGATGTCGCCGGCTCTTCCTTGGATCGACTGCGACTCGGTTCGATCATCGATCTTTTCCGGGCTGAACGGTGACACGGAAGGCGTCGCGCGCTTGATTTATGAATATTTTTCTTGGGAATCCGAGAGCATAGACGCGGGCTCCGACGATGTTGATTTAATAAAAGGATGATGTCGGAGCCCGATGACAGAGGATAGCCGATCGAACAGACACGTGGAGATGGATAGGCGGCGGACGGATCTGCTCGACGAATGTTTTGCGCTGGTTTTTCTACTGGTACTCGGTGCTTCTTCTGATTGGACAGGTGAAAACGGTCGTCGAGATGAAAGAACGCGGTTGGACGTCTCGTAGGAGCTGACGAGAGGGTGACTTCGTGGCTTATTTTAATGACGCAGGTTAGAGAACGCGGTAAGAAATGGTGAAAACATTAATTTTACCGATTAGCGCTTTCTTCGGCTAGCAAAATGAGCGCGGCTCTTCGTCTGGTTTCTCGAAAATGACCCAAGAAGATTGGCAATAAAATTCTCGCTGTACACCGCGAAGAATGAGGATTCTCTTGCAGTTTTCTCACTCGGTGGAATTGCGGATGGCAAAAGCGGTGGGATTCCACGGATATTCGCGAGAGGTAGGTGTGCCTATCGACTCGTCACTCGGGGACGTTTGAAAGCTTGGGGCAGCGGCGCGAGTCAGAAAGTCCTGTTCGCCTATTAATCAGCATCCTGCGATTTTTCCGTGGAGACCGGGCTACAAATGCCAGGCGGTGCGGCCGTCGATACAAAGGACAGCGACAGCCAAGAATAAAGATCAAAGCGAACTCGCGCATCTGCATTCCGCTGGGATAAGGTCGGTTCTAAGAGCGTTGGCGCTGCGCACGATGCGGATCGGATCGGATCGGTCCGCGCAGGTGTCTCTAATTGGTTATTTATAAGCGATCCTTAACCCGCCGGGGCTGATTTACTGCGATTTAGAGTGTGTGTTTGCGAGAGAGCGAGAGAGAGACAGTCTGGTCGCCACGCGATAGGTTTTGCGCGAGCCAATTACAATCGGCCGATGCCACGTAATCTTAGTCATCGGTCAGCTGGACGGCCGAACGCGATCCGATCGAGACGGATCGAGGCGGATCGAGGGATCGGGCACACCGAGGAGAAACGCGGCGGCCTCGACGACAAGGTCGCCATCGCGGATTTTGAAACACGCCTCGCCGATCTCGATGAACCCTCCTCGTTCCTCCACCGATCGTTTTCGAGAGAGAAGTCCTGCCATCTGTTTTCCAAATGAAAATACATATTTCTTCGTCTACTAATTTCAATAACTCTTTTCCTCTACTATTAAATATTTTTAATAGCAAACGTGGTCTCGAACCAAATGATTCACATCCGAATCGAAACGTTTGGGTATTCTTACAAATTAGCTATAATTGCGCCGATAAAATCATTTCCAGTTATTATACTAATATTGTTAGTTTTGCAGGAACGGTTGTAACGTGTCCGAGAACGATAAGTACGAGCACTTATTTCACCGCATGCTCGCGCCAACGATGAAAGCTAGACAGCATAGAAGATCTTTCAGATCTATCTTGTCGAAATCTAAGTCCAGTAGTCACATAAATCTAGGGTCCCGTTGCCCGTTGGCATTTTCACAGTACTCCGTGGCTTGTATCTAAAAGTAGCAGCTGAGTCACGGCCCGTTTGTTGTCAATTGCGCGGACACAAGTGGCGCACATTGTTGGCAACTTGTATCGAGACAATTGTTCTTTGGATAAGCCTATACTCGAGATGCTCGTAGGAGAAACGAGACCGAGAAACCTACAGATTCCTCTTTGTTAATAGATAAATCAGAATCATGAGGATAATAAAATTCATCATGCATGAACATTTATCATCAGAAAAGCAACTGAACCTTCCTTTATTCAACAATTCTATGTAGTCTGGTGTCCGTTCAAAAACGGGAAAAACGCAGAATAAATCTTCCAAAGAATCAAAGTATCGAAGCTCCGAGCATCCAAGAAATTTCTACAAAACACGATAGCGCGTACGGTATCGACTTCCAGAGAGACTGCTAGGCGAACAAGAAAATGACAATTCCAGTGGCAGAGGAGGAACAGCAAATTTCAATTATAAGCCTTAGACCGTCCGATACTCGTTCGGCGAGCGTATCGGACAAAAAGCGACGCGAGAGGAGAACAACGACGAGAGGCGGACGAGTGAGTGCCCGAGCGAGAGAAAGGAGTGGAGAGGAGAAGAGAACGAACGAAGAGGAAACGAAGAAGGGAGGCAGGAGGGCTCTCCTCGCTCGCGTCACGGTGTAGATCGTTGTTTGTGTTGATCGCGGCGCAACACGCCGCGCGGGGACACATCTGGCCGCGTGGGAAGATCGCGCTCCCATTCCCCGTCGGCCACGGCGAGTCCAGGTTTCTCTATTTATGCGAAAACGCCGATACGCGACCATCTTTGCCGTCTTACCGATGGTGTGCATTAAGGGGCTCGATAAGCGCTCAGATTTGGGGCTTTAGCGGGCAGTTGACGTGAATGATGAGTTCAGGATAGAAAAAAAACTTAAATTCCAAGAAAAACATCCTGTAAACAGGAACCAAGTTCTTTATGCCCGTAAAAAATTGTGAGATCAAAGAAAATACTTAGTTTGTAAATAAAAAATAATTAGTTTGTAAAAATTAGTTTAAAAGAGCGCTATTTAATTTTTAAAGAAAAATAGAGAACGTGGCTCCTGTTGACAAGATGTTTTTGTTGGATTTTCATCAATTTTTATTGATATTTTATCAATTATCAAGTAGGTATCACTCTTACCCCTGATTCATTAAATCCTAAACATTTTTTCACTGTTCCCGAGATGCCGCCATTTTTGTGAGATGTAAAATTTCAAACTTTGATAATTATTTCTTCGATGGTTTGTTATGGTGGACCTATGTACCAATTTCAAGCTTGTGGATTAATGGGAAGTACCCAAAAGGTTTTAATGATTTGCCAGTCAATCAGTCAGTGTCAAATTTAGCGATTTTTGAGGCCTCGTAACTCGGAACCTACTAATGTTGGAAGAATAATGTTTTGTCAATATTAAGACACGATAGCATTTAACAAGTGTACGAAATTACATCTCTCCATCTGCCTCCAGTTCCGAGTTACAAGCTTCTAATAAACAGCTAAGTTGTTTCGTGTAAAATGAGGTAAACGAAACTCGTGATTAAATGAAACTATAGAACGTTCTGTTCAAGATCGGTGGAATTAATTTCTTGAGAAGGTGAGTTGGTCGTTGATTCGAAAAGTTATACCACCGCATAGCTCCTTCTGCTTTATTACCTGATACAATTTGTCGCGTTCAGGTCTATTTATCATCGTTGGTACGCTTCCCAGAAGCTTCCCGGCATGATAAGTCACGGATAAAAAGAACCTGCGAGAGGGTGAAAGGGAGAAAGGGTTGCGAAGGCGGGCAGTCGCTTTAATTTACACCGTCCATGATTTATCCTACGCTGCAACGTCACTTCCGTCTCCGATCCTCTACCCCCGCGTTTTTTCTCTCATTTTCGCCGAGAGTTTTCGGGAGAGTCGCGGTTTTTGATTTACGGCGGGTCTCGCGCGCGCCGTTCGGGGCCTCCAAAAGAGAGGGAGGAGGAGGGAACGCAGTGGAATCGGGATGGAGAGGAGCCACAAGGCGCAGGGAGAAAACCGGTGGAGATTCTGTCGTTTATTTCGAGTCACTTTCGACAGTCGCCTCGTTATTCCGTTGGATTTACGGCGGATTGGATATATATCGTCGAGGAACGGTTCTCGACGAATCTCACGTTCGAAAGATTTAGAAGGTGCCTCCGTACCTTCGATAAAACCGCGAAATTATGCATGTTGATTCAGTTTTAACCGGGTGAACGGGTAACGATGATTAATAGATTTGGTTTTGTTAACTGGACTCGGCATTTTTGTGTTGTCTTCTTGCAGATAATCAGAGAACCTGGTGAACAATATAAAATGTAGAGCGTACAAAAAATTCTATTCTTCAATTATCTGTAAATCACGGATTTTACGCGAATCTACTAAAGTTACTAGCTGACCCAACACGTTCTGTTCAAATTTCTATAAATTTATAAACAAACATCGATAATGTATAAATTCCTATTGAAATATTGATTAAAAGCTGCGACGTTCGTTTTTGTTGTTCTATTGAAATATGATTCAAAAAGCACTTTTAGTTTCTCCGGAATTTTCCATTTTTCCGGGCAACTTTTCCGTAAAACCTTATTCGAACTACTACGAACATTTTTTAAAAAATTATCCAATTCGCTTACCATCGAAAGCATCACATTTTTATTTATATAGATTTAAGAAAAACTGTCTAATAGAATAGGCAAATGGTTGAACGTTCTGCGAAGTATCGGCAGCGTGAAGGGACGAAGAGGGCAAGTTCCGAATCGAGGATCGCCGTTCGCAAAACGAGCAGCCGGACGAAAATGATATTAGTCTTCGTTTGACACAACAATCTTGTGCCGGCAGATTGGAAAAATGTCCCACTGGGAGCGGAGCCCGGAATCGAGAGGAACGACAAATTCGCGGACGGGCCATTAATTCCATCGGGAGGCTGAATTATGCGGCCGCGAGGGTTCAGGTCTGAGGCCGGGGTCTGCTGTCACATCAACAGCGCGCGCGGCATAAAGCAATTCGCAGCGGCAGACAGTCGCTGTCAGGCGAAAGGTGCTCCGGTGCCGAGAACTTTCATTTGCATCGTCCGAATTTTAATGGGGCCCGACATATTGTGCCCTCGTTGGTAATTCCTGTCGGATTTAAAGGAAGCCCCCGAGATCCGCCCGCGGCCGAACCGCCGAGGGAACATCGGTCTGCCACGAGATAAAGTCAATCTTTTTGGCACCGTGGCCGCTTCTCGCGCGATACGTCCGATTCGATCTCGAAATAAGGCGAGACCAAGGGCCCACAGCCTCCTTTATACCGCACCGGTGCAAATTATTCGCCCAACCCCCTCCCATTACCGGTCGACTTTGCCGATTTCTTCTTGCGATAGAAACAGATTCGATATAAAACATAGTGTAAGATCCGATCTTGGTCGTTTTTATTTGCTCTTCTCCTCTGCTTTTTATTCTCAGCCAATTATCGTGGCAATGGGTGCTTACACATTTATTTCCCACTAGCTGACAGACATTGTCCTGTCCAAATTTCAATAAACTATGATTTCTACAGTTTGTTCGGATTTTCTGACTTTCCTTTGTAACTGTGCCGAATTTTGAGTTATGGTGTTGAGTTCATACAAAAATCCTATAGAAAAAAGCACTTTCATTTCTCCCGAATGTCCCATTTTTTCCGGGCAACTATTCCAATTTTTTTTTACTTTAAAAATCTGATTCGGACTACGACGAACACTTTTTTTTAAATTAGCCAAATAGTTATTTTACGTGTTGCTAAGCAGCGTTGCTAAAATTTCCCGAAGAACGTCGAAAGACACCGGACAAAGTCAGTCCGTGACCGCGTTATCGATCGAAGATCGTTTTATTCTATCCGCAACATGAATATTGATACTGCGCAATTGAACGTAACGAATGGCATCGTAAATCTCAGCGCGGGATTAATTAAGAATGGTGGCCGGAACGAAGAGCGCGGCAACGAAATTGCGCGCGTCGACCTCTCCGCTCATTTGCACGGGTAATTCAGCAAATCGTAATTGAATTCGTAAGAGGCCCGCGCCCGGTTTCGAGACCATTCGTCAAAGAAATGAATGGAGCGAGAAACGGTTTTTGTTTGAACACGGAACGATTTTCGTCCGACCGGGAAAGGGGCAGCTGCTGTCACCGACAGGAAAGAAATTGCTGCTGCAAAACGATTCCGACATCTTTTATCGTCGAGACGTGGCATCTGACATTGTTGGTGAAATAACACGCGTTGTTATTGCTTCCGAATTACATATGGAAATATTGTTTCTATCTCGGACGCTTTCGGACGTTAGGCAAATCTTCCTCCAGGAGATGATCTATCTTGAATTGAAACGGCACGACAAGAAGAGGCAGATATCAACGTTTTTCTCGCAGCTATAAGCCAGTAGAATTTAATAAAAATCGCGGAGCATTCCGCGCCGGTCTCCGAGAAACTCGGATCTTTCTACGGGTTAAAATGGGTCGCGGCGAGTCGGTGTAATTCAAGTTCTTGTAAACATCGGCGGTGTGTAAACAGCCGAAGATTGATATAATGTCCGTGGCGTGTGTTGTGGGATAGCTGTCCATTAGACGAGTGTTAGGCCGCGGCCGCGAGATTAATCTCGCCGCTGCGTGAACTGTCCTTTAAGGGGGAGAGCCCGTGCGTGTATATCGGGAAATCGACGTGTATCTACTTAACGAGTCGATTAGAATTCAATCCGAGCCAGGCCTGAGGAATTTTATATTAGCAATTTATCGGCATATGGTTTTGGAATTAAACGGAATTCCACGTAACCGAAGCCGGCCGCTTCCGTCTAATTTTATCGGCTCCGTTGCCTTCTACGAGGCGGCCGGCATTCAAGGAATCGATATCGATTAGCATCGCGCGTTGGCCGGCGAAAATCTCCGATCCCGCTCGACCAACATGGCGATTTTACTGCCTCGAGTACCCCCGCAAACACATTTCGCAACCCCGGCTCATTTTCTGTCCACTAATCAACCGGCCACTCGCCAATTCAACTTCTGATTGGCTACCGGATTTTAGCCGAGGAACCTGTTACCAACGACACTCTAAAATCCGCACAATGATCGTCTTGTTGTGTTTCTATCGATTGACAAGAATCTTTTTGAAACGTTTAACAGTTTTTTAATAAAAGATCAAGCTGGATGTGTTAGCTTTAAATACTTTGAGCGAGTACCACTGCAAACCCATTTCGCAACCCAGGCTCATTTTCTGTCCACTAATCAACCAACCACTCGCTAATTCGACTTCTGATTGGCTACCGGATTTTAGTCGAGGAACCTGTTACCAACAATCGCGCCAACGACACTCTAAAATCCGCACAATGATAGATAAGAATATTTTTGAAACATTTAAAAGGTTTTGATAAAAAACCAAGCTTGATGTGTCAGCTTTTTAAATACTTTGAGCGAGTACCCTCGCAAACCCATTTCGCAACCCAGGCTCATTTTCTGTCCACTAATCAACCGACCACTCGTCAATTCAACTTCTGATTGGCTACCGGATTTTAGCCGAGGAATCTGTTGCCAACAATCACGCCAATTGATTGTCAAACATTTGAAACGTTTTCGATGATAGATCGTGCTGGATGTGTTAGCTTTAAATACTTTGAGCGAACAAAGTCTGAAACGATGGAAAAATTCACGAGACAGATAAATTCACGGCGAACAAATTTTCTCGAGGACCCATACCGTATTCCGCGTCGGAACTCGTTCGGTTACACGGGCAGGTTGCCTAATCGAGGAGCGTCTAACGGGTGTCTAAATAATTCCCGCATAAAACGCGTCGTCGTGGGCCGCGGCAATAAATTTACACACAAAGTGCTCTTTGTGCTCCGCTCGAGCTCCCCTTTCCCTTTTGCACCTTTCCGCGCCGCTACTAGTCGCGCTTCTTCTTCTCTCTATTCACGCGCGACCTTTTAGCCGTCAGAGATTTTATTTTCTCCTCTCTCTAAACACGCCGTTGCCCACTGCGAACCTGAATTTTCTCCGTTACGCAGTTTATTGTCACATCAGGATTGCATTTCGAACCAGTGTGAACGCAACCTTTACGCAACTATTCTTCTCTTGCAATTTATCGAATTTTGGGAAATACATATTTTTGTCAACCCTTGAAAAAGATGTCTGCATATTAAATAGCGACAGTCGACAGTTGGCGTGATTCATTGGGAAATGTAGATTGTTCTTATTTCGTTCCGGTAAGTACAGATCTCGTTTAATTGGAGATGTAAAGTGGTACTTTAAGTGGCGTCGAAGTGGTCAGATTTATTGAGTTTATGGGGGAATCGTGATGGGCGAGAGATAGCTTTTCGTTTTCGAGGTCTTCGATTTCCTGTTGATCGATCGCTGCAACTGGATCGACCACTTGCCCACGTGCTGTCTCAAGGTCTCGGAATGTTTCCTCGAGCCAGGTTGCTCTGCACCTCTAATCAGTCGCATGCGGACCCCGGAACTCGGTGCATTCGTAAGAATGTCGACATTGGATTAAACGCATGTACGATTTAATTGACTGTAACGTCCATATAAAAGTGTACACACTATGCGCATACTTCTTACAGCTTCTAACATTAACATATGCATAGATTGAATAGAAATAACTGAAGTACGAGAAGGACTTCTGAACCGTGGTATAAATGCTCCAGCTATCGTTTTTTTTCTGCAGCCCCACGAACGAGCAACAGGATTCCGTGTTGCAACGCATTTCAGATCCGCCGAAAAGGGTGAAGATCGCACGCGAGGAGGCGTTAGACGTAGCCGGAGGACCGAGAATCAATCAAGATGTACCGGCGCCGCTCATTAAGCGAGATTCCGCGAGAGATAGAGCGTTCGTGCGGGATTCGTGGCGGGTTACATCTCAATTTCCGAATCCGCAGCCGGAATCCACGCCCATCGCGTGCCACCGGCTCGTTAAACCATTAGTGACCGCAGCCACGTGGCTGTAGCCAGTCGGAAATTCATTTTATCCGCTCTGGCTTCGTAATTTCTTCAACATTCCTCTCCCTAACATTCCAAAAACAAATATAGGTTACAATTCGAATTGTAAGAGTCTTGAATATTTACCGTATGCATGCATGCCTTGTCACGTGTTTGACCATTGTGATACGTGTTTGACCATGATTTACGCGTTATATATATTTTTATCGATTTGTGTAATACGTGTTCTGTTAACCAATGTGCATGGCGTTTTAGTTTATTTTAAAATAAAGATTGCTGACTGCTCCCAATGATCAAGGAACGAATAAAGACGTATTACGATGTTTTGAGTCTCCTCCTTACATAATGTGTCGATGTACACTGACAATGTGCAGGAAACAATACACACGGACAGCACTAGCATAGTAAGCTCTTTTAGGTCTACCTGTATTTTATTTGTATATTAAGTCTAATAAAGTGTATACATTTTTCACAAGAGGATCTATAACTCAGTTACAAATAACCAACACATTGATTAAAGAAACAATTCGAGAACCACTCATTCTCTCTTACCCTAATGCCCTCAGTGGCCTAGCTAAGAATTAAACCCTACCGATATCGAAAAAAAATCTTAACAAGTTTTTTGAAATTTTTCTTGTATAGAAACTTCAAGATAAACACTTGAATTTAAACACAACCCTCAAGCTAAAATAATATAACCAATCAAAAGTGTAGAGAGCACTCCAGCTTGTGGTAACTTTTGAGTAAACACCGTGTTTTAAAAATGCAGGTCATATGACCTGATAAAAAAATTACGATAGCCTCCATATATTACATAAATGAAATATTCCATGTGCCATCTAATACTGTGGGGCCCGAGGTGGTACGGTAGATCCCATTGTGAAGTAACCTTATTGTTAGCAAGGAGGTGAGAGCATCGTGAAATAAATAAAATAAAAGAAATTACGATAGTCACCGACGCGAGTCGAGCTCGTTGAAAAGAGAAAAACTAAAGTGAAAAAAGAAGGAAAAGCAAAGAGGGAGCAGGTGAACAGCTCGCGACCAGGTTCGAAGATCGAAAGGTGCTCGTCCACGGAGCTCGGTGGCTATCGAGTAGGGTACCTTGTCACCTTGAAGCTCGATTGTCAGTAGGCTGGGTGTAGGCAGCGCGAGACGGTCCCCTCCCGTCAGCCGCGGCGGGATCCTTCGATTGGATGATCCTCCTTTCGCGTACCACTCGCGTATTCTTCTCCCCCCTCTAGATTCGCGAGGTTTCGCAGGCCGCCCCCGGGTTGCGCGTGGTTTTTCGCGCAACGCGCCGAAGAACGAGAAGCAAAGAAGACGAAGAAAAAGTATTCGCGAACGCGCACCGTCGACGAACTGCGCGAGGAACGCGACGATCGACGCGCTTCGCACTCGCGGCCAGCTTCTCTCCGTCTCTTTCTGACGGGATCGAGAGATCACCGGTTCGGATCGACGACGTTGTCGATCGCGTGGCACCTCCCGAGAGGGACCACATGGACTATAGTCGCTGTACAGATCTCTCGCAAGCTGAGGAGGGCGCGGGCAACCTCTAAGCCGCGACCCACGCGACTTCGTCGGATACGCTGCCTCCGCGATCCGCTGCCTCCGCAAAACCGACAGTCTAACGGATGTCCGCGATTCCAGAAACCATCGCCCAACATGGGGCTACCGCTCTGCCGACGTCCTGGTGAACGGTCCTGCCGAGCTTCCTAAACTTTGATTTTTATCGATGCCTGGCGAACAGACTTAGGATAATGGATTTTTGTTATGTCGATTATAAATATTAAGATAATAACTGGAAATGATCTTATCCGCGCAACGGTTCGATCAAACTCTACGCACTATATATAATTTGTAAGAATACCTAAACGTTTCGATTCGGATTTGAATCATTTGGTTCGAGACCACGTTTGCTATTAAAAATGTTCAATGATTTAAATATAATATTTTATATTTTTAATTATTATATAAATTATATTTAATAACATATAATAAATTAAATATAATAATGATTCAAATCATGTATTAGCTATACATAGTATGTAGAGTTTGATCGAACCGTTGCGCCGATAAAGTCATTTCCAGTTTTTAGACTTAGGAGAAGGTCGTTTTTAGGTCGAGAACGTTAAGGTACATATCCATCAGTGTTCACGATATTGAGAGACCACATAAAACTTTCAGAGAGCAAACAGAACGATGAAAAAATATGAACACATAAATTGAGAGTACTCTCGAGAGCAACTATCGACAGAAACTCTCAGATGAACACGTACCCTTGTGGAATTATTGAATGAACACCTATAGATCAGCAATTTCAGAATCCACCCTAACGAATTGTCATGGATTTCTAGCATTTCCTGGGGAGCAAGCCTACCATGAGGTCGTTGCAAGGTAACGCTGAGGAATTGTTGAAAGTGTGTCTATCAATCGCTTGCATACCGAGTGATTAAGTTGAAACTGTATATTTTAGTGTTACGGACAACTTCCGAGGTCCCAACGCAATACAAATTGAATCGTTCGTGTGCCACCCGTTAGATAGCATTATATTTTCCCGCGGTGGCTCGTGAAACGCAACGATACCTGTTTATAAGGCGGCAAACCGCGGCCACGTTGTTGACTGGCGAGAGCCCGTTGCGCACGCCGACGCATTCACCTGTATGACGTAGTCCACCGGATCGGATAGGATCGGACAGTCTCTAGAGCCGGCGATTAGAGGCCGTGGGCGAGGATCGGGATCCGCGGAGGAGGAAAGGCGCCGTTCGAAAAAATCGGCACCAGGCTCGTGTAAAACTAGTTGATGACGTGGTGCGCCAAACACTTCTGCCGATCGTTTCCAATCCCGACGATCGGAGATGCGGGTCCTCGATCATCTCGCGCTTACCTTCTCTTTTTTGATAAAAAGAATTATTTCTCTTATGTACGTACACTTTTATCACCTTCTTCCAAAACCCGTAAACACCCAACTTTTCGGTTTCATTCGATTCGTTATACATTATATTATTATTATTGTTTATTATAGACTGACAGAAGCCCTTTTTATATAAGTATTTACAAAGAAAAGAAAAAAAAGGGAATGATACAAGACTACTTATCTAATAAGAAAGAAGGGACATGCGCACAAAGACAAAGAAAAAAAACAAACAAAATGATACTGGTACAATCGATAGGTATTATCATATAATCCTGCGTAGTTGCATTTAAAAATTTTAAAAAGATTCAACGATTAAATCGATTCATTGGATTAATTAATCCATAAGTAGATTTCAGTGTTTGAAAACTTGTTCTCAGTTCACGTTCCGGTACATAAAAATTGATTTACCAAAGTAGAGAAGAACAAGCAATATAATTATTAATTAAATTAAAAATAAATCTCTGGTTGGATATTATTATTCGAGCAGATAATGGTTTTAGGTTCATTGTAGTTATTATTGCAGAGTAATCACGATTAAAGAATGACATTGGATTATTTAGCTTGTACGAACTGGGATTATGCGGTAAATATGCGGTACAAAGCATCGGTTTATTTAGCAGGACATTCTCAGACCGACAAACATAGAATATAATGATTTCACGAGTATATTAATAGGCAATAGAGATACGACGAAAGAAATCTAGCAGTTATTAAATACCATTCTAATGAGAGGGTATAAAGCTGTCCTGAATAACGGCGCGCGCGTTTCCCGTCGACGAAGGCGAACCTCTCGAGTTAGTTAGCTCGGTTATATAATCACCGTGGAAAAAGGGACAACTTCGATCGCGAAATTTACATCAATTAGCGCTTCCCGCGGGCTTCGCGAATCGAAGGTTGTGACGTGGTCGAGGTCGACGGGGCGGAGGCGCTGCGGGCGCCAGAAAATTTTTACATATTTCTTACAGAATGGCCTTGCTAACCACGAACTCGTAGAATACATAGATTTCTTAATTCGCTCGCGGTGATGTGTGCAAAAATTCCTTCGTAATATCGTATCAATTTTCTGAATCGTTATCCGTTAAGAGGCAAGGCACACCACGCGACATACCTATTCTAGGGTATTTATCAGTGTTACCAACCTATGCTCGGAGAAAGTTTTTTTGTGGTAACACTGATAAACACACATACGTCTTTTTCTTTTTTTTTATTAATGTCTTTATTGCTATTAATAGTTCCGAGTAGACTCACGCCCCATATATTTTTGTTGTTACGATTTCACGTTGATAGTCCTGACTAGGCGCCATCTGGTCTAACTAGTTGAACTAAAATTGGCTCTAGACTTGCTTTAGACTCTGGCATCATGAACGGAATATGGGGAAATTGAATGCAATCACGGGCATACGTTTTTTTACCTTATACGATTATATTTTGAGCTGAACAAGGGTTCATTTGATATAAGAAGGCTCACTTTTTGTGAGAGAAAAATAAGTCCAAAGTAGAGCAAACATCGAGAAATACACCAGCAGATTCCGACGTATTTTTCTGTCACAAAAAGACTTTTTTGATCTAGTAAGATTCTAGTTACTTTCTAGTTATGTCACGTAGTGTACCTTGCCTCTTATGAACGACGATGTATTACTAGTTTTTAGAGCTAAATCAAAATTAGTTCTCCAGGAGTGTTTCGACAAATTTTCGGTGCCGGCCGTTCCGGGAATACCATCTCGGCAGCCCTTTGACACCGAACGACAGCCAATAAATCGCACGTCGGATCGCGAGGCGGTTTCGGGAATCGCGAGTCGTAAATATCGCGAGTTTTATTGCCGTGGAGCGGCGTGCAAGAGAGGCAAGAGACCGAGAGAGCGCCATCAGTGTCCACGGGATATCGATATAATAAAAGCTCGGCAATAGAGGAAGAGAAAAAGAGAGAGGAAGAGAGAAAGGAGGAGGAGGAGGAAGACAAGCCCTGAAGGGGACATTTCGGATGGTAAGGAGAATTTGGCGGGTCCCGCGAGGCCCGTGTTATTTTATCGAGGGGCCCTGGGGCCGGTGGCTCGCGCGACAGGCAGTAAAATCAAGTGCTCCAGTTTTATGGGTGTCGGATATACACCGGGCGAACACGTGTTTAAAGTCAGGTCCACAGTCCACGGTCCGCTGGCCACGTGACCGGTCCCGCGCGATAAATCTCGCGGCACCTTCCACCTTTTCTCGGAGCCTTCTTATTTTTCGGCGATAACGGCGCCGCGACGCGATCGGTAGCCTTCTCCTCCGGTCGACACGGGTTTTCGATTCTCCCCCTTGGCCTTAATTTGCGAATAAATCATTACTCGAGTGAATTAATACGAGGATACGCGAACTGCGCGGAGATCGGTGTCGTCCACCAGGGGAACCATCGACAGAGTCTCCTCCGGGCTTGGGCCATTTTTCAACGGGCCCGAGATACGCGAGAAGATACCGGCGAGGTATAGTCGAGAGACCATGCTTTCAATGGGTCCAGATGGGATCGTTAAGTGAAACACCCTACCGAGGGTGATTTAGCCGGATGTTCGAGCTTTTTTTTTATTAAGAAAATTTTAGAAAAGATTTATTACAATGTTTGGCAATAATACATGAACAAAAATATGCATAGTGTGAAGCATTAACAATCCGGACAGAAAAGCATATAAATTTACATTTTTACTTTTTCTAAAATTCTCACACACGCTGATCACAATCATTAAGGAAATCCCAACCTATAGAGTCTTTTCAAAAGCACCAATCTTTGAGCTTCATATGTATTGCATTGCCAGAGAACGGGTCCCATGGAAATCACCGACAATATTTCACCGACTCCAGATTTGACCGACAACGAATTTAATCGACTCCAGATTTGACCGACAACGTCTTTAACAGACAGCGGATTTGATCGACAACGAATCTAAAATTGATGTCGGCCAAATGCGTGTCGGTCAAAATCGTTGTTGCCTAAATGCGTTGTCGGTTAGATTCGTTATCAGTCAAATCTGGAGTCGGTGACAGCTGTGTTGGTCAAAATCGCTGTCGGTTAAATTCGTTGTCGGTGAAATCTGGAGTTGGTGAAAACTGTGTCGGGGAAATCGGTGTCGGTAATTTCCATGGGACCCCCAGAGAACATGGTTCAGGGTCTCATCTCCCTCACCGCAACTATACATTGGATCATCGATATACCCAATACTTGCAAGGGAGGCAGCTAGGTGGTAGTGATCTGCTCTACACCTGTTGACGGTGATAACGGTTCGAGCTTACTCAACGACGGCCACCACATTTACCAATAAAATTTCTCATAATATCAACAGCGTCGTTCCGGAAAGATGGAAATCCGCGACAGCGTGAAACCTGTCTCGTTGACCGATGATTAAAGTCCGTACAATCCTCGGAATGAAGGACAGGCATTCGGTCACCGAGCAACAAGGTGATTACAGTCCTCGCAAGACACAATCGTGCCGAAATATTCGCAGAACGCGGAGTCGGCTGTTGCATAAGCTGGGAGTTCGGTCGCATTAAGGAAACTCGCGCGATCCTCGAATCTCGCGGTGGTATTCCGGTTGGGAAATTCGCTGGAAAAACGAAAAGGCTCGTGCTCGATGACAAAACGTTCCTGGAAGCCGCTTGCGCGAGAACACCTGTGCCAGTGCCGAGTGGAAACGAGTGGAAGCGAGTAGAAGCAAGCGGAATCGAGCGGATTCGAGCGACAGATTGACTCGGAGAAGCCGGCTTACCGCGACCTTTTTCTCTCTTTCCATCCGATGCGGTGGAAACAATGCCCGATGGGACCGTAACAAGGCCGGCTTATGACGTGACAAAGTTGATAAGTCGATTAAACGATCGGAAAAACTGGTCGCCCGGTGCGTCGCGAATAGAACGTGCTTAGAATCGGCCGAGACCGCTCACAGCGGGAAGTTTGGCTATTTCAGGCAACGAAAAACACAGACCAAATGGAAGAACGGGAAAATGGCCGACAACGACTGGTTCTTCGCTCTTTGCTTTCGTTGCTGGGTCTGTTCGCGGAACTTTCGATATCTCCGAACGCATCCATACGATCAACACGTTCGACGTACCATGGAAGCCGTTCACCAAACAACGCGATAATCGTTCGAGATTTCTTCAATCGATTTATAACCTTCCAGCCTGTGTGCTGATAATCGAAATTTCTCTCTGCTGGTGAACAAGATTAAAATCCTTAAGATACGTCTTCAAGGTTCATCCTCGAGAAAAGGATCAACTTAAAAATGTTCTTCGATTCCACAAAGAAAATTTCGTACACAGCATTCTGGAAAGCAATTCTCGAGCAAGCACTGTTACGATCGATTCAACGTCCGTGTCTACACTTAATAGACAGTTTCCATCGAAGGAGAGAAAAAGCCTGAATCTATAAATCGAAGAAAAAAGTCGACTCCTCCGGGTACTGGTCGATCGTTATCGACTCTAGAAAACAAAGCGAGGAATTCCTCGAACGTCGGCTGGGAGCATTATTGACACGCATCATCGGGCTTCTGGTTAAACGTCGATTGTCAACGCTCATCGAGAAACGAGCGGTGTCCACGGCGCGTTCGCGATTAATTCGCGGCACGTACTCACACAGGGCTTCACCGTGCCGATTTCCAGGTACACACTACCTAGCGTCTCGCAATCGATCGATCCCCTATCGATCCGTGGCTGGAGGTGCACTTTCGTCGCGCGGAATTAATCGCTGATTAAGGGTAAGCAAGGTCAATCGTCGGATGATTCAGCGCAGAGCGCCGTGAGTAAGGCATCCACCGAACGCAACGGCGGATGGGAGACACGGCCAAGACGTACGAGCTGGGAAAGAAAAACGGGACCGAATTTATCTTGTTGATCGATCGGAGAGAGGGCGCAAGGACCCCGGGACCCTTGGGCAACTCAGCTTATCGCGAAATCTCCTCTGTCTCGGATCCGTGAATTCCCCGCGCGACAAATTCTTGCGGGACCCGCGATGATCGAGCCTCTCCAGACATTGCGGCTATCAGACCGTAAATTATTTTGATGCATGGTCGAGAAACCCCCATCGATATCCGAAAGAAATTGGGAGAAAATTCGAGGCGCTTCAGCCCCACGGGTCACAACCCAATTAAACTGGGTGGGGATTTACGGGTTCGAGAATCCGCGAAACTTCGTTCGAATTCGGCCCGCGGTTTCGCTACGGTAATAAAACGAAACGGACCGATAAAAGAGAGGCGAAAGGTGTCCGTTTGACTGTCCATTGAGCCCGTGCTCTGTAATAAAGGCGGCTTCCACCTTTGCCTCTGCCCATTGTCTTCCCTCCGTTATTTTCTCTTCTTCTTCCCTCCGCGACTCGTTACCCTGTCGTTTCGATCTCTTGCCTTCCCGTTCCCTCTCGCGTCACTGTTCCTGTGTCCAGCGCCACCAGAAACGAAAAGTATATGTTTACTTCGCTTTAGACGGTTTTCTAACTGAATGTAAAACCGAACGACGACGGTTGAACCAAATAAAAACACGTTTTTCAGAAAACTTCCCTATTGATCGAGAAGTTAAAAAGAAAGAGAACGCAATAACATATATTTTGCGAGGTCGGTCAGTCTTCGTAGAAATTTAAGAGTAGGCACGAGACACGAAGACTTCCAATTAAGAGTTAAAGACTTTTTACAATAAGAGAACACGAGTACACGAGACGCGAAATAACACTGAACAGCGCAAGTTGACGATTTAAATGTATACTTCAAATATTTAATAAAGAACTCTCAATTAAATCCAAATTTTTCTTCGGCTCTCATGCAACACCTAACTATCCAGACCTACGATGGAAATATGTAAAATAACTTACTCGTTTCTGATTGCCTGTGAATTAAATATTTAAGAAATCTTTATAGGTTTAAAAACTGCTTGCTTACCATCCAACGCTTATTTATATGTAATTGTATTGTATTATATCTAATGTATAACAATGTATTGAAAAATATTCAATACACAAAATAATAAATCCAAATTGAAATACGTAGCCTACCTCTTTTTCAAGAATCTTCCACGAACTACATTTAAGCAAGAACCAATTAAAAGGTGCTGAACAGTTTCGAATCGCGTTTCTCGGTGATCAAGCGAACTCGCCCCTGGGTGTCCGGAAACAAAGGGGCAACGACACCAAGCAAGGACTCTAATCACCGAGGAGGCTGTCGACTCGTATCCCAATGGTCTCGTTTCTGGCGAAAGAAGAATACCTAAGGGCCCGAAACGGCAAGTGTTTACAGATCGCAAATCAGGGTATCCCCTGGCGTGTCCCCGGGGAGAGACAGCGCGTGATACATCCGCAGGCAACGGCGGTTAGGGCAACCAGGGGAGTGTGTGAGTATTCGGCGGTGGCGGGCGTCTGTTGCGGTTCTGGTTTCTGGTACTGGATTCCGGTCCGCCGTTGCCGTCCGGCCCCCGATTAAAATGGAAACAAATGAAGTCGGACGTAATGAGGTCCTGCGGTGAGGGAGAACCCGTTCTTTAATTTATTCCCCTCGGTGTCGCTCCCTTTTTACTCCCTCTACGATTTTTGCGCTCTCCATCCCTCTACTCTCTTTCGATTTTTGCTATTCCGGAGCGATCGTTGCACGCGAGATTTTCCACAAAATTGTTCTAAAGGGTCGTACGATGTATATTGTAAAAAACTTCGTGCAATGACTTGAGGAAGGAAGCGGAGATAAATGATTCTAATTTTTGTTTAATTTGACAGTCAGAATTTGTGGATGTTTAATAGTCGGTATTAACTGAGATGGTCAATTGTTGTCCGTTTTAGAGAAATGGAGGCTGCCAGGAGGAGATAAATCGGTGGAAGGAGAGGAATTCGATCGGAAAGCGGTGGAAACGAGGGATTTACGCGTCTCCGGAACGAAACCGAAACCGATGGGGCCCGACAATGGGCTACCAACGGCGCCGGTTGACATTATAAATCGCAATCAGCGGCTACCGGGGCCCTGAGGCCCAGGGGAACGTCTAAGAAGATAAGTGAGAATAAACGCGGCGGGACAAGCATTATGCAACTGGGGAGATGACGGCGACTGGGGACAGGTTTATGAGGGAGCGTTAAAAAATGATAGGGTCCTTTAAACCGCGTAATTAAGTGCCGGTATTTTAAGCAACGTTCCGACCCGGATGCTGAGAACCAGCCTTTAAAACGGGAGAAAATTCGGGGAACAAACGCGGAATGCATTGTTTCTTAGAAACCAGCCTTTTGAACCTTGCAGTCGAATCTGTTCATATAGCTTCCCAATTTTATTCGATGTGGCTTCTCGAATTTACACGATGCTTTTTGTTGGATTCTTGCATCCGTTTTTCTATTTTGTATCCTTTTAATAAATATTCTTTATCATTTTGGAAGCAAACTTTTAAACAACTATTTTAATCTTTTCTTCTTGAAAGTTTCACATTTCTCATGGAATACTCTATGAACATTATTTAGAATCATTTTTAGAATCCCAGTTTCGCATGGAAATATTGCCAAAGTTCTCACAGAAGATACCACAATAAAATGGATTAGCACGGCCGTAGCTGTCGTTAGGCTTTACTATGCTGTAAATTGCTAGTATTATTAGAGATTGCTTCCCGTTTTCGGTCGGTCCGCCGCCTCGAGTTTCAGCGACGTGTTTAGACTTTCGGACGCGTCATGTTTAGTCTTCATATCGACCTAAATCTCGCCTCGAATAACTCAGGAGTCCGTGGACCTTCATAAGCGTCCGCGACAAATGTTCGGGATACCATCGCTTGGAACGAGACAACGCCGGCGATAATTGCCAAGAGGTGCTTGAATATTGCGTCACGACGAACATGCGGGCATGTACATACCAGCGAGGCTCTGATAGAAACAAGGGCGTCGAGCGATTTCTCGAAAACGAGACGAGAATACGTCTCTCATTCTCACCTACGATTTTCCCAAAAGGCGACGACTGAAATTCCATGCTTACCTGCAACAGAAAAACAGAAACAATCTATTAGATCATCGTAAGCAGAGCCTAATGAATTTTCTCGTTTAAATAAAAATATAAAATTTCACTCCGCTTCGAGTAAATTGTACAACGTCCACTCTCCTCAAACAATTTCACACTTCGCTCGATTTACATTTCACGCAGCCCCGTTGGCTTTGAAAAAAAGGTCGGCACTTTGCCGGATCGTTTTTGCCCCGGCCGCTATAAAATCGCGGATAGAATACAAAAGAAGCGTGCGTGTACGTGTGTTGGCGAAGCAGAAGCGAATTTTGTCCCCTCCATTTTTTTCCGATGAAATGAATTTAGACCTCCCAGCTAGCAGCCCCTTAAAGAAGGTTTCTTATACGGCGCGGCACGGTGCGGAGCAGAGCAGAGCGGAGAGGATCGGAGCGGATCAGAGCCGCAACGACGAGGATGGTCGAAAGTAAAGTTTTGGAGGAAAGTTCGGCGAGAGCAAGTTTTTCTCCGGAGCCGATTCCTTCACGTAACCACCGGGTACAGATCGCGGAACGACCGGAGAGAGACGGGGGTCAATTACAAGGGGAACGGCGGCTCGCAAGGCGAAATTCAATTACGTTAGAAAAACAGGCTGCTCCGGCCCGTCACAAACGAAATGGCTGTCCGAGAGCACACTGGGCCGCCTGCCTGACCGCCTGACTGGCTGCCAGTCTTTGTAAAGGCAATCGTGTACCACCGGGGGTATCGTTTTCTTCGTCCCGACCCGTCCCGTCCCGTCTCCTCGTCGATTTAAAGCCGCTCTTACTCGCCGAACGAACCCGACGAACAAATAATTTCCCCGCGAAAGAAAGCAGTCCGGACAAAAGACACGTCAGCGTCGCCGGGGATCCTGAAGAAACGCCACCGTTCGAGGAATCTTATTTTCTTTCGGACACTGTCACGGACAGTCACCGAATCGACCACGAACACGATTGAGTTCGTTAAGGGAATTAAATCTTTACCGAACATCGTCCGAGCTACTCGCTGCTCTAACTCTAACCATGATAATTGCAATTAATTTTTATCGACGCACGATCAATTTCTTCACGCTAGCAATTTTATAAGCAAACCCAAACGTGTTTATTCTGATGTGTCGATTAAAAATGTTTAGGTGGTGTTTCATCCTAGACCCGCTAGAGGACTCATCATTAAGGCTATCTACCATGATGCTTTTTCCTCAACGAATCTCACAGAGAAACCTGAATAAAATGTTTCAAGAGAACGCGGTAAGTGCGCATTAAGAAAATTCATAATATTCTTTGTACGAGATAGATCGTGTCTTTGCCACATAAAAATTACAGTCTCTCTCACATAAGGAATTAATTTTTATCGTGTCAACAATTAATTTTTATCGACGCGTTCAAACGTTTGCTATTAAAACTATTTAATAGTAAGGGAAAAGAAAGGTGGTGTTTCGTCCTAGACCCGTTAGAGGACTCATCAGTAAGGCTATCTACCATGATGCTTTTTCCTCAACGAATCTCACAGAAGAACCTGAATAAAATGTTTCAAGAGAACGCGGTAAGTGCGCATTAAGAAAATTCATAATATTCTTTGTACGAGATAGATGGTGTCCTTGTCACATGAAAATTACAGTCTCTCCCACATAATTCGAAGGACAGCGATACGTGGTCGGTCTCTGGAGGCAATGAGATCGCGTCGTCATCGAGCCACATAGCGAAGCAGCCCGGGATTAGGTCATAAGCTTAGCCCTCAGGGTCCGGCCGCGGCCACGACCGACCGGAGCAAGAAATAGGTGTAAATACCTGGCTGTCCGGTGGCGGTTACGCAACATCGGTAATTATATTTATTAGACAGCGTTTACGGAGCACGTGAAATCAAAGAGCTGCTGCTCCCCTAAACACTGCCAGGAGGTTTCTAATGCGACCGAAGCACTATTTCCAGACATCGGTCACCTGTTCGACGGTGTCCGACCACGCTACAAACCATCCATGATACAAAATGCTCTTAATGTGCCTACAAAGTTCGCGAAGATTTATCGCCAATGTTCCGCTCGATATGTCGCTTTTTCGTGAAATTAACAACATCGCGCATCGTCTCGTGGGTGATATTAGTGGCTGGTTGCGGATGCCAATTCAACACCTTGGAAATCCGCTGCGCGGCGATAAACGGCTGAACTATACCGATCACTCGGCGGCAACAAGATTTTCGAAGAAACCATTCAGTGAATTTAGATATTCATTTGGACACAGTTTCTAAACGATTTAGTTAAATGGGTCGAACTACAACTCAGGAAAATAGCGTCGTTTTACTTTACAACAAAGAGGAAAGAAGACTCAAAGGAGCTCGAGGAGGAACAATAATAATTTCGCGGTTACATCGAGTGTAGATCACGGTGCGCTCGCAATAACTCACAGCAGGATCCCTGAAGCGCGTCCTAGCGCGACGAAGCGAACAGCTTCCGAGAACCGAGGCCAAAATTCGGCCTCAATTAAAATACCTTCTGGTGGATTCGAAACCCCGTGTGAAGATAAACTCGCGTGGCTACTTCCTATGGTTCGTTAACGCGTGAAATTCATCTAGAGGACGCCGTCCAGATGAAAAAGAAAGAAAAAGCGAGAGGAAGAGAAAGAAATTCCAACAGGATCGTGTGGACCCAGGTACCCGCGGTAACTCGGCTGTGTAGTACGCGTGTGAAGAGATGATAATAATTAATCAGACGAGGATCGAGGCCGGGTCTCTCTCTCTCTCTCTCTTGTTCCGCGTGGAAACGGTCCCCGTAGATATAACGAGTAGGCTGTCTCCGGCAGCCATCGTTAAATGTAACTGTTACGATCTTAAAGCTCTCTCGGCGCGAGTGCGAGGCGGTTGCGCAACCGGCGTGCACACGCACACACGCCTCTAGATCGCCGCCGATCTAGGATCCAGGCTCTCGACGCGACGCACATGGCGCGCGTCGGTTCCCGATAGGTAACGACCGAGTGAATTTTCCACCTTAAATAGACAAGACCATCTGTCCCGCTATGGCGAAAAACGAAAGGCGTAACCTTCGGGCTCACCTTCGAGCAATTGATCTTCTTTTTCCTTGCCGCGAGATCCGATCGGTAAAAAAAACTAATTTCGACCGATTTTTTAGTCGCTGATACATCTCTCGATATAAACAATTGATCTTCTTTATCCTCGCCGCGAGATCCGATCGGTATGAAAACTAGATTCGACTGATTTTTTTGTCGCTGAAACATCTCTCGATATAAACAATTACTTGTTTTTTCTCACCGCGAGATCGGATCGGTAAAAAAACTAGTTTCAACCGATTTTTTAGTCGCTGAAACATCTCTCGATATAAACAATTACTTCTTTTTCGTCACCGTGAAATCGGATCGGTAAAAAAACTAGTTTCAACCGATTTTTTAGTCCCAGAAACTTCTCTCGAGATAAACAGGGAGAGCTTTTTACGAACTTCGAAAAAAATCGATTTCAACGTGAATGATTGAAAGCGAACAGCGAAAGTTCGATAATCAACTATTGAAATTTCATGGAAAGTGGTATTACATGATTATACGTCACGAAATGCATCCTGAGCAATTCGCAACGTGCGGTATACAACTTCGTGCACGAGTTATCGACGAGAAGCGGATCGAATCGCGCGTAGCACAGCATTACAGATTCCGACGCGTGTAAGTAATCGCATGTAACACGAAGCAACGACGAGTAACAATTACGGTGTAGGAAATTTATGTCACGGCGATGCGGGACCAGTTGCAAATTAATTCGCACGCACGCCGCTCGTTACCGAGTCGCCGGACCGCGCCGAATAGACCGTGGAAACTGTTGCGATCGGTTCTTGTAGTTATTAAAGAGACAAACGATCGATGATTACGAGCGCGTGTTCCATACACCCACGGTACTGATCTCGCGAACGAGATCATTTCTACGGATCTATCCGCAATCACGCTGTTATCGAGCTGTCGGTCCGTGCATGATATTTTTACCGCATCGTCGAAAATACTACCCCTGAGACAATATTTATAACCTTGGTCTTCTCCAGAAATTAAATCGAACCGTTCTGTGGGATTAGAATATCGATCGACCTCGCATTTAATATAAAAACATGTAAAAGATTATCTTCATCTTATTTTTAGTATTTAAAAATTTTTAAACTTCGATACAAAACACGGTTCACTCCCAAATTTCTAGTACATAGTTACAGGATACAATCCTCTTGGAATAAAATGGAATAAAAGCCAGCAGGATTTTATTTGTGTACGGTGGATGGTGAAATCGCGCGTTAAAAAATGGAGCAACTGGAGGAGGTTTGTTACGATCGGTATTCCCGCTCGCGAATCAAAAATGCAAACGAGCGGGTCCGATGGAGAGACGGAAAACTCGAAGGCACTTGGCGTACGTTCCGCGGCTCGTTAGCCCGAATTAATTACAAGCGGCTCCGCTAACGACTGCCGTTTTCAACGCCTCTTTTTCTCGCGTCAGCCGCCGGTCTCCCCTTATCTCTCTGTCCCCTGGTTTCTCGCTTCTGTTCTCCCCTTTACTCTTCGGGCTACCTCTCTCGACGAGCAAAGAGACTCACTATACTGTGTGTACACAGAGAATCGCCAGAGTGTTGTTGGCCTCGATTTGTCAATCCACCCGACAAATCCTAAGTAGGAACACCGTGTGTCATTGCGTCCGACTGAAACCGTTTCGTGCAAGCTGACTTTCGTTTACACGCTCTCGGCTGATGGCGCGTCGCAATCCTCGTTTTGTTTAGCCACCTTTGACATCTTGGATATTGGAAACAGAAGCCAGGAAGTTTACCCTTACTGCTACCGGCTATCGTGTCTTCAGAGATTCTTTCGAATCAAAGAGCTTGGCCGACTAAGATGGTCAAAAGTGTACATATGGGTTTTGGATTCCGTGTTTTGGAATCGGGTACAACACTTTTTTTAAATTGTAAAGAAGTTTTATTTAAGAAATAAAAGGTAGCGAAGTAAGATATAACAGAATGACCTTTTGGTCTTGAATTCGTAAGACACAAAAATGAAAACGTAGTTTCGGTAAGCTGCTATATATTCTATTGCAAAGAAAAATGTGGAAAGGAGTGGCAAAGATCCATTATGAAAAAAATGACGTGGAAGGGAAAGAATGACGTGGAGACGAAAAGGTCCGAGGGTTGCTCAGTATGATTGGAGTTATCGAGGATACAACAGCGGTTGTTCAATGGCTATCGAACCAAAATTCTGAAAAAAGTGACACATTTTGAATTTTAAAACTTTTAGAACGCATCAGGGACCGAAAAATGCACGGATGTTGGATCATCGATAAGTTCCAAATTAATTAAAAAATAAATCAACGGTCTCAGTATCGTATTCATAAACAGAGATTACGAAGTATCGATGAAACGATCACAGAATCGTATCCAAACAGAGATTTCGAGATATTTGTTACTTTGTTTCAAGCATCGGACTGCGTGGGTCCAACCTAAACATTCCGAAGACACGAGGCGATCTGTTTTTGTGAAATAAAGAGCTGTTTTATTTCAAAACAACCAGTGTGCATTTTTTAACAGCAATAACGGAAAAGTGCAAAATCTATTTTAGCAATGTAAGACATATCTGATTGCAAACCATGTGGTCGCTAATGAACTAGCTGTTAATGCAACCATATTAAACTAAACCATAAAGAGGGTTGACATTTTAGTCAGAGGGATTTTTCTTTGTCAGCTTTCAAATGGTTCGATGGTCGTTAAAAACCTTGTTGAGGCAGTTTCGACCATCTCAATCGCCTAACACTTTTTCTTCCGAGCAACGCAACACCGTGAAACACGTCGCGTGGCCGTGGCCGTGTTCGTTCTCGTGCTCGTCAGCGTTTTACACGCTATGAATTATATTTATACGTAGCGGCGGTCGTTCATTGACGGCTCGGAGGGCAGAAGACAAGAGGGATCCTCTCGATCGTCGAGTTTCGTCGTGGTTCGCGGTCGCGCGCGCCTCTCCGCTCGTAATGAAGCCATTGTTCCCGCTGATAAATGATTCGCGTCGTTCGCTGTCGCCGTTTTTCACTCTCAGCTGGCAACGGAGCTCTTCTCGGCCCGCTAGCAGCTTTCCATTACGTTATCGCCGAGCAATGGAAACGGTTCATTATGGAAATCGCGAGTACGGGACGGCACTGCCGTCCGTCGAAGTCTTTATTGCCGCGCTGTGGATCCATGGACGCGCTTTCGCCTGCGACGATACTCTTCTCGGATCTTCGTGACGAAACGCGACGCAATTAACCACGGGGACAGACGCACCGAACGTCCCCATGAATATTTATGAGCATCTTTTCCCGGCACCGGACCGTCTCCGATGAAAACCCGTAACGATTGCGCCGGGACTCAAGACGAGATTTCGGCGCTGACTCCGCCAATTTTTTTCTTGGAAACCGAGTCAGGGATCCTTATGAAACTTGACTGATATATTTATACGGGTCTAGATTATGTGCGTGATTTTTTGTACAACCGTATCTTGAAAATTGTTTCAAAAAATTTATACTCGTAGGGTAACTGCACCAGTGAATGAACATTTAAGAAATTGTTCAGGAAAATATTTTATTTAAAAAAAAATATGTGAATTAAAGGAATCTCAAGTATACCAAATGGCTCCCTATACTTCATTTGTCAAAAATAAATGAACACCAATAAAATGAAATTATTATTGTTTTTCTTTATTAAACGTTAAATAAAAAATATAAAAAATACCAGTCAATGAACACTGCATTCTAGTAATTATTCGTAATAATTATTATTATTGATAATAATTATTGGCCCAAGAGTTCATTTACCGGTACCTGTTTATTCACTGGTGCATTTACCCTAATCCAATAACATCATGAATAACTACTCTAATCGAAATGACACCGATGTAAAGAAATTCCCGAATCTAACGCAGACGTACAATATGAAATCTGCAAAGTTTCATAACAACAGGTTTTCTCGTTTTCCTGAAAAAAAATCATAAATCACAGCCGCGCGTTGCAGAGCGGCTCGAAGAAGCGAATGCACACGCATCGTGAAAGCAGACCTTTTTCTCTTTCTCCGCTTGGTTTCTCGGCTAAATGAATTATGAGAGGCCATCAGCGGTACACGGACGTCTGCAAGGGACGACGATACTCGTGTCGAAAGTGTCGAAACGCGTGCAGCATCGCGAGGAGGTCTCTCGATGTTCGCGCGTCGATCTTTCTCGGCTCTCGGGCCGCTTCTTTTCGACGTTTTCTTTTTCTTTCAATCGGGTCCGCGAATATAACACAGTGGCGGCGGCGGCGGCGGCGGTTGCTCGTAAAAAGCAACGCCGATCGGTGCCTTTCGAATTCTAATTAGCCAGCGGCGTGCATGAATGAAACGCACGCTGAAAACGGTTGCGCAACCGGCAGCCACCGTCCGCGAATGATTTACAGGCGAGATATCGCCGGGAGATTACCGCTCTATACGCTTTACCGGGAAGGACAGCGTCGTTTCGCGGGGATTTTTAACGCCAATTATAGCAATTATTCGGTGCTCGCGGACGTTTCTTGCAATGGCTAGATGCTCGCCAGCTGCTCGCGTTTTTGTCGATTCGACTCGATGGAGAAGAAAGCGATCGACGCTCGTTTCGCTATCGCGTGGCTCTAGAACAGAGGTGGGCAAATTTCTTTTAGCAATGGTCAGTTCGTGAAATTTTTAAGCCTGGTGGGCCATAGAGAAACAAAAAACCAACGGTTCCAAATATTTTTTTAATAAACAGTGATATTTTTATATAAGCTTTTTATTTCACGTAATTCGATTTATATGTAGGATTTAAGTCCTCGATAAAATAACACGTCTGTGTAAACACAAACAATTTAACATTTAATTTTATATATACAGATACAATTAATAAAATTGTCTCGTTTAAATCTCTGTCTGAGATCAAAAGTGTTTTTACTTTTGTACACGTCGAACCAGAATAATCCAAAATCGCATATTACAAAATATGAAGAACGAGATGACAATATGATTATGATTATTATATATTTATTATTATTATATAATTATGATATTTCAACAAGAAGAGGTGACATTCGATGGAATTCTTCCTACATATATTTAATTTTCTTATGTAAAGAACAATATAAGAACAAAAAAATAATAATATATAATATTATAATAAATAATAAAATAATGTTAACCTCACTGATCGAATTCAAAACAGGCGGCGGTCGGATTTGGCTCGCGGGCCGTAGTTAGCCGACACCTGGTCTAGACTGTCGGAAATATAGGATACACGAGTGATCGAAACCTTGGTGCTCCCTAAATTACTATGAATCGTATAATTTCGGTCCGGCGAACAGGTCGGATATTCTACAATGTCGTGCGCATAATTTTTGTAGATTTCTTGGTGTCTTCCAGGTACAATTTATAACAACCGAAGTAGCTGATGTTCTCCGTAATGTAGTATGATCGTCCAAGCAAGTATAGTTTTTATCGAGAAACCAGGTTGCGCGGACAACCGATCATAGTTGGATGGATGGTGATCCATCGTCGTTCTCCAAACGATCTGGAAGTTTGATACCTTTCCACGTCGACGTAGGATCAGTAAGTTGCGACAAAGTGGATGAGGCTGTTACCTAGAACCGTCTGAACAGCCTGCAGAACCTTATTTGTTCGAAAATGGTGAGGTCTTTTATGTAACTCTTAGATGGTCTCGGTCTTCTATTTGGACTGTGGTTTTTACGGCACCGAACGAAACAAGATAAATACTTTAACGATAAATGTCAGCTGACAAGTTTGTTTAATTCTTGTCTTTTTTGAGCGACCGGTATGAAGAGGAATCTAGGAGAATATAGAGAAATGAGCAGCGAGTAATTTGTCCGTGTCGAGTCAGAGGTTTTTCGAGATAAACTGCCATTCGATTCTCTCGGAGTAGAAATAGTTGAGGATCCTTCTGGCCAAAGAGTTATTATAAAAATATTGCTACTTATATGTAGGGAGAAGTTGTCTCCGAGCGGCGAGAATTCCTTCGAATGTCACGTCTTCTTGTTGTAATATCATAATTATATAATAATAATATTGATAATAAATATATAATAATCATAATCATATTCTTCATATTTTATAATATGCAATTTTGGATTATTCTGGTTCGAAGTGTTGAAAAGTGAAGACGTGTTTGATCTTAGACGGAGATTTAAACGAGACAATTTTATTAATTGTATCTGTTATATTTAAAATTAAATGTTAACTTTTTGTCGTGTTATTTTATCGACGACTTCAATTCTACATATAATTTTCATATTTCAAGCTGCTGGAAAGGGGATTGTTACGATTAAGGTCTCCTTAGAGGGTGGACGCGTTAAAGAATGAACAACCGTTTGCTTCTATTGTTTATTACAACACGCACAGAATAGAAAATATGCCAGTTCGTCTGTCTGTACGAATACTTAAAATAGGACTGTCTAAATGCGTTATTACACACGCAAATTACGTACAAGTATACGACAGGTGTCAGCATACCCAACTTGTACAGATGATAATGGTTAGAATCTTCATTTCCGAAAGACTTGTTGTTATTACATTCAACAGGGATGATCGAAGTGCTCGATGATGCTGACTCGCGCTCGCGATTCGCTCACCCTGGAAGCCAATCATCCGGATGAGAAACTTATAGATCAAGCCTCGGGAAAATGAAGAATTCAGCCTCTGGTCGAATACCGGCCCCAGACCCGGATGAGTCCGGCTCGTGTGAGACCACAGCACACGCGACTACACTATAAATAGTCAAGGAGCAACGCGTCGTTTCGAAACGCGGCGCGATAATTCATTCGACATATTTCTTCCGCGCCGTTGCACAGCATTAAAATCCAGCCTCGACGAGCTGGTTCCCCGTTCCATTTCATACAAATCGATTATCCTCGCGTGGAGGGGGTGGGGCACCAAGAACACTTTGCGCGGAGATCACAGTTGCCGAGGATCTACAAACTGAACGGCAGAAAGAGGACTGCTACAATTTATATAATTATTTAATAGATTGTTTACAATAGTACACTGTTTGCAGTTGTGCGGAGATCACAAGTTGCCGAGGATCAGCAAACTGAACGGCACAAAGAGGACTGCTACAATTTATATAATTATTTAATAGATTGTTTAGAATAATGCACTGTTTGCAGTTGCTCGGTAATTACGAACCCCGCACTTGGGTACACTTCTTCTTGGAGAAGTTGTTTACGCGACGATCTCTTTCTCTCTCGCGTGTGTCACAGGCGAAAGGATCAAGATCAAGGAACGATCGAGGGATTAAGGGAAGTCCGGGCCCACCGTGAGGCAGCTTGAAAAAATAATTACAAAATTCGGTGCCCGCCGTGGCCCCCAGGGGAGACACACCGTTGCCCGGATTAATCTGACAGCGGAATCTCGGAAGGCCGCGAGCACACGAGGAAATTAATTTCGCCCGGGCAATTAAGATGTCCGATCTGCGGGCCGCGTCCGTCACGATCGATCCGGGTCTTTCGGGGGAAAAGCTCGGACGACCTTCGATCGAGACTGCTCCGTGCTCTCCTTTCCTTTAGGAATCTTGTGGGGAGAATGTTTTACTGCTGTGCAAGAGCTTGTGCGTTTTAAGAAGTACAGTAATCCCTTGATTCTTATTTGGGTGGCTGTTCACTGAGCTGACAAGAATCGCAACCTGACTTGCTTTTCTGAATTATGGCTGCGTCTCTACCTACTGCGTAACCGCGAGACTACAATAGAGAGTCGAACATAGAGAAGGACATTATAATGAATTTTCTTTCGTCGTACAGTTCAATCAATTATAAAAAAAAACGGCAAATTCTATTTTTTTTTAAATGAAGAGTTTTTTATGATTAGTTGTTATTGCAATTTGTTGTCAACTGTATATTGTACAACTTTTGTTCGAAATGTTTTTTAATTATATGGTTTTTAATTATATCTACTATATTGCATAATTATTTACATCAACCAAATTAAATTATTTACTTCTAACAAAAATTAAATAACATAGAGCCTTGCAATTTATCGCAGAAAAAAATTATATAGCAATATACTATAACATCTTGTTGATACAGAACAGCCAAAATTATGGGATGAAACACAATTCTTAAATTGCCAGTTAAAATATATATAAAAGAGGGTTCTTGGATACTACTTTTAACGTGCACATTCCTTACTTAACAATTGATAATTTTGTTGGATAATTAGATTAGAATGGAACCATAATTATTTTGATTTTTGTCCATTGCATGTCGCACTATGCAGTGTTGACAGGCAGTGGAGGGAGTAGACCTAGACAAGAATCAGGACCTCGAACTCCGGAAAGTATTCGGATCTTTACTGTATAGGGTGCGCAGAAATCCGACAAACAAAAATAGGCAAGACTCGTTTGAGTGAACAGCTGTTCCCAAAGATGATTCTCGGCGGAATGAGACTGCAGGCACGAATAGCATACGAAATTCGCAAGTGGAAGCGACCGAGCGTGCTGAAAGCGGGGTCGAAGGAGAGTAACGAAGAAAAAGGTGGAAGTGGTTCGAGGGGCAAGAGAAAATTGAGAATAGCAGAGACAGAAAGGAGCCGAGGACAGGTGGTTTGCATACGCGTGCTCGCCGCGGCGTGCACGGACGCGCGCGATCTGAATTTTAATTTTCACTCGGCCGGCATGATTAAGGTCCGCGTCGCGTTTTATGCGAGCGAGATCGTACCGTTTCCGTGCGTGACTCTTTCCTGCCTGGAGATCTACCTGGAATCCGTGGTGCACGCAATAAACCGCGAGAACGTGGCCCGTTAGAAGCACGCGTCTCCATCTTTTTCTCGAGGATTAAGAAGAAACCGGGACAAATTGTTCAGCCGGTAATTCATGTGACGTCATCTTCATTTTTTCCCCGAAGTACCTCGCCTTCGTCTTTACTTTTAACTGTGTAAAGTACTTGTTATTCCCACTTTCTTTTTCTCGTGTCCATTTGCTTCTTTATTTTTCCGTTACTTCCCATTTTGGTTCTCATTTACGTATCCTCTTCCACTCCGCGTGACACGCACACACCGTGCAATAAATCAATAACAATAAATCACAAATAATTGGTACACGAACAAAAATCCGTTCAATAATGAAGATACAGAGGTTTACCTTTCCCGGGCGAGCAAGCGAAATCCTCGGTAAGGTGAGAACGGCCTTAATCCTCAATTACCTGGATTTTACAGTCGCGTAATGATTACTTTTAAACACCATCGGCCGATTAAGCAACACAATTTCTCGCGAGTCCTCGAGCGCCGTGAAATAAAACCGTTTCTGCGGTTCGTAAATATCAGGAATCGGGCCGAATCGTGGTTAAAGACCAAACAAGGAAGGAACGAACGAATTGAAGAAAGAAAGAAAGCGGTCACGCGTGCGAAACAGAGGGGAATATTTATTCCCTGTGCGGTACTACTTCACCTTTCCCCTCGGTTGCCCCGTTAATGGATAACTCGGTGATATTTAACGCGCTATTTAGCTGCGAGAGCAGAATTAAGTCTTAATTTACAGGCATTATCTTCGGCCAGGCTTTTGGATGGCATTTTTCTTATCTCGGCCACTTAACCCCTCATCTTCGTGGTCGGGAACGCGTGAAATGCTGTACCGCGAAATTGCTTTAGTGCTCCGCGCTGGACAATGTCGCCGTTAATGTGGATTAATAAGCATTATCGTCGGGACGAAGCTCATTCGCGATTTACGAGCTGGCTCCCCTTATCGCGATACTTATGGTCGTTTAACGCTAAACCTCCTGGCGAAGGTCGAACGACGGGTGTCGTATTTTAGTTTGTAATTACTCGACGATAAAGTTTCTAAATTGGATATTATTTATTATAGACAGACTGAAGCCCTTTTATATAAGTGTAGTACAAAAAAACAAAGAGAAAGATACAAGACTACTTGTCCAATAAGAAGGGACATGCACAAAAATACAAAACAAAATAATCCTATGTAGTTTCATTTTAAAATTTTTCAAAATAATACATAAAAATTGATTTGCCAAAGTGATGGTTCTAGATTCATTGTAGTTATTATTGCGGAGAGAATGACATTGGATTATTTAGCTGGTATAAACAAAACCTGAGAAATTTATGCTGTACTCTATATATTCTGTCTATTGTTATTGGAAAATAGGTGTACCTCGGCCTCTTGTGAGACATTGATTTGTTGGACTAGACTTAGTTTACTATACAATGTGTAAGCTTTTGTTCAAGTTGCGTCATTCGATACATTGTACATGTTGTTTACATGCGGTTCATTGCCAACGATAAGCGAACGTTGAAAACAACGTCGGAAATGAAGCAGGTCCAACGCCGGAAAAGTCGTGTAAATAAAGTACATTAATTCTTATTGCACTTACTGTTTTAATCCTAGCCATCATCTACAAATGAAATCTAGTCAAATGATTTATTAGATAATATCATTAATTAATGTCCACATCGAGAGATGTATTTCTTTAAGATGTGACGCTATAAATGAAACATAATGTGTTGATTTAACATGTAAAATAGAAATGGGTGAATTGTTATCTTAGTCTGTTTTATACAGAAATATTTACAGTTGGATATCATAGCCTGTCCCAGGGTGAAAATTCACGCATTCAACATTTTCACATACTGTAAAATTATTCATCCTTTAATGTCTATAAATGAAACATAATGTGTTGATTTAACATGTAAATTAAAAATGGGTGAATTGTTATCCTAGTCTGTTTTATACAGCTATTTTTCAGGAGCGTATGATTGATAAAATTGTGTAAATGGAAAAGGGAGATCCCGTTTCGCAGCCAGTGGGTGAGCGTAACAAGTACAAAATCCGCCGATGACGAAAAGACAGGGGAACGCGAGGCACGCTCGCGCGATTGCAACGAATCTCGTCGCCGGGCTCCGCCATTCACTTTCTCTGGCCGACTCGGCTCGCCGCTCCACGCCGCGCGCCGGTCGATTTGCATTCGTGAAATCTATTTTCTGGAGGCGTGCAGGAATTAAACGACCTTGCGGCCACGGCTGCCGCCGCGTTGTGGCAGCAGGTCGAACAGGAGAGGGACAGAAGAGCGAAGAGAAACAGAAACCGAGAGAGAGGGAAGCTATCGATCTCGAGCGCGTGGGCGCGTTCATTGATAGCCCGGTAGCCGATGCGTAACTGAGCGCAGCGAAGCGGCACACGACCCTGCTTGTGACTTGACTCGACTTGACTCGAAAGCCAACGTCGAACCGCTTGAATTCCTCTATTCTCTCGTACTGGGTCGCATTGCTGTGATATCCGGCCTGTATAACAGATTAAGCGAGATTCTTGTGTAACAGGTTCGGAAAATCCATTTCTTTTTTTTCTGCACAGAGAATATAACTTCACGATACTGCCAAAGTGTTGGCACGCGAGAAGAACTCCTTTCTACACCGACATAAAAATCCTCTAACTAGTAAAAAGATCTAATCCCTCGATCACAGCCATAAAAGTCTCCTCCGCACTCGCGCACCGTACACTCCCATTTCCAGCGCTATCAATTGCTCGGTCGGCGCATCAGCTGCGCTCAAACGAAACGTAAAACAAGGGAAGGAAAAAAAAGTATCATTAGCGTCCTCTTGGTAGAGTCGGCAGGCGGTTACGCGAGTTGGCTACGTTTTAGTTACGCGTTAGACGTCAGCCGTCCGATTATCAATGAACGCGCCCACGTGCACGGGATCGATAACTCAAGATCTCTCTCTCTCTCTCTCTCTTTCTCTCTTGTCAGAGAGTGTTCAGCGACTCCCCTCATTACTATACCTCTCGCGGCTCATTTACAAAGTTCTTTCAAAGCGGCGGGGCGCAGCCAATCAACTCGCAATTACCAGCCTCTCGGCACCACCGGCTACAATCGTAAACCGGGATGAAGAAATGCTGGGAAAGCCTCTTCCGTTCGCCCACGCGTGGAAACCGCCGAGAGCGAACCATCCACCAATGAAATCCAGAAAACCATCTTTCAATGAGAAAGAGATTAAAATAAGAGAGATTGGTTTGAGGGTCGAAATGTACAAAATGTTTCCAATGTATTAAAACGGTCTCTGATTTTCACAGTCACACGAGAATTATAGCAACGAGAGGTTAGTTTGAGGGTCGAAATATACAAAATTTTTTCAATGTATTAAAACAGTTTCTGATTTTCACAGTCACACGAGAATTATAGCAACGAGAGATTAGTTTGAGGGTCGAAATATACAAAATGTTTCCAATGTATTAAAACAGTCTCTGATTTTCACAGTCACACGAGAATTATAGCAACGAGAGGTTAGTTTGAGGGTCGAAATATACAAAATTTTTTCAATGTATTAAAACAGTCTCTGATTTTCACAGTCACACGAGAATTACAGCAACGTTTAAGGCTCGTTCGTAAGACTCGTTTGTGAAAATCATATTTCACTGGGAACTCGTAGGAATTTGTCTTCCACTCTGAACAGAAATAATTACTAACTACGTAGGTACCTCTGAGCCACGGCAAAGGTATCATTCCGACCAGACAGCCAGGCTTTAGGCGACAGCCACAATTTTTGCAGAACGTATATATCCGCCAGTGTTCTAAAGATTTAGAAGCAAGACTGACTCTCCATGCTGAGACATTAACTCTCGCGACTCGAACGACCAGTCGACGTATTTATACGCGGAAAATTACGGGAGCTTCTCTGCGCGGTGCACGTTGATACATTTATTTGGTGAAAATTGAATTTATTCGCTATCGTGGCAAACAAGCCTGACAGAGTCGAGATAAATAAATTCCGAGGCGAATAAACGTCTCGTTACGCAAGACAATAAGAATATAAGAATTTGCACGGGACTCTCTCGAACTCTGGAAGATGATATTAACCCATCGCTGCATGATTTTATTTTATTAATTGAGATGAGAAATTGAAAGAAGGTCAGTTTGTATGTTTTATTTAAAGGAAAAATATTTCAAAAAATTAAAACAACATCTTCAGAAAAATGAACATAAATAAAAATAGTATGTGGTCCAGATATTAAAGGTCTGTTAATCATTTTCGATTTTATTAAGCGTTGTGCACTAAAAATTTAATTTCATTGAATCAATTTTTTTTTAATAAAAAATTACTATTAATTTAAGCTAAGCTAAGAGGAGCATTAAGCCATTATGTAATACGCTAATGGAATTCATGTATTGAATATGCTATATAAACCACATCTGGTTTAAAGCATTAAATAAATAAATAAACATAGCAAGAAAACACATTCTTACTTCACTATAGTAAATTTATATACCAGATTTGTTAACTGTATCAGGTATGATAGACTATGCAGCGAATGGTTAATTAATAATGGAATATGATATTAATTCGTAAAACACGGAAATACTGAAATGGAATAATTCCGATATTTTATCCGAGGAAATTAATCCTAATGTCCGAGATCTCAGGCGACGGGTGCTAATGTCCCAGTAATGACGCGATCAGACGGGGCCAATGTCCCGGCGCGTAATTAATTCTGCAATCCCGCCTCTGCAAACTACGCCGAAGGTAGCGTCGGCCCTGACCTTTTCGTCGTTGACAGGTTGGCGCCACGTCTGTGTGCCATCCTGGACAGTTCAGTCTCCAAGAGCTCCTCTTCGAAAGCTCGAGGATCGTTAACGACGGAATATTAAACGGATCTATGTCGTTCGACGAATGACGAACGATCGGTGCTCAGTTTCCGGGCGCGGCTGCTCGTTAGCATAACTTTCTCGGAGGCTTTCGGACAGTTTTCACGCCCTAATTATTTCCAAGGGAATTTTTGTCGACAAGTTTTGGGACCATTTAACATTCGAGACAGGTTCGGATTAGCCCTAAACACGTTTCGACTTCGCGGATTTCACGTTGAAAATAGTATTCTTAACCCTGTCGTTTCTAATTTTTTTCTGTCTAAATGACGATGATTGAGTAAATCATTTAAAAATGACAGAAGTCGAATGAAATCTATAACAGCCCACGCTCTTCCCGGAGAGCCAAAACTCTAGACTCTCGGAGTTTCGAACACTCATCGAAAGGAATCGAACGGCTCCATCATCGCAGCAAATTAGACGAGACGAAAGAAACAGGAGCGTTGAAACAAGAACGCGTGGGAAGCATCGCGTCACCGTGGGTCCCAGCTAATTTTCTCCGGGCCGGCTTTTCATTATTAACGCGCCAGATCACCGATACGAATTAAAATGAGCGAGTGCCGCTGATTTTGTCGGGGTAATTGAATACGCGCCGATCTGAAAGAGGGGGACACAGAACCTGGTCCCGATCGCAGTACCAAGGAGAGGGGAGAGGAGAGGAGAGGATCGATCTCTGGCCTGGTTTTCTCTCGAGCACGAGGAGGACCGGTATAATGCATCGGAGCCGAATTATTACCGCGGCATGCAGATGAGGCCACAATCGAGATATCCCGTGTACCCTCGCGATGCGCGTGTACGTGCGTGCGTGTATATAGATATATATGTTTCGAGATAAGATCGAAGTTCGCTGGTCGAGAGTTCGAGCTTCGAGGACCGAGGAACTCGTGCGCGAAGCTCTGCACTCGCAATCAGTCCTGCAATTGTGGTCCTTGAAGTCGCCTTTGCGACGACTGCACCCTCGGAGTAGTAATCATTTACTAATATACAGCCATCTAGATTTACGTCTCTATTTCGATAGGAAATATCACATTGAAATCATATTATCGACCAGAGAGTCGAGATTTCCTAACAAATTATAATTAAAATATCTCTTAAACTAATGATTTCTTTACACAAATAGATTAATACTTTTTTGTAAAGAATATGAAGGAGCGTCAGCTGATGCAATAAAAAATATAGATGGCAAAATGTGGCGCCCCTGTATATGTAAAGAAAACAGTGGTATTTCTTAAATAGTAGAGTGGTTGTAGAGTGTCTACTGTTAGAGAGAACGACTAATAGAAACAGATAGATAGAAAGACGATTACGTAACAGAGCACATGTTCATAAATTAAAAGACTGATAGAAAGAGTAAATAAATAAGTGATATAGAATAAACTTTAAATGTCCTTTCTTAGTTTAGAGATAAGATTATGCACGGTGTATAATAAATAAAGAAATAATCTTTGTTCACAAGGAAACAATTTCTAGATTATCATGAAAATCCTTTGTAATAGATAACTGTTGTATATATGTGATTAAAAAATTTGTGAACACCAGCTTGAAAAAAAATTAGGGATACTGAGACCCCTAGGTATCACATACATAACGTAGCAATGGATCCTGTCCGAATTGTTTATTTTATTTACAAATGTAGTGGGTCTTTTAAAAAATAGATTTATTGCATAAAATTTTACACGAGTAGTTAGCTTTAGGAAAATTTGTGGCATCGCCAATTCATGCTCAACTGGGTGTATTCTAATTTACACTGTAAAAATAATCTTCGATGCAAAAATGCGGAAAAAATTTTCCAACTTCCATGTTCGTAGTGTTACGTTCAAAAAAATGTAGGGTCGATTAAAGAACCGCAAAGTTTCGATGTATCGACACAGTTCCGAAAGTAGGAAGGATCCCAAACAGTTTACGGTTACTTGAGTGGAGAGACACGGTCGGAGAGGATTCAGAAAAGAAGAGATCGTGGGTTGGCGGAGGTGCACGCGCCTGTTTGGAACGCGAGCCAACGCGAGAGCGGCACGGCCAGGAAGGATGACAGACGACACGGGGGTCGTTATAACGTACAAGATGCCCACGTGTCGCGACGCTACCGCGGCTCGCGGTATCGATTTACGATCTCGATAAAATATCGCCCTCGGTCGCCGGGAGTATGTCTTACAGAAGTTATTATTCAAATGTTCCCCGATGCGAAATGTTGACTTACAACGATATCCAACGGGCACGGGTTCGTTCTCGGATGAAAGATGACGGGCGCGGTTCGAGGTAGACGCAAAAATAACGCTTCCCTACCGTCACGCGAATCCTCCATCCACCTTCTAAAAACTTGCCAAGGTTAAATTAACTTACATTTGAAAATTTTATCGAAAGGTTATTTAAATATTGAATTGATATTTTTCAAATATTGGATTCACATTTACTTTATATTTTTTAAATATCGAGTTTATATTCTCCGAATATTTAGCTTATGTTTTTTAAACATTCAATTTATATTTCTTATACATGTATAAAATATTCAGATCCAATATTTTTCTCATATGGAAAAATGTGGCTTACAAAATATTTTTCCAATATTTTTGTGCTACTAGGGACGTGTCTCACCCGTAGTTGTAGGTTGAGGGGTTAAATTACCACTAGTCGAACGAATTCTATGGTGTTTCTATGGGTTTCGTATTGAACCCTGGGGTTTCAGAACTCGAACGGGGTACCCACTAAACAAATATCGCATAAATCGGCCCGTAGTCACCGCGCAATGATCCAGGATCAAGGTTGGACAGAGTGGTTTCACGGGAAGCTTTTTATCGAGGCTGTCGATCACGGGAGGGAGGATCGTGTTCGGCGTCGATCCGGGGAGATCTTTCGCTGGCAGGACGCCGCGCCGCTATGGAGGAAGAGGCATGGGTCGCGGCCCAGGTGGACGTTGCAGAGGAAAAGGGGGGGACAAGGAGAGAAAAAGGAACTCGAAGAAACTTCCTCCCTTTCGCGCGCTCCGCTCACAAAGGCATCAGAGGAGCGATCAGATAGGGCACCTCGGCCCCGCGGCCGGACTACAAAGTGATATCCGACGCAGATATTGTGTGTGCACACAGTGCTCGCCCGATTACGTAACCCCGCGGCAAGCCGGCGCTGATTCACCGCGTAGAATGCCCGTGGCCGGGCCAAAAGGACCCAAGAGCGCCCCACTCCGGCGCGAGACGTCACCCGAGAATTCTTTTACTCTGATCGGGCCCTGTGTAATTTGTTTCGCTCGATCTACTTCGATCCCATCAATCCGAAAATGGTTTTCTACAAATCTACACTTGTTGGCTTTTGTAACCGGATGTTTAATAATTTTATCTTGAAAGTGGTAGCTTCTTATCAATTCCTCCTGAGGCTTCTAAATAAAGTTATTAAAGAAGGTAAACGGGTTGCAAAGAAGCGACGAATCTCAGCTGAGATTCAATTAAGGAATCAATCCGAAAATCGTTTTCTACAAATCTACACTTGTTGGCTTTTGCAACTTGATGTTCAATAATTTTATCTTGACAGTGGTAGCTTCTAATCAATTTCTCCTAAGGCTTCTAAATAAAGTTATTAAAGAAGGTAAACGGGTTGCAGGGAAAGGACGAATCTCAGCTAAACGAACACTTATACGACCCCGAGGCGCTTCGATGGCAATCTTCGCGATCCCTATCATCTTTGGTGTCGCGATCCCGCGGCGAGATTACGCTTGTTTCATAATTCGAGAGAGTCAATCGGCGATTTATCTCGCGGCAATGTTTTCGACCGTCTTCGCCACGGGTCCTCGTCGAGCTCGCGTCCAAGATGACCATGGATAAGCTGCAACAATGAGATGATAAAGAAGACGAAGAGAAAGCCCGAGGCGGTGGCGTCCCGAGTGGGCAGCGATTCGCGCGATTACCATCTCGCGAATTATTATTTCAGGGAAGAATGGGACGCCGCTGGAAGAAATGGCACGCGCAGCCCGTGATATACTGCTAAAAGAATCGATCTCTCGATTCAATATTTCGAATCGATCCTAGACCACAATCCAGAAGACGAACACCGTGTTATAGGTTCAAAGTATTATTATTACTCCCAAGTACTACAATAATTAATAGAAATAATTTTAAAATGCTCGGTTCATCAACGTTGGAAAGAATCGATCTCTCGATTGAATATTTCGGATCGACCCTAAACCACATTCGAAGTATTATTATTATTCCCAAGTACTACATTAATGAATGGAAATAATTTTGAAATACTTGTTTCATCAACGTCAGAAAGGGTTCCGGAGTTTCCAAAGCAGTCGGTTGACAGCCGTTGATTATCCCAATTTTCTCGAGTATGGTTTATCGTGGATCAAAGAAAAAGATACGAAGAGTGATGGCGCGTAACACGGGGTAGCCTCTGTTTCCTCATAAATCAGCGTCGATTGGAGAGGCGAGGGAAACTAGTCAAAGGTGAACGGAAGAGGATGCAGAGAGGCGCACGAAGAGAATTACTCGAAGCTGCTAGGTGGATGTGCATTAACCAGCGCACTCGACGCTGGGCAAACACTCGTTCACTGCCAAGATGCCTGACAAACACTCGTTCTCTAACAACAAGCGAATGTTAATTCTTATGCGGTGCGCCGCTGGCGAATAGCGAAGGCGAAGAACCAACCACTAGACCCTCATTCGTGTTTAAATCTTAAATTTTTTCAAATCTTAGATCGATTCTTTCCGACGTTGATGAAATGATCATTTCGAAATTATTTCCATTTATTATTATAGTACTTAGGAATAATAATAATAATACTTCGAATCTGTAACACGGTGTTCGTCTTCTGGATTATGGTCTAGGGTCGATCCGAAATATTCAATCGAGAGATCGATTCTTTTAATATTTAATAATGTAATTCATGTTCGAAAACACTGCGATGTCGAACGTAGTTCCAGCGGAGAGGCAGAAGTTTCACGTGTATTTCGGAAATTCGCGCGTGCGATCGAAACCACCGCTACCTGTCAGTTTACGTGGGAGTCGAGTGACGTCACCTAACCAGCTGTTTCGTTAGCTAGCCGGATAAAAAGCGATATCCACGCGGCGATTGGCTGCACGCTGATATTATTAGTGACAACAAGGCCTGCAATTCGATGAGGCAAGGATTTACGCTGACGCGATGCAGCCGACGGCCACGGATTATTAAATGTATGCTTTCGTTGCCGCTTTACGGGATGTATCGGCATAATAAACGAGACCGCGCGCGCATACACGGCCGAGAAAATCTTGCATTGTTAATCGGTCGGGATCGTTGCGGCCTGTCGGCGTACGTCGTTTAGGCGTAACGTATTGCATCGAGTGCGATACAATAATAGTGGCCATTCATATTGCAATCGCTTCGTCTTTCAACGACTACGCGACACGTGTGGGAAATGTTGCGATTCATCCGCACTTACGTGCCGATGCGATGGGTGGGTCAATCTTGACCCTGGCTTCCCGTTTCTCGTTCGTAATGGGCGGTGTTGCACAATTTGCTAAGTGACGTTATTTTTCGATAGTACAGTAAAACCTTCAATACTGTCCAACAGGGGGATTCTTGGCAGACAGCGTTTGCAATGGTGACTTGTTTTTTACCACGCTTATATTAAACCACTTCTCGATGACCTAGGGACTTGAAATTTTCAACATAGCTTACAACTTGATGACAATGCAATATTCGAAAGAAATTTTTTTAAAAGACTGTGCGTTCAAGATTTAAACAATATTTTTAAATATTCCCTTTCGTCCCTCGCCGCGCGAAGTTCGGTATTACGTCATCGCGTGCAGCGATCCCCACTCCACTACGCGTTCCCACTTCGCACCGAAGGAGTTCGGTTTACTTACTGGGTTGGTTTGTATTAATCAAGACTAAAAAGTAGAAAATAAAAAATATGTAAAAAATACTTTTTAAAAATCACGCTTATATTAGAATGCACTAAAAAGGAGAAAATATTATTTTTAGATATTAGCGACTATAAATAAAAATATTATTTTCTTCTTTTTAGTGCATTCTAATATAAGCGTGGTTTTAAAAAAGTGTTATTTATTTATGACTGCGTCTACCACGCCGAGCGAGACTTCAATAGAGAGCGGAACATAGAGAAGGACAGAATGAAATACGGATTGCGTGAACGAAAAGTGTCGCCGTCGCCGACACTGAAGTTAACAGGCAGTGAAGTGAGTAGGCACTAACAACGTTTACGACGACGACCCCGGACAGTATTTAAAGTTTTACTGTAAATGGTCGCAAACGTAATTGAATTTTCTACAGTTGATAATGGATGTGTCAATAAATATAAGCGTAGGCAGTGTAGCTACATTTAAAGGATTAAAATTCTAGCGGTGAAGAAACGATTAGCGGAACTATGAACGACACGTGCCAAGTGCAAGATCATAGCAAAACACGGGTATAAACGGGGTCACTTAGCGGTACGAGAACGTAGCCGACGAAACGAGCATAAATGAAACGCGATTGCACGCGAAAGGATCGTCTCTAGGTCACTGGCCAACGAAAGTTACGTCAGGTTTGGATATGGTAATACTGCATTCCAGCTCACCGACACCTTCCTCGCCAAGCTACTCGGAGAGTAGTGGCGCTCCTCCCCGGCTTAGAGCAGCTGCGATTATCTCTAAAGTGAGACCATTATGTCAGCTGTTCCGATCGCCGCTGATTAAAAGCTGCCATTAACGCTCTACACAATTTATTTCATAATTAGCCTCGCGAGAACCACCACAGAAAAAGACTACAAGCTAAATCTCACCAGATCGCTGTTACGAAAGCGAAGACCTCAAACTTAGATAGAAAGCGTACAACACTTTGATGCAGATTTTTCGAGTAAGAAGAAAGCGAAAATTATGAGACTTTAATGTACGTTTGAATTGATTAAATTCAACTTAAAACGTCCACTAGATGACAAACTTACGAAAACGAAGACCTCAAACTTAGATAGAAAGAGTACAACACTTTAATGTACATTTTTCGAGTAAGAAGAAAGTGAATTTTATGAGACTTTAATGTCATCTTCGAATACACAAAATTCCTCAAGAAATGGTCTAGCACAAAATCATCAATCATTAACATAAGTAATCGTAAATTGTTTCTATTAAATTGTAGATCACATAATTGTCCAAATTTCATAAGAAATAATGTCATCAACAGGAACAACATAATTACCACATCTACATTTACTTGTAATAAAATAAAGAAAAAGAATCGAATCTGTGCGCCGAAAATATCAATTTATTTATTGACTTCAATGTTCGTTTGAATCGATTAAATTCAATTTAAAACGAAAGCGAAGACCTCAAACTTAGATAGAAAGAGTACAACACTTTAAAGTAGATTTTTCGAGTAAGAAGACAACGAATTTGATGAGACTTCAATGTACGTTCGAATCGATTAAATTCAACTTAAAACGTCCACTAGACGACAAACTCGATAACTCGACGAACTTCCGGCTACCACGGCGAAAGAACGTTGGCCAACTTGACGACAACGCAAAAGAAGGAGTGTCTTTGCCCGCAGATTCTTTTTCTTTTCCTTTCGAGCGTAGTTACACGTTCCACAAATTGCGTATGCAAATAAGAGAGCGAAATTTGTCGGCGAGCAGGGCTCCGTTTCACACTTTGTCCCCTGGTTCCCCGGCCGAACCGTCGCGTTTATGGGCCCGCGACCCATGTAAATTCGGCTTAATGAACCGCCTTAAGACAGTTTCTGAATGATCGGCAGTCGGAAAATGCCTGGTGCATGCTCGCCGGGTTATTTTACGCTCCGGCTGATTCCCGCGGACGTGGAACGACTACCGATTGAATTACCATTAACGATTCCGCTGTTGCGACGCTCGTTTTTACGAGCTGCTCGCCGGAGATGTATCGTTTATGCCTTCTACGAGAGCCCGGGGATTATTATACGGAAACCGGCGGAGGCCGTTTGCGAACGTGCTCGTATGTGTACGCTTGTGTCTGTGCAACAGTTTTTTAGTTTCGGCCGTTCGTTCTCGTAGGCTTCGGGGAATTATCCGTCGAAACGTTTCGAGCCGTGCGTCGCGCGTCGTTACGAGCCTGTGAACCGCCGATCGAGAATTTAATAAAAGAAATGTTGCGAAATAAGCGATAAAACGCTGGCCGGCTCCTGATACCGATTCCGAGGTATTTTCGTCGGATTTTTCGGGACATAAAACGAACGCTTAAAATTTTTGAAAGTGTTTATAAAACACCGTCCATCTCGCACTCTGCTCGCTATAGATTGTCGCGGATCGAACGGATCGTAAAAATCATAAGAAACATCGAAATCGCCGATCTCCTGCTTTTCAATTTGAACTTTCGAAGACGAACAGTCACCGCGCAGATTTTATGTGCCGCTTTACGAACGATCTGAATGGACTCGCGGTGTAAAATCAAAATTGCGAAATATTTTATCGCGTCTCCTACAATCAAACAACCGATATGCGAATGTATCGGCAGTTAACGGATGATACTCACGCAATGCAAATCGAATAAAACACGACTCGTGTTTCCGACGGAGTCTTGTTTCGATAACATTAAATGTTTTCATTTGCGAATAATGCGAACGGACTGTCGCCCACGCGAGTCTAGCTGAAACCACTTGATGATCTATTTATTCAGAGGATGTAGTGGGATGTAATTAATTTTTTTTGCGGATATATTCTTCGAAAAGAAAATATTCTGGAAGAGCACCTCCTCGGAACTTTCTCGGCTTTGAATTACCGATGGTTTATCCGGGCGGATCGCAGTTCCATAATTTTCCGAAAACGTTTATTAACTAAATTTATTAACTGATTTATTAACTGAAACGATTCTAGCTGAAACCACTTGATGATCTATTTATTCAGAGGATGTAGTGGTATGTAATTAATTTTTTTCTGCGGATATATTCTTCGGAAAGAAAATATTCTGGAAGAGCATCTTCTAGGTACTTTCTCGACTTTGAATTACCGATGGTTTATCCGGGCGGATCGCAGTTCCATAATTTTCCGAAAATGTTTATTAACTAAATTTATTAACTGATTTATTAACTGAAACGATTCTAGCTGAAACAACTTGATGATCTATTTATTCAGAGGATGTAGTGGGATGTAATTAATTTTTTCTGCGGATATATTCTTCGAAAAGAAAATATTCTGGAAGAGCATCTGCTAGGTACTTTCTCGACTTTGAATTACCGGTGGTTTATCCGGGCGGATCGCAGTTCCATAATTTCCCGAAAACGTTTAATAACTAAATTTATTAACTGAAACGATTCTAGCTGAAACCACTTGACGATCTATTGATTCAAAGGATGTAGTGGGATGTAATTAATTTTTTCTGCGGATAGATTCTTCGAAAAGAAAATATTCTGGAAGAGTACTTCCTCGAAACTTTCTCGACTTTGATTACAGGCAGTTTATCCGGATGATCGCAGTTCCATAATTTCCCGAAAACGTTTATTAACATCAGCGTACGAGAAAGCGGTTTCAAAGAGTTTGAAAAAGAAAGGTCTGTTAACGTTGAAATCGTATCTCGTGTAACCCGAGGCGCAACAAATCAAACATCATGCTAGCAATAGGCGTGTTTCGGGGCAGGTAATTGCCGCTCCGTGGCAAACCTCTCGGTCGAAACGTATCGGTCAATCCGACGGTCGCGATAACGATCATCCTTGCGCGCCGGTTATTCCGCGAGCGGGTTATGCAACCCTCGAGCGGATAGCTGTTAAACGGCGAGGAAATCGCGCGCGGCGACGCGCTCTCATGGAAATAAACGTCGACGCTGACGCAGATAAACATCGCGTGAATAACGATTCTTGCGGAGGACGCCGCCCGTTAATGTTTCACGGCAGTGCTCTGCTGCCAAGGCTTTTACCTGTAAGAGAGACTACGGTGTTACCTGTAAGAGACGTTTCCACCCTCCCACCGTCATCGGATACCGCATTCCCGCGGGGGAAAGTCGCTGGAAATCTCACGAGAAACTTGAGAACTACGGTGCGCCTCCTCTTCGAATTGATGGGGAACTATGACGACCAGAATGTTGCTCGTCGGTGGTTGCAACCCCCAAATCACAACGAGGGAAAATTAAAATATTGAACCACTCGTGCGCCAATACAAATCCTCATAAGTGGTCATTCCGAATACAATTACACCGTAACTTGTGTACAGTAACTTTGTCTTTAATTTTTTCATAAAGCAGACGCAGTTTTCCTTCTTTCTTGAAAAGTATCCACATTAGGATCGAAACGTAGAAAGTTTAACCCTTTGCACTCGGAGCTATTTTAACTCGAAAATCGAACGTTCTAAATTTATTTCTTTACTTTTATAAATTTATAAAAATTTATAAATTTATATTTATAAATTTACGTTTTGTATTGAAGAGTTTTTAAATTTGGTAGATATAACATTGGTATAATACCTCATACAATACTTAAATGTTTAGTAATTGGTTAGATACCGACATATCTAATAATGTAAACAATATTTTTAATAATAGGACAGAAATTTTTTAGTAACTTGTTATTAACAATTACACCACTTTGTACTAAATTAACAAGCCATTCTATGTTGCACAGCCTCAGCCAACTAGAATTAATAGTAAACGCGGCGGATTCGCCGAGCGAGATTACAAGTACCGATTGCACCTTGTTTCTGGTTGAAGCAATGGGGACCTCCGGTTGCACCCGAGTGCAATAAATGCACGCGGGCTCAATTACTTCCTCGGGGAACCGCGTCTACGTAAATCAGCCGGCGAAATTACTCGCGGGGAGAGACGTCCAACCGACGACTAGGCGTAAAACAATGCGGATAACGCGTGCGGGGGAGAGAGAGAGGGAGAACCTTCGGCGGATAATTGAGTTGCCGGTAACGACGTTTACGGGCGAGAGCGGTTGTTTAGGCTGGCGAAGATCCGAGCGGATAAGCCGAAGTCTCGGCTTGTAAATAAACGTAATCGGCGCGTCCGCTCGCGGAACGCGCGAGCGAGGCAAGCGAGCGAGCCGAAGATGTACGCGAGGATGTGGCTACTCGGTCTCTGGTAATTGTTTCGACTGTGGCCACTTCTTTAGCGCGTTCAATTAACCAACCGGCACGTAACGTACGGCCGAGCGGAAATTTTAGCTCGAATAGGCTGTTGAATATTTATTGGGAAATTGAGGAAGGCCGGACGAGCCTTGTCACGACCGCATCGATCCGTTAGCACGAGCCCTGGAACGGAAAGATTGTGGGAGTGAGTTACGAGTCGTGTTCTTTTTAGACTAAACAGCGCAACGAACCGCGCATTTCGACGAACGTTTCGACGAATATTTGGCCGCGCACGGCGAATGGGTTCGGAAATGGAAACAAAACCCTGGAAAATTAGCTAAACTGTAGAATAGCTACTTCCTCTCCGATTTCGATGCGTTTTGGATATCTTATAAAATATTTAATTTATATAAAAATTGAGGGGATAATGTTATATATAAAACTAAACATTTTTAACAACTTTTCCCTATACATATACGGCATACCTCACTTAGGTTCCCACATATTTGCAAAAACTGCTGATACTACACATTGAATTGAATTCTGCCTATTGTTGTGCGTCTGTGGCCGTGTGCTTGTCAGGACTGGTGCTCCTGGGGTCGATTTTTTTTATGTTTACAAACAATACTACTCTATTAGCGGCAGTTTTTTATTTATTGGCAATAATCGCAGAGTAACCATGATTAAATTCTGGGTGCACCATAATATATACAACATAATATATTCCATAATATATAGAATTATTAAATAGGCATGTTACAAATAATATTATAAATACGTTTTCTATACTTCTTTGTGTAGTATATACACCACTGCAGCTTCAATAGTTATTCGCAAGAATAATTATGGGATGAAAGAGTTCATTTCGTTAATATTTCTAATAAGAAACATTTAAGAATGCTATAAATTATTAGAGGAAGAAGCGATAAATCGTAGCAAAGGACTGACGCGAATGATTCGAGAAATTTCATTTTCATTGAACAGTTCGCGTCCGCGTACTCCCACTCTCCGTGAACGGCGGCGGCGATCAAGACAGAGCAATTAAAAGGCCGTCGCGCCGCGAATTCTCCACCGGCATCCGTCGAAACAAGTTATTTATCCCTTTTTCGCGGTGAATGAAAATCGGCCGGTTCGCCGAGTCAGGTGCGACACGCGACGGGGCCTTTGCGAAACAGCGTCATAAATCATACCGCGCCACTAATATCGTTAATACGGGGCTTTAGAAAATCAGGGGAAACAGGTAGTCATTACCTCGGTCCGTGTAGCGCTGAACGAAAACCATGTACAAGGTGTCTCGCTCGATTCTTACACCTTCCTTCATTCATTCGCGACCGGATTACGGACGAAGACACCCTGTAGATCGTCGCGTAACAGGATCCTCTCGGTTTTATAACGCGGCCCGAAACGAAACGATGTCCCATCTCGATCCAATTTCTGAAATATATTGCGGGAGCCGCGATTGTAATTAACTGTGGAGGAGGTGGAGGAGGAGGAGGGGAAGGGAGGACCGAGTAAAAATTCTCAAGAGTTTCGGGCGACGAAAAGTCATCCGGGGGGCCTCCGGTATCAGTTTTCGAAAGTCCCGCGGCACGGCGGCTGGCCTTCGCGCGACTCGTAAACAGCAATCGATAAAGCCGGTAGCTAATTGCACGCAAGTTACATCAGCTTTATATCTCGAATTAAACTAATAACCGGCGAAAGCGGCCTCGCCAAAAATGGCGCGAAAATGAAAGCGTGCCGACAAAAGAACGACGGATTTCGGAGGGGGGCCCACCCCTCGAGGGGACCGATCGCCCCCACTTTTGCAACACCATGGAAAAAGGGGACCGTACGGCGATTACCGGGCCCCTGATGATCCTGTAGATACCAGAAAGTAGATGGTTAATGCATTAGCTCGTTTTGTAACGCATCGCGTCACCGGCCGACAGTTTCTCATCTCGGTTACCGATACGCGATTTATTTTCGCTTTTGCAGGTCCTTTTTTCTTCTCATCGTCCTCGGTTCTTTTTTAAAATTTTTATTCTCAACTTTTGCGACTTATTGCGAATTATTGTTAGTATTATTATTATTTATTATAGACGGACTGAAGCCTTTCTACATTATAATTAATTAATTGGTTATCGATCGTCATTTATCTTCAGGATATTACAAATTTTTATTTACGGTCATTTGCAACAACAATTAGCTATTTTTCTCTTTCTACATAAGTTTTACACAAGTGAATTCTTCAATATTCGCGACTTTATTCGAAACATTAGGGGTCCAGGTTAGGTCTTTTAGAAAATGCAGTCGTACGAGGAAAATAAAACGCAGCGATACGAAAACATTTCTGTCATCTTGATAGAAATTCTGTACGGTCGCCGGTTATTTGTTCGTCGCGCCTCGCAATGGACATTTATGTTTTTGCGCACGGCATGAAGGGGCGGTGTAACAAAGTGAATAAATACGAACACATAAAACGTACAATAAACGTAATTGCATACATGAATATAGAATTTAAGGTCCGGGCCCATATAAAAATGAAATAAGACTGAATTTCACGTCTGGTCGTAAGAAATCAGAGTCGTATACGTCCATGGGCATAAAAATGGCGGACAATGATTGGTTTCCGTGTATTTATGCACACGCAGATGCGTTCGGGAAAGCTGTAAATAAAAATTATCGATAAATGCGCGAATAAAAAATCTGAGCACGTCCCGCGACGTATTTTAAAGGATCCGCGTATTGCTTTAATCGTTCCATTGAAAATACGAACAGGATTTCGCAATGTTAATGCTCCTGCGGTTTCTCCCTGCGACTTTAACGGTGCATTTGCAAACCTCTTACGTTCGCGAAACGATAATTTGCGAAAGAAAATGCGAAAAATCAAAGCTAGGAAAGCGTGTAACGAGCATCCTAAATGATGTAGGGTCGTCCGCGAGATTCAGCGAGGATGCAGGAGTTCCAATTACACGAGGAACACGGTTGCAGGAACGTGCGGCAGTGAAACAAGCAGCCGCGCGAGATTTAATCTAGCCGCGAGGTACATCGATACCAGAAGCGTACGCCGCGATGTTATCTTCACTTGTTGCTGCTTTATGGATCCATAGAGACACGTGGTAATAACGCAGTACCTAACCGAGCCTATTAACACATTTGTTCCGGCGTTATCAGATCCTGAGTAACTATGAATGCGCCGCGACCGAAAGAGAGATAAGGAAACAGACAAACTTGCAAGGTACGAAGCGAGAAAAGAAACGAGGGAGAGAGGAACGCTGGTGGGTGGATGAGTCGCCGGTCATACAACGATGGATCTCGAAGGTGGAAAAACGATCCTTCGTTTACGAGCGAATCGCGGAGATAATTCTTTCGTGACCCTCGTTGAAGATACGTTCAATCGTTCCCTGGGTCTCTGGACGTTTAACGCGCCGTTGACGTTTAAACGGCATAAAATAGAATCTTTATTAAGATATGAATAGGAGGAGATGCGCGGCCGAGATGATGCAGGCCTGAAAGCTGAGCCCAGGAAATCGATGCACTTTCTCCTCGATGCACCCCGCTGATGACTCTTGTCACCACCATCGATGGTGGACGTTCGAGTGTTTATCGCCACTTCAGGTGCGTATGTCGAGGGTGTTCTTAGAAATTCGGTTAGGCACATATTCCTGACACCGTGATCTTTACCCTCGAAAATCGAAATGATAACGAAAAGAGCAAGCAGCAGGACAACCCAATGATAAATTAAAAAAAGAAGGGAATCTGTCGTGTCAGGTCGATACGTTGATCGAGTGGAGCATTAAACGGGACTTTTGTCGGGTTCTGGTTCTCGGTGCGGCGAATCGAGCCTGGCTAATGAACGGTGAGAGTTTCAGCGATCGAGTTTTGATTAATCGAAATCAGGCGGACGCCGATCGGTCGCCAATTTGTCCTGTCGTTGGCTCGAAAAGTTCCCCGGGCGGGGAGAGGAAGCATCTGCGATTCAAGCGTGCCGCGATCGACTCCTCGAACCTCGAAATTACGCTGAAAGGGACACGCACAGTCTGGGAGATCGTATCGCGACGCGACAAGTTCTCGCGAGTTAAACGCCTCTATCGCGGCGAGCTTCACGGTGCCGAAAATGGGCCGCATTAACAGAACGATTTCACGTTATTAAACTATATTATCAGCCACAAATTGCTTTTTATGGGAGAAAATTGATGTCGGCGCGTGATTTATCGATCGCGCGGTTGTCAAGATCCACGGTCAGGTGCACAGTCGACGTGCTCCTTCAATTTTGCAATTATTCGACGCGGAGGCGTTTCTTTTCTGTTTTTTCTTCGCGTGGGCTGAATAGATAAAATAGCTGCTAGATAATTTATCGACTTTGTACCGGTGATATATGTGCTCGCTGACTCGCCGGAGAAACTGTCTATGAAGTCAGAGCCTTTTTATTTCGGGCCCGCCATCAATTTCGGTTTCATTGACCCTGTGCAATGCTGGATGAAAATAATATTTCGTCGGTCCAGAAAGAGACGTGTTCATTATTTAATATTTTTTTAAGCTGGCCTGCGGTCTATACGGTCAGTTTAAATCAACAATATCGAGCTGAAATACGACTTGTATTTTTATCAGCATTGGCGGGTATAGTTGTGGGTACCGTTGTGGAAAATTTCGTAAACTCGTGGACACGATGGACCAACAGATGAGGACTCGACGGATATGTTACCGAGCACAGAATCATCAGAAAAGCCGATCTCGGTTATGGCTCGAGCGATGAGTTTTCACAGATAACGCGAACGTCGCATTCCCGATCCTTCGATCTCGCCACGTGGGGGTTCCGGGGCCGACAAGGGCGTCTAGTAAAATAGTAAAATATCACCGTGACGCGTTTTTTATCGTCGCTTTTACGAGCCTTAAAAGTTGCCGGGGCCAGGCGCGGAGATCGACAGTACGCCCCTATCGGCCCGGCCACACTTAAACCGTGACAAATGTCACCACCCACGCCGAAGATACCCGGCCGCGTCTATATTATATCCGCCGGCAATTTCGGGACGCGAATAAATTCCGCCTATTTACAATCGGGCCCGATCAGACATAAATTTCGGCGTTCCTCGCGCCAGAAAAATGCCACCGATCGCAAACGGAGGAGGAGGAGCACGACCTTTCGATAAGAAGTTCACTTTCTTTTTTACGATCTTCTCAAGTGTTCATCTTCGTTTTATATTAAAGAAAATTTATCAACAAACCTTCGTGTGTGTCGAATACTTTTAGGCGGAGCCCCCTAGTTGCGTATAAAGTTCTACTCTTGGATCTCTCGTTACACGGCAACAGTTGATAAACGAGCATGTAATTTTATAGTCTGCTGATGAGAATGATTGTAATCAGATTGGCTCGCGACTGATGTGTTCGCCGGTGTAGACTCTCTGTAACCGTGTTGGCTCGATTTAGCTATTTATATCGTATTTAGAAACAACAGTACGATGGCCGCGTTTATTTTCAAACATTCGTTAAGCCGGGAATGCTTATGCGATCAATTAGATGCTGCCGTTGATCTAGTGAAAACGATCCAGACGCTGAATTTAATAGATTTCGCTCGAGAAGATATTTCCACTCGTTGCCTTATGATTTGTGTTACAGCTACGATGAATTGAACTTCATTGTCGTTAATAATTCTCTGTTAGAAAAATAGAATTTATTGTATATCTGTTGCATCGTCCTCGGAATCATCGATCCGTCGATCCAAATCATTCAGGCGAGACAACAGCCTTGGGAAAGCGGCCGAAGGTCGGCCCGCGTGACAAATTGATCAGCGCGATGACTAATCGCGGCTCGTTAATTGCCGGCGAGGGGAGAGGGTTCTAATTAATTAGTCAGCGGGTGAGAAGCGATAGAGAGAGAGAGAGAAGGATCGACACCTATTAGTTCGGTAGCCTAGCGGCGATAATTGGCCACCGATGATCCGGCGAGCAAACCCGAGCAATTACTAATTATTACTAATTAGGCAGAGGACTCTGAGGATGAATCGGGCAGGTCCTGGCCGCCTCGGAGGTTGTTCCGGCGCCTCGCTACACTCGCTTCGTAGCGAAGCGGAATGTAGAGGAATGAAGCAGAACGAAACCCACGCGTCTTCTGCCTACGCGCGATTACATTAGCAGTCGTTTCAGTCCCGCGTTTAAAGGCGACCCCGCAACCGGCGACGCTACCGCCTTGCGACTAGTCTAATTATTCAGCCGGTGCAAACAAATGAGAAAGACACAGGGCGCCGGTACTGTCCGCAATTAATAAGACACGTGGTGGGACTGCGAGCGTGTTCCCGCTCAGTTTACTCTTCTTTCCGTTAATCCTTTCCCGATCAACAGTCAAATCTTCTCGCACGATTTTATGCCCGCGCATCTTCCTCAGCTCCGAAGTTATGCTCGAATATTCGGAACGTTCCGGTAAGATTCTCGGCTCGGCCGTTAAACCGAATTAAATCGATTTTACAAGCCATAACATTGAATATTTACGAAACACCCGTTACAGTTATGTGCCTACACGTGTTGCTCTGTTTATTTATATCCGCTTACAACGAAATATTCCGGATTCTCGTAGCTTTGTTCGAGATAGCCAGCGGTTCGTCAAAAGCTAGATCAAACGGGTCCGTTTTCGAGAAAACTTTTAATAAACTTTATGCGAGCAACGCGGAAGATGATGCACGTATCTCTCGAAAGATAACAAAAACGATCGCGTATATTCGGCCGAGCCGTGCATCAAAGGGACCGGTACAAGACTTAATTACTCCGACAATATAAAGTTCGGATAAGGCAGTTCGCTTGTACAGTGTATTTTAACTTACTTATTCGGCCGGCGTTAATCGCCGACACCGTGGTTCCGATTATTTCTCGAAAACACGACGACACGTCCGCGTCCCCTCGGTAATCCGATTAGAGACAGAAATTTTTACGAGCTTGTTTATTATCGGCTCGTCACGCCCACTTTTTCCCCGGGTGTCTTTCTCTCCTCCGCCTCTTTTCCTCTTTCTCTCTTGCTCTCTCGTTCTCTCTCTCTTCCTATCCCTCCCTCGAGGCAGCCGTTTCCTATAAATTATTATTCAAATTAGCAGCGGCGAATGGTTATCCGACTTTCGTAACGAATCGGAAGGACTTTAACGAGCAGGGCGGATCGTTGTTTACAGAAACGGTTCCACCATAATTATACGCACCACTTCTTTCCCGAATACCAACGACACGCGGAATTTTCGAAAAAGAGACCGTGCGAAAATTCAGCGGACAATGTTTGGTCGATTGCGAAACCCTGGGTGCTAGGTATTTATAAATTTACAGAAAAATAATAAAATCAAACGCTTAAAATTTGCCTCTGCCGAAAGGATTGACCCGTTAAAGGGACAGAAAAGAGACGAATTGCAATCTTAATTTCCCGTCGTGATGCGGAAGACCGATAAGAAACGGCCATCTTTATCCGAGGAGCTCGGCGGGTCCTCGAGGGTCCCCGGAGAGAAGAACAACAGGAAAAAGTGAGAGAAATGGTGACCGTGAAAGGATCTCGTTTCGAATCTATAACGACGACCGGCGACCGGTTGTACAAATTTCCTTCTGCTCGACCTTAATGCGAAACGATGCCGATCCGAGGCGGAAAAGAGACAAAGTCGGGGGCAGGGATCGTTATCGAATCCTTGGAATCGAACGGCCGACGAAAAATAAAATCGAGCAGGATCTCCCTGGGGGCCATTGAATGGGTCTTCGCTTATCGGTGGTGATCGTCTTAATAAATTGTCAGGATCCTCTTTCCACCCTCTATTCCGCGCGGCGCGGCGCACAATCGCCGATTTTATTTTCCCCGAGAGAGAAACGATTTTGGATAGGAATCGACCGGCCTACGTATAGCAATTATCTCTGTCAACCGGTCACGTTTCCCTTATCGGCGGACTTTTGCCAGGCCCGATCTATCCCGGGCCGCCGCCGCCGCGCCGATATCGTTACCACCGGTCGACCAGGACTATCGATTCGACGATTATCTCGCCACTTCCGCCTGAACCCTCGGCCACACTTTTTACCACGGTACAAGAACCGTCGATCCGGGGACACGATTCTCCGAACCGATTCGTTTGGTACCGCGATGTCTAAACTTCCCTCGGAGATCATCGTCGACGATCTACAAGCTCGAGTGATACCAGTGTTCCGATCGAAGCTTGAGTCCCCCGCAGACTTAAAAAAATTTATTAGTATATACATATGAAAAGACAAGGGGTTAAGCTACCCTTGAAACGTTATTGTAGATATGCTCCTGTTTTTTTTATTAGAAAATCTCATATGAGATTTATTTCAACATAATTACAAAAAAAAAACGAAGTACGCCACATACAAAACAGAATATAATAATTACACAATAGAATGTGGTTATTAGAGATACACAGATATTTTAAAACAGACATATTGTTTTGACCGCGCAAGCGCGAATAATTGAGACTTCAATGGGAACACTGAGTGACACGGGAGAATGATCGATTTCACATTTATTTCTATTACCACGAGGAAGACGCGCCTGTGGTAGGGCGGGCAGATATGTCGGTCCCTTCGAAACGAGTTTTCGTAACGAATCGGCAATCGCCATAATTAACCAGGAATATGATCGTAAATCGCCTTTGTCGCCCGGCGAGGCCGGGAGACAGAGATGCCGGAGAAATCGGTGCGGGTTCATGCGGATGAGGCTGGAACGTCGGACAATTACCGATCGATTGGGCCCCCGATGAATCGTTGGAGAGCGTGGCCGATCGGTCGATCGGTCGTTTCCCACAGGCGGCGAACGCGACCTGGGCCAGAATATTTCGTCGGGAGAGATAACTAGCTTCCGCGCGCCGTTAAACCGATCTTTCTCGCCTCCCTTTTCTCTGTGTTCTTCCGGTGACCGGCGGTCGTGGCCGTGGGGCCGACGATGGCTCTTTTAAACGGGCACTGAAACGAAGGAGCTTAACGAATCGCAAAGTATAGTTATTAAAAGAGAGGTAGAGCCCTTCTCTCCCAGCGGGGCCGCGGGCTTTTTCGATCGAGCAGCCAGGCGACAGGCATCGACGGTGATTTTCGATTTCGCAAGCTCGTACCCGCCGGATCGCACCGAGGTGTGGCGGAAAATTAAAAAGGCCTGTGCCCTCCTCTTTCTCTCTGTCCCTTCCTCCTCTCGTTCTCCTCGTCTTCTCGACCCATCGGACGTTTCGAAGATCGACCTGGAACTTGAATATGCATCGAGCGCCGAGACACGACGCGTCGGGGCGTTCGCTGCGACCCGACGGTCGCCGCGAGAATTTTTAATTGCAGGATAATAATTTAAAGCCGGCGTCAAAGATTAAAATATAACCCTCGGGGGTTATTACCGGGGCTCGCCTCCGGTGGTTTTCGGGCCTCGAACTCTCGCTCCCCTTCTCCTTGCCCCGCCGACGCTCGCCACCGCCTCGGTTAATTTATACCCTTCGCAATTATCTTGGACTCCCCGGCGATCAGAATGTCGCAAATTCGGGTCCCGTGTGTTCCGGCTGCTTCTCCGGCGGTGGTAAGAGCTCGTTGCATCGCCGCATCGTTGCGTGTAAGCGTCATTAAGCCTCGCAAGAAAGTTTACCGACTGCCGCGAGAGAGACCAGCATGCAGCTTTAATGGGAGCGATGCGCAACATGCGCAACCCGGGTTCGTATTTTTCACGGTGATTATGTTGTGTCGTCGATAATGAGGCGGCCGCTGCGTTTCCCAGGGTACTTCGCGATTATGTTTGCCGAAAGACGATAACGTTCGGTGATCGAAACCGAGGCGCGTGGTCTCCGAGATTTATTTGAATGTGTTTGTCCACGTGAATTTGAATTTTGAAATATAACATCCCTTCGAACATCTCGGGTATGAGGCAGGACCCGCTAGATAGCCTTACCGATGAGTCCTCTTGCGGGTCTAGGACGAAACACCACCTTTCTTCTCCTTACTATTAAAATTTTAAAAGCAAACGTGGCAAATGTATGAGTATAAATACAAAACTTGCTAGTGTGTAGAAAATGATTGAACTATGCGCCGCAAAAATCAATTCTAATTAATGATATGATATAATATAATTTCTAGGAAGAAACACCATCTTTTTTTCACCGAGAACTTTTAAACATTTGAATAGCAAAACGTGGCCTCAAGCTAGAACGTTCAAATCCGAATCGACATGTTTGGGTATGCTTATAAATATTTGCTAGAGTTGTAGAAATTGATCGAACCTTGCGCTGCTAAATTAATTCCTATTATCTTAAATATTTTCGATCGAGATAAAAATTACTAAACGATCAGGAAAACGTACTTGCGAGCTTCCGTAACCGAGACGGCAAATGATATCATTGGCTCGGTCGTAGAATCTGTAGTCTCCTCCTAGTTACTCATCCTCCTCCTCCTCATCCCTAAATTAACGATCACGTCTGAATCGAGGGGAGGCTCTCTCGCAGATCGCGTATACATATATACATATATATTTGTATATATATACATTTATTTATTCCCGTGTAGGGCGATCGTCGCTCATTGGCTTCGTTGGTTCCGTCGATATCGGCATCGGCGTGCCGGTTACCACGGGTGTCCAGTATACTTCTTTCTCGCGCACAATAAGATATTTATCGTCCGCGCGCGGATGGAAGTCGAGGCCGTGGCCCGAGAGTCCCCCGAAGTCACCATTGTATCTACCGGGAGTGATGTATGGCCGTGGAATTGGTAGGAATTGAAACTTGTTACCGCCACGAGGAGGAGATACCGGCGAGATTTAAGCCCCTGTCCTTATGCCGCCGCCGTCGCAGATAACAGCCCCCCTTTCGCGACGCTGCAATTGCTGCTGCACCGAGAGCTGCATCGCGCGCCGTGCACCGAACAGCCGCCGCGCCGACTGAATGCACCGATTCTACCTATCTTCGCCAACCTCTTCCCTTTGGGAACGTTCACCCTTTCCGTATACCAGTTCCGCGTCCCCATTGACGAACCCTGTCCAACTTTTAAAAACGTTAATTGAAGATGCAAACACCGGCCGAGTTCATTTTTTTCATGAAATTCTGCTTCGAATTTCGTTAGTAACGTTAACGACGAGACGATTTTGTTATCAATGTTATTGATTGCGTTCTTTACGGTTTATAATATGCGATGTTAATTTATTCTTGCACGATGCGCGAGGAGGAAAAAACGTGTCTGATCTCAGACGGAGATTCAGATGGGAGAATTTAGTTAATTGCATGGTAATTACTTACATTTCTTTCTCATCGATTATGATGATCTTGAAATATCTTGTCAAGGTTATTATTCCGAACAACTTTTTCCTATACATGTTACCGCCGCCCGATTTTAGTTTTCGAGATATTCGCAAAAAACTATCGCTAATACTGTATTGAATTTTCCGTATTCTAGCACCCTCCGTGGCAACGTAAGGCTGCTCCGACGCAGCACGAGTTTACTGTTTGTAAACACGTTGTGATCCTTTTATATAATTTCCTACGTCCCCTCCACAACCTAACCACAACTCATTCTGTTCGTATGACTTTTGCAGTGCAACCGTCATCCGGAATTTGAACTAGTAATGGAAAAATCCTTTTATATATATGTTGTATATCGAATACCCGTGTTATTTAGTTTGTGTTGGATACGCCGTTAAACAATTGCCTATGCTGATATACGAAAATCCAAGACAAAAAATTCAATACGTATTCGTTGTGTTGCAAATTAAATCTTAAAACATTTCGTGTTACAGACGTATTATTTTTCTGACATCTTAAATCATACAGAATTAATTCCAACGCTGCTAAACTTGTCGTACGGAAAGTCAGCAAACATCGTGGCATCCACAGGTTCGATAAGCTCGTTTCCGGGCTCGCGGGATCAGCGACGCGTTAAATATCGGTAATTTCAGGTGTTCTTACAAGCTCGTTAAATCGTCGCGGGAGAAACTGGTCCGCAGTCGTTAATAAACTCGGAATATCCGTAGAAATTCACGTCCCGCGAGTACCTCGAACAACTTAATTCAAAGAGTCCCTTGGGAATTTAATTGCTCCAACACATGCACACGGGGTGGCTGTTTCTCCGCCCCACAATAAGAAAAATGAAAAAATGTTACACGAATATCGACTACCTAAATGCTTCGTTAAAAACTTGTGAGAGAAACGCGAGCATTACTGTTATTCGTTTCTGGTTATGGTGGGGGAGTAGAACGACGTTTGTTCAATTTGTTTGTTAGATATTAAATTTAAAAAATGGAAGCTTTTATGAATCTATATGCGTGCGACATGTCTGCATTGTTAAGTATACACTAGCTATTCAGGAACTCTCCGTACTTCATTTTAAACAACTCGGAAGCTCATGAATCCCGACAGCGAGTGTCCCGTCAGTCACTGGAACTAAATGCGTCTTGTATTCATTCATGGTGTTTGCACCTGCTCCTACGAACTGCCGTAAAGAGAACATATAGTATACTACGTTCACTTCCTTCGCGTTACGGACTTAATGGTTCATGGAAATCGGTTAAGTATACACAGTGTGTTGATGTTAATTAATTCCCTCGTGTAAGCCGTGTAAGAAATTATTATCGCGTTATGGAATCCGTGTAACGTCCTGTTAGTTCAGCGAGTTGCATAATAAAAGAAAGCGTACTTTTTATTTCGATTCAGAAGAGAATTTTCGAACGGTGCGAAAACAATCGCCGCGATCGCGAAAGACAAGAGAATGACGTCACGCGCGGATTCGGCCTCGGTAACATTTGCCAGGCTTTGGCCCGGGCTGCGTTCTTTTGTGCGTTCGCGACTCTTTGAAAAAATAATCCCGAGGATTCGCCATAGGTGGCGTGTACGGTTTGTTTGGAGACCTCTGGCCGAGACGCCCACGCTCGATCACCGTGTAATCCTGCCGTGGCGATTACGACATAAGAGCTATAGGAGTAGACCAATCACCCAATGTATGTACAGTAATGCCTTAAATGCTGCCCAACAGACAGAGTTGTGCAGAATTACAATTGAATTACTCCAGAATTATAATTACAAAGTAATTGAATTAAATTGTAATTCGATTATGTTGTAATTTGTAATACAGATCTTCAGTCAATTAAATTACAATGTAATTCGTAATTGCAATGGAGTACAATTATAAAATACATTGTTTTCGTGTATTGTATTGTATTTCAATTATACTGTAATTCAATTACAAATTGCATTTCAATTACATTGTATTTCAATTACAAATCTGATTGAAATACTTAGTATTTGAATTACGTTGTATTTGAATTATATAGTAATTCAATAGAGAGTCGAACATAGAGAAGGAACAAGATCAACGATCGCATCGTTACCCCAGAGGATTACAGCAGAGGTTTCCATCGCGTAACAGCAATTAAGCAGGGCCGGATTGTGGCGAGCATAGTTCGGCTGGAAAGAACAACCGCGTGAAAGCGCAAACATTACTTTTTATTATGATCCGTGTTAAACGGCATTGCGACGCGCATATTACGGCTTGAGGCCCGGGTACCGGGTCCGGGGCGGGGAGCTATTAAAATACCAGGTTAATATCGCGAGAGGACCGGTAACTGGTAACCGGTACCGGCAGCGATCTGCGTACAGAGCAAGGTGTGCCGTGATATTTCCTCCCCGCATCGTGCAATCGTCGTGCTGAATCGTAGGTTCTTTCTTTGCTGAATGCTGGTCGAGTTGCGCAAGCTTACAGGGTGGCTCGCTATGGAGAATTTGATGACTCTTGGGTGATTCCGGGTAGCTTTCACCCATATTAATTTGCCTCTTCTTTTATATTTGAACATGGGTCGGAATAAATTGTCTCTATGCATATACTGTTAGGAAATGGGTTTAAGAAATTACTAAAATGCTGGAGAATTAACTTGAAAATACTTTTTTATTAAACAGCGCGGAAGGACGACTTAACTGTTGTACTGGCGGACTCGAAGTGAAGAAAGAATAAAGAATGTTGTAGGGGTGGCAGAGAAAATCAGTCGTCCCCTTGACTTGAACCCTTTGCACTCCTTTGTCGAGTGTGAATCGACAAAAAGAAAGAAAAACGTAAAATTTGGAGTGCAAAGGGTTAAGGAAAACCAGTATGCATAGTTTACGGCCCAGGCCCTTTAGTACGACGAATACCAGGTTGAATTATTATTACTAATAATCCAATACATACTATGTAAGTACACTAAAACCTTAAACACTGTCCGGGGTCGTCATCGTAAACGTTGTCTAGTGCCTACTCATTCCACTGTCTGTCAACGCTGTGCCAGCGCCAGTGACAATTTTCGGTCACGCGATTCTATTGAAGTCTTGCTCATTGCAAATCAAGTCATCATTGCAAACGCTGTCTGCCCAGAATACGCCTGTTGGACAGTATTTGAGGATTTATTGTATCGTTATTTGCCCGGTCATACCGCCCGAGCGAATTTCGTCGAGATCGATGGATTATTCGCGGATCGTGTGATGGATCGACAGTCACGTGCACAACAGCGAACTCGAACGGTTCTCGGAAGAGGTATCAAGCAAAAAGACTTTCCATCGTTACGGAGTTCCCGAGCTCCAGCGATAAAACAATAACGAGCCAGGACATCGTCGGTCGCGATCGAGGTAAATCGCATAGCTGCGAAATTGCGTCGCTCTGACCCATTTCCGGCCGAACGGAATGACCGATAATTTCTGCGAACAAGAGAGGCTCCTGTCTCACTCGCTCTCTCTCTTTTTCTCTATACCGTGAAGATTGGAAAGCGGGAGATGCGTGCGGGGTAGAGAGAAAGAAAAACAAAGAAAAAATACGTGCCACGGATACCGAGATGCCGTGACCGTTTCCCCGTAAACACACGAGGGCAAGAAAACCCGCGAACAATCGATTCCGCGGAACGGATCGCGATCCCGAGAGATCGATGCGGCAGCCGGCCCGTCGCCGAACACTGTCAGCCAACGAGTTTACAAAGTAAACACGATTTGACGCGGCTTGTACCTGCCCTGAGATCCTCTCTCAACTCCGGATCACCTGTGTCGAGATTTTAAAAGATCACCTCTGGATTCTTCTACTTGAAAATATTTATTAATTATGTCTTAGAAAATTGTATAGAATCAATTGCTCGATGAAATCAAGTACCGGGTAAGATCGGAACACCCAGTGCATGAACTTAACCCAGTAAACCCGACGAAATTATTCATCTGCATGCAAGAACTAGCTCCCAAAGTTGCCCATTAACGGGGGAACCCCATAATTACGTTATCCGCATTATTAACCCCCGATCGTTCGCTCGCAAAATGTCTTAATCATTGAAAATCGCGTCTCCCATCGAATAACAAGATTCATTCACTGGAGAATCGAGCACAGCGGAGGCCGAGTGGAGTCGTTCAAAAATCGATCGCCTTAATTTCTCAACGCAAGATAAAGAGAGAAAGAGAGAGAGAAAGAGAGTGATTCTCGATCAGGAAATTGCTCCATTCGCCGGACAGGTTGCGCGGAGTGCTCGGTTAGGTTCGGCGAGGTAATCGATCGTTTTAATACCTTCGAACGAACGTACTGACAAATTAACGAGGAAGCAAACCCGCAAAAAGGTCCCGCGAGTGTTTATGAAAAATTGCGAGACCTCGCCGATAAGGATCATCGTCCCAGGTCCGTAATTACGGGAACGTTTAGCGTGATCCCGGTCGCGCGCGTGACATCTAATTAAAGTGATTGGCAACTCGAATGTACGCGGTGGCGAGGGGGCAAGGACGGCGAGTAGGAAGCCCGAACGCGGCGCGCGTAATTTCACGAATACCTGCATTTATAAACATCAACGTAATGATTACCAATTACGTAATTTTATGTGTTTTTCGCCGGTCCCGATTTACGCGGAATTCGCCGCGAGGCCGTTCGCTCGCTCCTCCCCTCGTGTTTCTTGTCGCGCGGCCCATTTGCATAACGACACGCGCGTTAAGAGCGGGCTAGTTCCTCGTAAAGTCGAATTAATTAAGGGACATCGACCGCGAACCGCGTCGAGAATGAGTCGCGCTTGATTTACGCCCGCGGCGCAATCATCCGGCCCATTGTGGAACGATTATATGGCCCTGCTGATGAACTGGGACGTGTTCTGCCGGCTAAATGATTTATCATTTGCCGTTGATCACCCTTGCCCCCGTTTCGACGCTGTTTTCGGAATCGGAGCTGTTTCGTTCCGATGATCTCACTGTTACACCTGACAGTCCTCGCAGTTGCAATACTTGATGCAATCATTGATGCACCACTTCTATGATCAAGACTATAACTAGTATACTAGATTAAATATTCGGGTGTGCGTGGAAAATGCAATCGCAAAGTAATGGTAATTCCTTATTGTGAAATTTAAGGGTAATTATATAGAAAAGGTCTGCATACTCCGATTTTGATGAAATTTTAATGTGTTATAGATTTCGACATTTTGAACAACTTTTTCCTTTTCCAATATAGGGGGTCGCTTTTAGTTTTCGAGATATTTGCAAAAGACTATCGATAATGCTGTATTGAATTTCTCGTATTCCTGCATGCTCCGCGCAACGTAAACCTGTTCCGGGGCCGCATCTGTTTATTTTTTGTTTGTAAATATGTTGTGGAGATGAGAAGCGATAATACCCTGTTCTCTCCCTCATCTCTACAGCGTCAAAATGTAAATAAACGCCTCACCGAAATAGCTTACGTTGCTGCGGAACGTGCAGAAATACGAAAAATTCAATACAGTGTTCGCGATAGTTTTTTGCAAATATCTCAAAAACTAAGAGCGACCGCCCAATATTGGAAAAGAAAAATGTTGTTCAGAATGTATTGCTGCATAAAATATTAAAATTTCATCGAAATCAGAGTACGTAGACCTTTTCTATATAATTACCCAGGTCCTGTCTACGATTATGTCTAAGTATGGCTCTAATATTATCCAAACAATGAACCCAAACAGTTGGCCAAGATCGCCTCGAAATGATTGTTAAGCATAAAATCATTCGGCCAGGATCGTGACTTACTGCGTCCAGCCGATAAATAAATTAATTGAAGGGAAACGCGCGCGCCCGCGTCTCGTCGTAGTACGAACTTCGGGAGAAGATACGTGCCGAGGGAACAGGATTCTGCGCACGCACGAAACCCGTCCGACAATGTTGCGATAAAATAAAAAGCCAAGGGAGGATAGGACGAGATTTGCGTAATTTAAAAGTCGGACTTCGCTCTGCGGCCGATCTGCGTCTCCGCGTTTCTCTCACGGAGAAACTGGCCTGTTTCTCGATTAATTTCACGCAACGTAATCGACAGGCCGACGCGACGCGACGCGCCGATACATTTTACCGAATTTTAACGGCGCACCCACTCCCGCGAAAGTGGCTCACCCTGTTTGCCGACGATGCGGACTCGATCTGGGAAAATTCGACGTGATCGCACGCTTGTTAACATATTTCGGTGATTATTGCGCGAGTTCTTCAACGTCCGGCGCATTCCTCGAATCCCTGCATTTACATTCTCCTTAGAAAGTTTTTTTTTAATTATTTAGCATCGCATTTGGAATTCTTATGTGAGAATTATTTCGCGACGGGACCTACAGTTTAGAATAAAGGAGTTCCTATGACACATGGCCTTAAAAAGTTGCGTGCTTGTCCTCGGTTCACGAAGACACGTGTGTTCTTCTTTTAAATTTTCTATCGTAGCGAAACGAGCGATGTCTGACTCAATTCCGGGCACTTCTACCGACCAATAGCTGTTCACCTTTGATTTAAAATATACAGACAGTAGCAGAAACAAATGACGTCAATGACAACTGATGATGAGGCTCGAAGAAATTCTTCAGCTAATACGTTATGCAATTCTCGACACACAGCCGAGAAAAACGGCGAGTTCGCAAGGTGGGCCTCGCGAGCAAGAAGTTAGGCTCGATGCTCTGAATTTCCTGGCGTAATTGCGGGGCGAATTAGCCGCAGACACTCGGCTCACGTAGCCACTGAAGGGGCCATGGGAAACGACCTCAGAGCTAATACTGTTTCCACCGGTTGCTGCGCCGCGCCGCATCGACCTCCTGTCCCTCTAACACCGTCACGTGCAAGCTGCTGTTACGGCACCGACGCCCACGCAACACAGTCTGGGCCGTGCACGTGCACCGTTCGCCTAACTGCTCCGAGAATCATCCTTCGAACCCCGCTACTAGCGTCGCTCACTTTCCACAAACTGGGATCCAATGAAATTGTTCGGCCATCTCTGGTTCGTAGATTACAAGCGTTTAGAAACGTTATCACATATACTTTTTATTTTAATAATGTTTCCTTTTTCTTTAACTTCCCTAATGTTCTTGCTTTTTTATATACGCTGTATTACAATGTAATGTATACTACGTTCTAATAAATCTCATATGAGGTTTCCTTAAATAAAAAAAAATCTCTAGTTCGTGTGAAATGGAAATAAAAATTGACAGAATACCAAGATCAATTATTTCGAAGTCACGTTGAAGGAATAACGAGAATAGTGAACTTTGTGAGATTGAAACAAGGGAGACAATACTTTTTGAACACTTCTTGTCGGATTGGAAGAAGTAGACCGGGCCCGTAAATCGGGGACCCGTTCCTGGGCGAGGCTAGCTCGCGGTAGCTTTGCCCCTTGCAAAAAGAAAAGCCGCATTCCGTGCGGGATTCCGCGTGAGGTGTAGGGTACCGATCTCACGCGCGTGAAATCGCATCCAGCAGTTCGCGAGACCAGCACCGGCGTTATCTCCGCGCTACGATCAACAGTGATCGCGGCTACCGATCTACAACAGCCCCCTTCTTAGCCCCCGTCGTGGATCATAACGCGGCAAGGTACCCTCTATGACTCTATGAAGACATTTCTCAAAGCTGATACCGATCGGTCCTCCATTATATCGCGCTACCGTTCGCCGAACAATGTGGCGATTTTCTGAGATTTGTTTCAATAACCCGCAGAAGATTTCCGATGAAAGAAATTCGCTGATTGTTCGGCCAATTTTGAGGGTTATGTTTGACAAACTTTCCTGTGTGAGTCGACGCGGTATCTAGATCACGCTCATTCATTCCTTGAGCGAACTACGCAAAAGTACGCGTATTTATTAATACATTACTATTCAGAGATTCTGCGCACCAGATGTTCGCGTTTCTCTATGTACGAAATTGCAATCCATCATATCACTTTGAGACGACCACGGGCTCTTTCATTAATTTCTACCGGACAGTTACTCCGAAGACCAAAAGCAGAGCATCTATGCCGACTAAAATATTCTCTGTGCTCTCTCTGTGTGACAGATATTTGCCTGTATAGAACCCTTTAAAGCTTCCACTGAACTATTTCTGATTCGTCTGCCAGAAATTTCCTGTACGCGATTCACGTTGTCTATTTTCAATCACTCAACTATACATTCCTATGTGAGATTAAAAATTTGTTATATCAATAGCAAGCTAGTGCAATCGGATATAAATTGATTTATTCCTTGTCTTTATTTGTTTATTCTATATTAAGTTCTTTCTAAATGACAATCAAAAATGTTAGTTGACTTTATGCTTAAACTAACAACCTAATCTAACAATGAAAACAAATTTAAATAAGAAAGAAAACAAATGTCGACGTCGCGCGACATTCGCTCTCGTGGTGGCCGTACCGCGCCGGTAACGGCGGAGTTAAATCGAGTTTCCGTTTGCAGAGCGACGGGAAGGTAAAAAAACTCGGCGAATTCAGGATTTTTATTCAAATCGCGCTTTCGCCGGAGCGGGACCATTGTCTTCCTGTCTCCGCTTGGAAAGTGGCCGTAGTCTGAAGCAACCGGCGGCGTCGGAGAAGAAGAAGAAGAAGAAGGAGGAAAAACGACTCGGGAAGGAAACGCCTTTCAACGATCAGGCGAACGATTCCCGCATAAATTAACCGGACAGGAATGAGGCGCGAGCAACGCGAGCGTGGCGGCTGTTAACGTTCCGCGTTCGACTCTCGGCCCGGTTGGGGCCCCGTTTAACTCTTTAAACAACGTAATAAAATGATGAGAATAGGCCGCCGTAAGAATGCGCGGTTTTTCACGTTCTAAATCCCCACCCATTTGTAATAAGGAAGAGCGACAAAAACTTGTCCAGGCCGCGTGCACGCGCAGCTTTTCCTTTTCTCCGACGCGGAGCGACGGCGGCGGGCACACGATTCATCCGTAAGTATTAATAAACGTGTCCCAGAACGACTCCCGGAGAACGTTCGGCGTTAAATCAACGGAATCCGGTAGCATTCAGAACCGTAACGACGCGAGAATGTCGATCGTTCGGTATTAATCGAGAAAAATACCCGTGGAATTCGGACCGGCTGCTCTGGAGATGATGTGAAAGGCGAAGACACGGAAACGCATTGTGCGAGCGGGAGCTGGGTCTATCGTGACCCGGAGCAACCAGTTTCCTTTCATTGTCTTATTTAGCTTTGCACACTCCAGATACTGCGGCTGTTCTGCTTATTTTTGTGTTCAGATTTTCGCTGTGAAATCGAAGTTCATGCAAATACGCACTGTGAGAAATAAATTGAAAAAACGGTATTAAAATCGTAACGCTTACAAGCGAGACAGTCAGCTGGAGGTTTTTTGTAACGACTCGGCATTTCAATTACTTTCAATTTTCGAGGGCCGAGTGACAACATTAGCGTTCTAGCGACGCGATAAATATTTGGATAACTCGAGCGTATCTCGGGCAAGGTTCGCGTTAATGGGCCCGCGGTATTAAGCCGCTCTAAAGTCGGCGAAAAAATGGCAGGGCGCGTTTCAAGCGGCCGTTTCGCTCGTTTTAAATTTGTATAAAAATTGTTAGCGGCCCGGTCGCGGCGATATTGCCCAGTAAACCCGGCGAAAAAGTTGCAGCCGGTGGACGATTATCCGCGGTAACGGAGAATTATTCTGCATTTACGAGGCCGAGGGCCGGGATTTATGCAACGGGCCGAGCCTCGGTCAGCTCCGAGAGGCCACCGAGCGCTTTTATTGCTGCTACACCGAATTCATTACTACGCCTCGTTTACCCGGTATTCGTCTGCTCGTTATAATTGCTCCATTGTGTCCGGGGATCGACTGGTCGGCCGCAGAAAAAGAACAGAGTAGCCTCGGTTCGGCTGCAGGAGCCTTTAAACCAGTCCGAGGAGCCATTGTGCCTTGAGATGGTTTTCGCATAAAACGCTTCGCATGGCCTAAGCCCTGCGGATGACCCAACTGGGAAGAGCTGCGTAGCCTACACGGGAACAAATCATCGTAATCGTGATCGTAACGAGAAGTCTAGATGATATTGGCGCAAAGGATTGATCAGAATTAAATTAAAGCAAACGTTGAAGGTTTAACCAAACTAGCACGATTGCTTTAATTTAATTAAATCATATCATCTATACCTCTTGTTATAAACTACCCTACGATCGATAATCAACAAACACAATTGTAATCGCGATCGTTCAGCCTGATCGTCGATCTTCCGGAGTCGAAAACGATAAATAAAATAAAGAAGAAAGTTTATTGAGAAGAAGACGCGAAATTCTTTCACGAAGAGGACTGTCGACTGTTGGCGATAAATACGAGGGGTGCTAGGGAAACGATGCGACACACGCGGTGATATAAATAAGATGCAGCTCGTTGCGATTAAGAATATTCGAGAGAACATATGAATACGGTTGAGTCAGTCATCGAAGAGTTAATTAACGTTCTATCGTTATGTTGAAAACAGACGAATTCCTTGTTTCCTGTCCAATTAAATCTGAGTGAGTGGAACCAGGAGTCGCGTGATTGAACTATTGGCCCGTGTCTGATCACACGCTGGACGTTTCTACTTGCTCGCCGGGCGTCGCCAATGTGCATTCCAATTTCGTAAGTCTAAATTCCAGAATTATATTTCTAACTTCTATTGTGCTTTAACCCTCGTGCGCTTCTCGAAAATAACTGCATAAAAGAGACTAGGATAACAATTCACCAATTTTTTATTTTACACGTTATATCAACGCATTATGTTTCTTCATTGTCGTTGTAAATAATCGAACCTTTGCGCCGCGAATAAAAATTTGTAATATCCTGAAGATAAATTACGATCGATAACCAATTAATTAATTATTATAAACCAGGGCGAAAAAAATTTACAGTTCGAGAAAGACATTGTGTTTCATTTGTGGCGTCACGTTTTAAAGAAATATATCTCACGACTTAAACTAGAATAACGATTCACCAATTTTTTATTTTATACGTTAAATCAATACATTATGTTTCATTTATAGCGTCACATTTTGATGAAATACATTTCACGACGTAGACATAAAAGGATGAATAATTTGACGGTATGTGAAAATATCGAATCGGTGAATGTTCGCTCTGAGGAACGTTTGAGGGTTAAATAATACACGTATCCAAAATACATACGTAAAAATCCACAGTCCACGGTATCATAATGTACCACTGTGCCGACCTCGTAATTTATTTCGAGAATTCCGTCTCCGAAATAATTTTGATAAAATTTAAAATTTTTTTAAACCTGATGCAATTTGCTGGCTATTGAACATAGTGATCGCGGCATGATTTTGTGGTCGAACGGGTCGACCAAGCAACGCACCAGACGCATAAGTTTCTCCGCTCGGATCCGCAAGAATTCGCGATCGAGATTCCCGATCACCCCCGCCGGCATGGCGAGCGGAGACAGACGCGCACGCAAAGTGCTACTTTTTGCTGCAACAAATACCTGTCTGGCCTGCGAATGCCGCGATTCCCCTCCCGCGTACCAATAAACTGTCGCGTCGGGACCTCTTTAAGCATGCAAACCGTGGCTCGCATGGATAATCAGCGATCCTCGACGATCGTTTTAAAAACCGCTTGACGCGAGCCATCGGCCGCGTCAAGAACGCATTTTTCAGCGCCGCGGTCCGCTCTCGCAAATGGGAGCGTGCCGGATGCGGGAGACACTCGTTCCACAGCCGATCGAGATCTCCAAAAGGGAAAAAGAAACGACCGAACGGTGCATAATAATCGCAAGAATAACGATAATACAATGCGGAGGTCGTTCGCGAAGCGCGAAACCGAGTGCATGTTAAAAAGTGCGCAGTGTAAAGGTGTACGAATTATTCGAAATCCGTTTAACGCATGCCGAAGCTGCTTTTACTCTTTACATTTTATGCGTGTGAATAAAAGTACACGATCATATCAGATTATATTAACATTGTCAAGAAACGATGTATATTTTTTGTTGGAAAGTGAAGGAGGCTTTTCAATGACGAGGAGGGCGCACACCGATTTGCAGGATATCGGCCCTCTTCGTTAGGGTTTTGTTTTCTCGATGCCATCGATGTTTAGTTAATGTTCTGACTACACGAGCGACGTGACGTTCTTGTTTCTTCTATTCACTTATCTTTTTGTAAAGCGGAAAATAAATTATATCCCTCGCACAGGAAACTGTTCAATGCCCTCGAGAATTGATATTCTTTCTCCATAAAACATTTTAACTCCCCAGTCACCCCAATTCAGATTGTATCAATAGAGCATTAAGACCAAGTATGATGTAAATCAGATCACGAACAATATATTCCTCATACGACACATTGCAACCCCTATTCACCCCCTTAAGGGTCGAATTTAAAAAAATGCCGAAATAGGTGTTTGATTTAATTTATCAAAGAGCATTAAGACCAAGTTTCAAGAAAATCTGGCCACAAATAAAATATTCCTCATACAAAGTTTCAACCCCTTTTCACCCCCTTAGGGATTGCAATTCGAAATATCCTTTCTTATTCCTCGTATAAAGAAATACCAAGGACTTAGCCTGGCCATTATTTTAAATATTTTAATTTAATTCTAACGTGTTAGAAAACGAAGGTATTCAAACAAATTTAATCGAGTATCTACTGTATGCATATCTAATGGTCTTCAAACGTACATTTGAGTATTTCCCTCTACTAGAGAAAACTCCCTCTACTACTCGGAACAAGAGTTCATCACACTCTAGTCGCATTAAACACGTGGGCGATGAACAGGCTCGAGAAAACCGATTTGCCCCGTTGGCTACCTCCTTAAAATACCGAAACAGTGCCGAAGAACCGAGGTGTACCGAAGAACTATAGACGCGTAAGAAGCCAAAGACGTAATAAGAGGATAATGGAGGATAAACGAGGCCGCGCGGGCGGAGCTCGAGAAAAATCGTCGGAAAAAGGCGTGCGTGCATGGACATTGTAAACGCGTAACGACGCTCGTGTTATGGCGAAACGTTACCGAAACGAAAGAAAAAAACAAGGATTTTATTAGCCCGTAGCATGCATAATAATGTGGCGGCAGCGGCGATGGCGACGCAGCGATGGCCGCCGACGACCGACTTTATTTCCTTGCGCGGCCGTCCGGGTCCCAGGTTCGCAGTTTCTCGCGAGAGCGAATCGTTTCCACGCGTCGCGCGAATTTGCAGCGGGAAGCTCGATGGGCCAGGCTCGTGGGTGAAATCGCTGAAACGACCGCCGGATTCTACCGTTACGGCCGCCGGAAAGACCTGTTCTCGGCCGGCCATATTTCTCGGTACTGCGAGAACCGAACACGGTCATCAAGTCCCGCGGATCTGGATTTGAAATAGGAACTGATAGTCGAGGCAATTGAGCCGCATTTTTCTCGGAGAAAAACTTTTTTCTCAGAGGACGATTTTAAACCAGAAACAAGTTAGTAAACAATTTAGTAAAGGAGGTGAAAGAAAGGTTCTTCCTCATCGAAGGTCCTGAGGGTGGGGGTTTAGTGAGTATAGGCGCTAGAGTACTTTCAGGTGTAAACCCCCAATTACATCAGAGGGGGGACCCGAGCCCCACACTACCCTCTTCAACCAACAGCGGAGGATTTTAAACAAAAAAAAGGGTAGCAGATCGAGGTAGCAGTATTCGATCTCGGAAACCTTGGTCTTGTTACGAAATCGCGAGAACTCGTTCCGCGGGCTGATATGAGTTAGTGGTTAATTAAGCGATTTAACCATTGCTCGCACCGAGCATCAATTACCAACGGACCCGTACGGGTTGTCCGATAATAACTTCTTTAATTATGATTTAATTATTGGCCACGGTTGTCGTTGTGCGCGTGGCCGAGCGCGATCCGCTCTCTCGCTAATTCGAATTCGGACGTTTTACGAACTCGCTCGGTCGTTCCGCGTATCAATCGTTGTTATTTAATTCCCTCCGGTGAGGCGGTTTCGCTGAATTTACGACGGGATTAATTAAAACGACAGCCGAGCCAGGGCTTCCGTGGTCACGGGCCCGTTAATCCTTCGTGGGTAACGCGTTTCATCACTGGGGAACACTGTATTGGTTCCGTTTGCGGTATTTTTACTACCGGTAGCTGCGATTCAACTTTCTCATTCATTCTGCCATTTCATATTCGAAGGTACCGCTCAGTTGATATTTACCATAAAAATAGAGACGATTTTCGGACATTCTAAATTTTCTGGGAAACCTGAAAATCTAAGAAGAAATTGTCTCAGAATTTTCCCATTGGTCGCGCATCCACGCGAAAAAAAAATCCGCGGCATTTCACGTGGTTGGTTACTACAAAGGGGAAAGCACAAATTTATCTTTATTATCGGTAGCTGCGATTCAACTTTCTCATTCTGCCATTTCATATTCAAAGGTGCTGCTCAATTGATATTTACCATAAAAAAATAGCTTTCTATAGTATTGATAATAATGTAAATTAAGGATGGAATATCTTACACTTACACGCTGTTATTAATAATATTCGGTGCCTTCTTTCTGATTACAATATTACTCCTCGATTTTACAGATCGGATTGATGCGGTACATTTTAGATCGACTTACTTGCCATCTACCGGTCTCTGCGGTTTTTCACGCACACTCTCCTACAGCGTACATACACATATGTGAATTTATATTTTAACATATAGAAACGATTTTCGGACTTTCTTAATTTTCTGGAATCGGTGCTCACTGAGAAGGACATCAAAAATCGCAAAGCTGAAAATCTAAGAAAGAATTGTCTCAGAATTTTCCCATTGGCCGCGCATCCACGCGACAAAAATCCGCGGCATTTCACGGGCTCGCTCCTACAGAGGGGAAAGCACGAATTTATCGGGCGACCGTTCGAAACGTGCGCGGGGTCCCGATCGAGCCGCGCCAATCAGCGGCGATCTCGCAAACTGCCAGCTTTTTCTCCGGTCGCAGACAGGTTCGCGAATCGGCGACCGACAGAAAAACAAAACAAAAGACAGAAGCGTCGCGAGCAACAGGGGGAACCACGTCGACGTCGTCGTCGCATGAAAATATTCGGAGCCAGCTGATCAGACTTCCTGCTACAAATAGGCGCGATATACGGCGCGAGCGGCGCGGTTTATTTCAATAATTCGGCCGTTAAAATGCTGATCGAGGGGAGAGGCGACAGACACCGTCTCGCATCTGTCGGCGAGTTCAAGCCGGAATCCTATGCCGAGCGAGCGAGAGAGCCGGAGCGCTCGCATAAGTGAAATAACTGCATACGCCGCTGCAGAGAGCCCGGTGATCTCGGTTTCTTGGCACTAGGCCGCGTTGCACGCGCGCACGAGCGAGTAAGAGCGGCTCGCTCGTGTTGTTTCTGTTTCGAGCGTGTCCCTCCGAGAGTCCAGGAGGAAATAAAACGTGTTCGTTCATACTCGCGAAAGTCTTCGGTTGACACAGTTCGCGCGCTTCTTTTTGCTCGTCGCAGCGACTCGACGCGCTTCCGTTTTCACTTGCGGGCAGATGAGCCCCTCGTCTTCGCCCGGAATTTCGGTCCTTCTACCGTGAAAAGCAATCTCGCTTCGTTGTTCACGATCTGCTTTGCGAGATCAACAGGATCAGATTCTGCTTTCAATATTTACACGCATGGTCGAAAGTGTTTTCGACATGTTCAACCCTTGACTGTATGATTTTTTTTAATTGGCATGAAGAAGTTTAAAGAATGGCAGTTTTTGTGTTTTATTTAAGGGAAAAATATTTTAAAAAATAAAAATAACATTTTTAGACAAATAAACATAGCAAGAAAATACATTCTTAGTTTATTATATACTGTGTAGCGAAGGGTTAATTCAATTCAATTCAATGAATGCAAAATTTAAAAATGCAACTGCACTGGATTATACGATAATACCTATCAATTGTACTAATATCATTTTGTTTGTTTTTTTCTTATTGGATAAATAGTCTTGCATCTTTTTCTTCTTTTTTTCTTTTCTATGTAAATACTTATGTAAAAAGAGCTTCTGCCCGTCCATAATAAATAATAATAAATTGCAGCGTGGCAAATAATTTTTCCAGCGGTAGTCAATGGTTTGCGGGAACGCCGAATTAAAAGCGTAAATGGATCAGAGGAGACCCGGGGAACGGCGTAAGGTATTGTAAAATTATGCGGCAGAACAGGCGATCAGTCAGCGGCGCGTTGAAACTTTCCGCGATCCTTTCATCGCGTCGATTCGCGGAGACGAGCGTGGATAAATAAGCGTAGTCGCTTCGCATCGAGGTGGGCTGTGTGTTTTCGTGCGTTGTCCTCAGAGCTTGGTTGCGATCCGATCGGTCTGCGTGGGGCCAGGAGCGGTCAAAGGCGATGGCGAGCGAGTTTGCGCTGCACGAACGAACGACAGAAAGAGAGAGAGAGAGAGAGAGAGAGAGCTCCGGCTCGAGTACAACAATGCGCTTAATGAACCCCGCCCGGCTTATTACCGGCGTATCTCACGGTCCGATGCACTCGTCTACTCTTTCTTATTCATTGTTCGTAAAGGCTGGGCTCTCCGGTTCGGCCACGAAACGCGGCACGGTGAATCAGCCGCGATCATAATAATCGCTAACGAGCAAACGCGGCCACGTCCTCTCCGCTTTCGGCGAATTTCGACGAGTCTCGTCCTCTGTCCTCCATCGGTGATGAGCCTTGTAGCTGAACACGTCCGACGCCGAAACTAATGCGATTTTTCTCCTCGATGATTGCGTCACGAGACGGCGAAAGTTCTTTTTTCAGCGATTGCGACAGGGTGATCGAGGGATGATTGTTGACCGGCGATGATTAATCGGTGGAAGTTCGACAACTCGCGAAAAACAGCGATGGAACTGTGACACTTTGTGCAAATTTAATTTTTTTTAAAGCGGAGTCGATGAAAACGCGGCTGAATAAAATGTCTTATTTATTTATAAAATAATTGACACTGTGTCATTTTTGTTTCCAGAAGAAGGTACCTGGAAGAATGGAGATGCTGATCCATGTATCTTCGATGACGGATCACCGTTCGTGGATCCTTGACAGGCTCGATAAAGGTATCGGCAGAATACGAAGCTAATTCGTTGATTCACGCGACCCAATTAGTCACCGAATTGTAGCTTTCTGGGCAACGAGTACGTGGGCTCGCGCGCGTGATCGATGAATCGACGTTTATCTGTGATCGATGGTTCGGAGAAACTTATTTCGAGCCGCGGTTATAGAAAACAAATCGAGTCATCGTTTTAATTTCGATCGTCGGCTACGCTATTCATTAGGCCTACCTTGTTCAATGGTTCGACGTTCAATTTTCTTCGTTGATTCCTTTATTCATTCTTCTCCGAAGAAACGATTATTTTAAACTTCTTTGAGTCACGGGATAAATAGGAAAATACGGTTGGAGCAGCTGGCCCGAGTTTGTCACCGACATATTCTCAACAATGGCTTCGCAAGGGGAGGGGGAATAAACAAAATCGTGGGTGGCAACGACAAGACGGTGTTCGCGTACGCCCAAACCAAATAACCGAAATAAACGACCTCTCGTTATAATTATCACGACGATACACCATCGTTCTGTCGCGGTCTCTGCGCCCAGTGATCCCGGTCGAAGAATTCGGCGACGTTTCACCAAAAAAATCGTTGGCGCGTCGACGACTATCAAAGTTCCACCTTCCTCCCAAATATTCAGCTTGGAGTTATTGAAAAGCAAGAAACGTGATCACGAACGTTAATCTTTAAATAATTAATTAGTTTATCAATCGTAATTTATCTTTCGGATATTATGAATTTTATTCTCGGCGCACGGTTCGATCATTTTTTCTACACAACAAATAGCTATTTTGTAGGAATACTAAACGTTCATATCGGAATCCAGCGTTAAAAAATATAATAAATAATATATATATATATATAAAATATTTATATAATATATAAAATTCATAAGTTCCTCTTTAAAATAAATGTAATCTGTATCTCCAATAAATGATCTCGATCGGAATTGCACAATGGATAACTACGAATGGAAATGGAGATGCAATCAGGGAGAATCAAAGCCGCGAAGAAAGAAATTGATTCCGTCACGATTGATAAGCGATCGTTCAGATCGAATCAATTTGGAGTAGATGATCCCACAGGAAAGTAGTCGAGTTTCGAGCGTGTACATGATTCGAGCGATGGAATAGCATGTATTGTCGTGATTCGTGTCTAACAGCCGGGAAAGATAATGGTCGACGAGATAAGGGCTCGCTACCTGGCCTGGTAATTAATATTCGAGCGGCGAGCTAATGGCGTGCATGTAGCGGTATTCTGTCGGCTGATTGAGCTCTCTCGCAAAATTCGCTGACTCCTCGTTGCTCATTATTTCAACCAGGCCTTGTAATATACTCCCCTCTCCTGCTTTCAACATCCTTTGCTCTTTTCCCGCCGCCGCCCCCGCGGACGTCGCGCTTTCGATATCGAGCATCGTTCGCTTAACACATTCTCTAACCTAGCTTTCGTTATTTCATAATTGCCATTATTTCGGAATGATTGTACTAATCGTAGGAATTAAGTCGTCAATAGAAATAACACGTCCGTAAATTAATTAATTAAATTATCTCATTTAAATATCCGTCTGAGATCAAACACGTCTTTCCTATTCAATACGTCGAACCAAAATAATGAATAACGCAAATTATAAAATATGAAGAACGCAAAATAAATCAGTAAGTAACTAATATCGAATCGACAACATTCTCACCGTTCGGAGATAACTTCTCCCTACATAATTAATAATTATTTCATTTCCTAGATGTTACGAACGTGTGACGAAACTTTCGTTTCATGAGTTTGGAGATGCTAAAGTAGGATAACGCGGACGGACTGTGGTCGGTGATACAGTCATCGTTGGGAAGGCTGTGGATGAAGCATTCGAATGATATTTCGCGCCAGAAAATAGGCCTGTGTATTAATACCGTCCTTATTAAACCGTGTTCCCAAGTTTGATCCGTAACGTTCAGGCGTGGCCGGAGCTTAATAAGCTCAGTTCTGCCAACAACCAAGCGCGTGTGATTAAACGGACGATGTCCAGGGACGTCTCGACGTATTTATACGTCTTCACCGTATGCACGCATCCGCACATTCTCCGGGAAACCGATAAGTTCCTTCGCGATTGAATTTATTCAGATTTCATTTTTATGGTAAGAATTGTGAAAGGGGAAATTGAAATTAACCATTTGGACGGGCTCGGTGGTTCTAGCGTTAATGAATCTTCGGGGGAAGGATGGTAATAATAAATTGCCATTTTCTATAGGGACTTGACAAATTCGTTCGTCGAAAACGAGAGTAATGAGCGTAATTTTAGACTAACAATGGGGACAGTCGCGAGTATTCCGCTCGAATTTTGGCGAAGCGTGTTCTGCGCGGGTACGGGCTTGCGATTCGTAGGCCTAAAAGCTAGACGCCATACCGGGTGTTAGGAATGTCCGAGGCACAACATGCCTCGGATGTTTGGTAGTGCAAACCCCGTTTGGGGATTGGTTGCATAACGGGTGACAGAAACGCGAATAGAAAGGAAGAGAAGATTTGTGCCAGCACTAGATGCGACCCGTCAAAAATTGCTTCCTCGTTAAGACGCGTCGAAACTCGTCACACGTCTCGTCCATTTCTCCCATAAATGCAGAAAATCTGCAGTCTGGTTCACCGAACGTTTCGCTCAACAATACACAGTCCGTGAGACGAAAATTTCGAACGACAATATTCTATGCGTAGAAAAATAATTGAAAAATATCCCAGACTGATAAGAACATTTCCGAAACGTTCTTCTGTAAGATCTGCTTCAACGATCGTTCAAACGCATTTGTGCAACCTAGTTCAAAGCCAAAGAAGCCTACGCTGACGGCGCTCCATATTCTGCTTATTTATCCCAAGTGAGCGTTCTCCCCTGCCGATAGCCAAACTTTTGATCGATAGTGTATACCGAAAGCAGCTCGGATCAAAAATAAATGTTTTTTTGCGTCGGAATAGATCCGATCGAAAATAAACCCCGGTTAGATAGCGTTGTTGACGATCGGGAAGAATTGGGTCGCCGGATTCCCCTCGGACTGATGCATAGTCTGATGGATTGCCGATCTGGATAAATGTCGTTCTAAAAATCATCGTGAAATTATCCAAAATCAGCTAGATGCCTGTTCAAAAGTTGACACGTTCCCTCTAAAAGAAACATTTTCTCGCAGTCGAACGATGTGTCTATATGTATGATGCACCACTGAAGAGGACGCGTGCCAGACGTCCTTCAGCCCTTCGGAAAGGATTGCACGAGCCAGAAGAGCCCTTCCATTCACGTGCCCGCTGTCAAACGAAAGCTGCTTGTCAACGGGGGGGAGACCGGTGCTCGTAAGACGACGCACCCGAAATAGAAAGTGTCGCTCAGTTTTAGGACCGCTGCTTACCGGTTAATGACTGCTCGAGTGCCTAGGGAGCATCTCGAGAGCGTGCCCTACGTCTTCCGGAACAGTGACAAGCGAATGAAAATGACATTTTAACGCGGCCCGTTACGATTCAACGACGACGGTACACCCAGACGACGTTAAGAAGTACTCACGGAAATAGGTCAGCCAAGAAAGGCTACGAAACTGTGCTGCACATAAGATCAAGAAAAATAAGAAGAGTCCTGAAAGAGTGGAGCAACCTCGAACTAGGTTGTCAACTTTGCAAGCAATTAACCCAGCGAGCAGCGCGACACATAGTTGAACCGACGGAGTAGTCGAAACGATTTCAGAACGTTCCTCAATTGCCCCTGATGATTTCGTTCCCCTGTTCATCATTCAGAGACACCGTCAGAGTCGGGGCAAACAGTCAGTCGCGGAATTAGCATTCCTAGCGGAACGATTATAGGGTCGTCGCGGTTTTTCTCTATTCCAGGCTCAAGGACCTTCGGCAGGATCGCTTCAATTTTCAAGAAATTCCTCCCTCGGCCAGTTTGCGGTTTTCCACCGCGCCCGCTCATGCCAACCGCATCCAAGGATGCGCCTTTCTCTAATTCGCCTAGCGGACATCGGTGTCGTCGCGGGTCGATTCCCGGCTTCGTTCTCTCCCTCTTGCTCTCCTGCACACCTTTCTCTCGCGCTGAGGACGCCCGCGCGCGCCAACTTTCAACGAACTTATCGACGCGACGGGGGAAATGAGGAACTTAATTGGTCTGCCGAGATTGCGTCGACAATCTGTCAGCCAATCTACCGGCTTCCGCGATTTCAATGCTACTACGGGATCGTGTGATTCCAGCATCACTGTTTTGCGAAATATCTGTTGCTGTCCAAACGTTTGCACAGTGGTCACGAAGTTAATGAAATAATCGTTGTCAATACTTCACCAATATCATTGGACTCCTGTCATGGATGGATAAATTGAACAATTGGAAGCTCGCTTACCTGAAACAAAGAATAAATTAATTGAAACAAATGGCCTCTGGAGAGAAAGAGATGCTTGTATAATTCGGATATTATGAATTTTATTCTAGAAGCCACGGTTTGATCATTTTTCTACATAACAAATTGTTATTTTTATAGGAACACTGAACGCTGGATTCGGATTTGAATCTCCAGGTTCAAGAACCGCGATAAACTAATTAATTAAGTATTCAACTTAGATGGCGAAAAAAAATTACAATTCGAGAAAGACATAATTCTTAATAATTCTCAAATTGCCTTCGAACATCCTGTGTATAAGGCAGGGCCCGCTATATAGCCTTACTGAAGAGTCCTTTAGCGGATCTAGAACAAAACACCTCCTTTCTTTTCCTCCTATTAAAAACATTTTAATACCTAACGTGGTTCTTGAACAGGGAGATTCAAATCCGAATCCAGCGTTTAGTATTCCTATGAAAATAACATATTTGTTATGTAAAAAAATGATCGAACCGAGAATAAAACTCATAATATCCGGAAGATAAATTACGATCGATAAACTAATTAATTAAGTATTCTTGTATAATGTTCAGAAAAATGCTAAGACAAGTTAGGACCCGTTAGCGTGCTCGAAAACATTCAAGCCACTCGAGACACTGAAACTTTCAACTCTCTCGAAGCTTTTCAAGATGCACCGTAACCTTTCAACACTTTCACGGTGCGTTAAAACCTCTTCGGGGCCCTCTCCCAAGGTTTCCAGCATTCATCAAGACCTTTTAAGACTCATAAAACCCATCAACGTGTACCGGGATCCCGAAGAAAAATCTATCTCTTGTTTTTTATAGTTTCAGAATTAATCTGGGTTTTAAAATCACAAAACGAATTCGATAAAAATATTTTTAAATATCTGGTGCAACAGCGACGATCGGATTGCAGACTGGGCGTCGGTCTCGAGAAAACCTGTGCGAAAAAAAGGCACGGGTACCGAATTTCGGGGGCAGTACGCACGCATCGTCCTTGGTGCCGGAACGTTACGCGCCGGTTACGCAAGCATTGTTATTTATCTTGGTGAGGATCGCCAAAACGTTCACGTTAAAATAATAACGCGTCGGCTGCCAATGTCCCCGAGAATGCAACCGGCTGACGGAAATCTGCTTGTTATCCCGTTTACTGCTTGTAACACCGTTTAACGCTGGGCGGAGCTCGATTTATTGACGCGGCAGTCCGTCTTTCCGCTCGGCGAGAGCCATCCGATTGGTCGCCGCGCCGCCAAACAACTTCCAACAGATCAATGGCGTCCGGCAACCTAACAAAGTTAACAGTGGCAACACAACGGACCGGGCGAACGTTGTGAAACAAATATGAAAATATTTATTGACCCGCCAGAAATAACTCAAAGACGTTGGACAACTGGTGTCGTAATAATCGAGTCATCCGTCTTCGCTAGACATGGAAAGTTTTCAGTTGCAGCGGCGAAGCTTCGCAGATTTGCTGTGGTATTTGCTCGCGCCGTTTTTGTCTTTCTAAATTGCGGAGGTGCTAGGTTAAATCGAATGATTATAAAGAGAGTCGAACGATCGCGACGCTACTATGTAGAATAATCGTGGAGCTAGTAGAATGACCATGAAGTTGCCAGACCAATCTCGAAGCGAACAGAATGCTAACCCAGCGAAACGAACATGAATCAAGTCGTACAAATATGGAACTGGTGAAATAATCGTGAAGCTAGTAAAATGACAATGAAGCTATTAAACCAATCATAACACAAACGGAACGATCATAGAACCACTAGATCGATCATAAAGCTAACCAAACGGTCCCACAACTCCGATACAATCGAGCCACCAATAAACGGTTGCACTCGGAGTTGCAAAACAATTTAACTACACAAATGCAACCGATACTAAAGTATTGCGGCAATTCACAGGAATCAAATTTTCCCAATGGCGACAAGCATTCCAACCAAAAATAACCTGTGTTGAGCAGTTCGCGGCGATGTCTCGCGATTGCTCTGTATTACTTGGAATCGCGGAATAATCGCGATTACTTGGAAAACAAATACAAAATACAATGGCTAAGAGTCGCTGTCAGAAATTATTGAGAGAAAGTTTCAGGTCGTAGCGGATTAAGTAACAATGACCGGTAATTAACTGCCTGCGTAACACGTGGCTATCAAAACGTTTGCCTCGAGCTCGTATTATGCTAGGTCGTCGGAGGCAATAAAAAACGGTATGGTTCTCGAGGACGATTGTCTTCAGGGATGAAGTGCCGCAACAACCTGTATCTATATTCTTGAATTATTAAACAATCTCACATACAATTAATTGTATAAAATTCTTCCAATAAAAGATGAATATTATATTCACATAAATGGGCTAAAGAACATATTATATTTTCCAAATCTACGTCCAATTACGTCCGTCATAAATGTCCATATTAGAGTATTAAATATATATTTTTCACATATATATTTTTACAGACACAATGCAAATACATATTGAAAAGGATTCCAACTAGAATCGAAACGTCGATGATTATTTGATAATCTGCAAAATTGGTTTTTGATTTCTCAGTAGTAATTGATCGAACCGTAGCACCCAGAACATTATATATATGTTTCATATTTTATATATAAATTATATGTTTCATATTATATATAAATTAACAACATTTAATATTAACAACATTACGATCGATATAAGAGGCATATTATATATATGTATCTGCATTCGGATAAAAATCAGATCGCAATAGAAACTGTATCGCACAAAATGCTTAAAAAACAAAGAGACCTGTTGAATCGTGCACCCGAAGAACCCGGAATTCCACAATGTCCTCCCTCGTCCGATACCAGTATAATAACGTACGAAATTTATTCGCGAGCAAACTCGAAGGCTGGTGCATTTCGAGGACTCTTGATCGCAGAAAAAATTTCGCTCGAGAAAGAGAGCAAGAGACAGCGAGAAAAGAGAGTACAAGAGAAGAGAGAGAGAGAGATCCTTTGCATAAAGCGAGCGAGAGAAGACCTAGTTGCGTAAATTACAACGAAGCTTCCCGTTCGATCGCGCAGATACGGAAACTTCGTTAACCGAGGTTCGTTATCATCTCGCGTAAATAATCGCGCGCGCGCGAGCGGTTTCACGAATGCTGACCGCGTACGTCTCGAAAGGCAGCGGATTTTTTTTAATCCGCAACGGCGAACCGGCCATTGCGTAACGCGTAACCGTGCCGGCACGGCAGGCAGACACGTACAACGCTGCGTAGGTGCGTGTTCCACTGACAAATGGGAACAGCCGATCCCCGACGGTTTCTTAAATGGTCTTCTTACCTAAAACCGCATTTTTTACACCGATATCGGGGATTTTCTTCGCGAAGACGCGGGTCCACATACCTCGCATTTTTACATATGCTTGCACGTACATTCGACAGCATGAAAATATTTTCGGAATGGCATGTTAGCCACGACAATTCCTGGAAACTTATCGCATTATTATACAATGATTTTACGAGCGTGTTCTTGCTCGAAACTGCGCTCTTTAGTGTCCCATTCACGATTCTTTACAGAAAATCTTTTCTAACCCTTTGCACTCGGAGCTATTTTAACTAAAAAATCAAACGTTTCTTCTGATCTAGAATATTTCCATTCTCTGTGATCTTTTAAATTTGGTAGATACGAAGTTAATACAATACCCCATATAAGACGTAAATATTTAGTAATTATTTAGATACCGACATATCTAATAATGTAAATAATGTTGTGTAGAAAAATGATCGAACCGTGGCGATCGATAAACTAATTAATTATTTAATGTAAACAATATTTTAAATACTAGTACAGGAATTTTGATACCCCTACCACTCGAGTGCTAAGGGTTAATAATGTATGAGCACCGTGAGACTTAGTACAAAAACATTGGAATACCAAAAAACTGGAGAAAATTTGTTAAAACCAGATCGAAATTTGTACAAATGTTTCCCGCGAAATAGACACCTAGTGTCTGTGCGTTATCATCGCAAGCTGTGCAGGATCTTATTGATCATACCTGGGGCTGGCAATAGCGAATAATTCGTGGCTCGAGTGAGCTACGATCCTCGGAACCAGTTGGCGTAATTGAACGTCAAATCCTTGAGCATGGCCGTCGTTAAGGATATCATTACCGCCGCGGCACGATGGAGCTCTTCTTGCAATTATCGGTGCTGGCACGCAGCGCTACTGATAATCGCGACTATTAGACGGCAAGAAACATTCCCGATAAGTGGCTACCAGATAAAATCGCGCGTACGTACTCGTTAGAACGGCGGCGACCTTTTTTCCCCCTATCGTCGCGCGCTCGCGGTTGCATCTTAATCGGCCGAGGTTGTTTATCGATAGATTATAATATCGGGCTTTTTCGCCTGGCAAGCCCGGCACGCACCTGACGACCTATTTCATCGAGGATGATATTCGCCAACGCGGAAATTCGCGTTATCGACGATACTCGCTCGACTGGTAATTTCATTTAACGGGACAATAACAACTATCCAGGATGGCCGGTGCACCTGACGCGAACTATTATCGCTCCTGTTATCGTCCATGACGTAATACTATCGCTGCGGACGATTAGATAGCCATGTTCTGCTGAGGAGATGTCTTGCACCAGGTTCTGACGCGCGATAGAACGTCGTTTATCTCCACCAGTGACGGACACTATTGTTGTAGCCCCTGGATTATGTGACGCAAGGAACAAGCATCGAACGGGACAAAGCAGTTATTTGGGAAATGAAGGTGCTCTTGTCTCGACAGTTACGCGTCATTAATTAAGTCTGAACCGAAGCTACTGTGTTATTATTATTATTATTATAGTATTGGCGTAGTATTATTTTTTCTCAATTTTTATCGAAAGACACTTTTTACCGAGCGAAGGGTAGAGGAGCAAAAGAGTGCAAATCTTGGCGAAAATAATATATATAAGTAATTTTATCTCGATCATAATATGAAGATAATAGGAATTATTTTTAACAGGTTCGTTCTAATTCTACAACTCTAGCAATGTTTGTAAGCATACCCAAACGTGTCGATTCGAATGTTCAATAATTCTCGGGAAAAGAAAGGTGGTGTTTCGTTCTAGACCCGCTAGAGGAAAATAATATAAATTTGCAAAGCAATTACGAGGAAGTTGCCAGACTATTTTTTCGGTGAAGATCGCGTTTCGATGTGTGCGTGGATATCGAGAAATCGTAAGAAGACGTCAGTGAATTTTCCGATCCGTACCGCTGGTTGCGGCGAGAGCCGGGCATCGGTAATTCAGATTAGGTCTGACCGCGTTGCTGACCGGCCGGCCGTCGCTAGGTAGACTCTTCCTCAGCCTCGGGGGGATGCTGAAGAGGGAAACGAGCCGGACGCGAGGGGCGGCAAGACGCAAGAAGTCAAGACGCAAATAGAACTCCCAAGTTAGACTAACGGGCTTGCCAGAGGCGGATCGAGAAAGGAGGAGAGAAAGGGGAGGCTCGAAGACCAAGCACATGCTTACCAACCGTCTTCTACGTTTGCCCATAGCTTTCATCCTCTTTCTTTCGATCCTTTCGATACCTTCGGCCAGCCTCTGCCACTGTTCTCCAGCTATCTTCTTTTCCCTCGTCATCGTAAATAGCCACGATTCCTGATACGACGATGAAAGTGTTTATATTTTATATGGTTTTCGTTGTGTGTTTGAATAGTGGAATTTATACAATTAATATAATAATAATTTATAAATATATATAAATAGCTTTATATAAAATATTATATATATATATAAGTATTTATATTATATTTATATTATATGTATATAATATAGAAATTTATACATTAATTTCCCACGAAAGAGTCTTTAGGGGTTAATCCTGAGTTGGGATTTTGATATTTATCCAATATTCTGGCGCGGCTCCAAGATTCGTCTGCCGTGAACGCGACGAAAGTTCCCTAGGGCTCTAATTTTTCCCATCGGAGCAGCAGACTTTCCTCGAGCCGAGAACCGAGAGAAAGCTCTCAGTGCGGAGAGGCATCGCGCTGATTTCATAAAGCTGTCGTCGACCCGGCGAATCCTCCATAACAGAAGCCCCCGTGGACGCAGCGGGTTTCACGACCTCTCTCCTCGCTACCTCGGCCCCAAAGAGCAAATATTGAATTAAGGAAAGTGCGAGAGGAGAGCCTTGCGAGCAGCAGCGACAGACCCGCCTGCTGATTCGTTGATTGCCCGGTTCCTTTTTTTATCCTCACCAAGATCAATCCCTTTGTCCGCGACGAAAGCTTCTTCGAGTCATTTCAACCCCCGTGAGATCCTTAGAAATACTCGAACGGAAAGCTCTCGGACGATATTTTTCCCATCTTTGATTTCCACTTCTGATTCTATTTATATTATATTTTTTCACATTCAGAATTCTATTAGAAATTCTTTTTAACAATATCCGGAATAATTTCCTAATCGTTTGCTATCTGGTATACAATTTTCGAATAATTTTAATATAACCTTCAACTAACTGCTCTTCCCAACAATTTATATTATTTATATAATATTTTTTCACATTCAGTATTCTATTAGAAATTCTTTTTGACAGTACCCGGAACAATTTCCTAATCGTTTCCTATCTAGAATACAATTTTCGAATAATTTTAATATAACCTTCAACTAACTGCTCTCCCCAACAATTTTCTTCGAGGCTTCCAGAGGCGGCACTTTCGCGGAGCATAAATTAATACAGGCTCCCAATTTCGTTATTTCAATCCTAAGACGAGCTCTACGATGGAAATACGCGTTCCTGATACACGTTGATCCTGAAACGTGATCTCATCATCGCGCGGGTGCGTCTGCTCCGTGGAATTCACGTACGAGGATCACTGTTCCGATGAAAAAGGAAAATCAGGGGTAAAAAGGAAAGCAAAGAGAGAAGAAGAAGAAAACGACGATGCCGAAGAGGAGAGAGGAAGACTCGTGCAAACATTTCAGCTTGCAGCCGGTGCAGCAGGGGCTGCCGGTGCATGCGTGCAGCCACCAGGCACCAGCATCTTCCACCCGCGATCTTTACATCTGCACTTTATATATATATTTTTATATCGCTCGACCAAGCGCGTCGACCCGCTGACACAAAGATTTCCTTACCACGTGCGCCACGTCGCACCGCGAACCAACAAGGAACACGAACGCGTAATTTCTTAACGTGTCCCTTGCCCTCGAATTTATGCTCAGCCGTTTCCTCCGAGAACTTTTTTCTGCGGAGAAGCATTTCTTAATCTGCCCGATGCTTCATCGTCTGTTAACCCCCAGTGGGTCTCTCGCGGTCTCCTTTTTCTCGAAATTGATCCTCGATTTTTCTACGGGAACGACCAGGATGCCAGTAGAGAACTTTTTTTTTATTAAGCTGTGAAGTACTTAGTGACACGAGAATGTCACGCCTACGCGCAGCCATTTACTATTTTTTCATCGTACACGGAGGGTTGTTTCTGTTGCCCGAGAGAGAGGCAATAATTCTCCGAGCAGCATTTCTCTCGTTCGGCCTAGCAAGACTCGTTTCTCGTTAGTTGTGCTTTACTGTGGCCCGTCTGTCGGTGATTATGCGAAATTACCGCGCGGAAAAAAGTCTTGATTAATAGGGAGCGACGGGCCGGACGAGGTCCCGGGGCCGAGGAGTTATGGCAGCCAGGTGCCGCGAGAGAAACGGAACTGTTCCGATTCGACGATTTCTTTATTCGCCGATATTACGGGCTCCGTTCTCGTGTCTACAGGAAAAGCTTCTACCGATGACGACGCTCTAGATTTTTAAGCTCTCTCAAGAAAAAAAGTCGCCTAACGAACCCGCCCACCGACATCTTTATTGTATGAATGATGCGAGGGATCGCCGCTACCAATTAGAATCGCTGCGTCGAAATTCGTGGTGATTGGCGGAGTGATTGAACGAGGCTTTTTCCAGTGTTTCAGTGTTTGCTTCGAAATAATAATTAGAAACGCTTATTAGTGTTCGATTAGATCATGTTGCGCCGTCGTTGATTTAGGATGACGTCGCTGAAGGTCGTAAATCTCCAACTCAAATTATATGAGACCGCTAATTAACATTCGATATTATTAATTGAACTTGTACTTTTTACAAAACAGATTCTGAATTTATTTAACACTGTCGAAGTTACAAGATAACTAAAGATGGCGATACATGTGTCAAGACTAGAGATGAGCAATCAGGAGGAATGTGTCATATTTTGTTAATTGAATGTTCTCCGAATGACAAAACTCTAGCTGAAAAATACATATACCAGCCAGAAAACGGTGTAACCAATCAAAACAATTAAACGTGAGAGAGAAAGATAGAAGCTAGAGGGTTAACAGCTTCGCCACCTGTTGCCTTTCACCCCAGGTCCAGAGATACATTTTTCTCAGCTGGCAACCGAGAAGAAGATTCTGCTGAGAGTGCCTAAGCGTACTCACCCGGCCACAAGTATCTCGTTTGGCAGCGTGCAGCCGGGAAGCCAACAGCGAAGTCGAACTTCTCGTTCGATTATTAGGCCGCTTGCGAATCCTTCGTTGTGGTCCACGGTTGGGCGCGTGTAACAAGCATCGACAGACACCGGGACAGACTAAGCCGAATGGTTGCGACCCGCTTATCGTGAGTCATTCGAGAATATGTGGATTGCTGCCAGCCGACAAGAGGGCGGGTGAGGTCGACTGGCACTTCGACCCTCGCCGACGATACATCATTCTAGTTTTAATATCCGTTTCGCGTTGCGCCGTCGAGCTTCTCGGTTCGTCGCTCGCTTATATTTAGCGAATTTTCCCTCTGCCCACAATGGTCCTCTCCCTCTTTCTCTCTCTCTCGCTCACACTCTCTGGCGAATCGACGCAGATCCACACGCACGTACGCAGCTTCGCAGACCGCCCACGCTCGGAAATAACGCGGAAAGTTTTTCGCTCTTTTATTTCGCCGTGAATTTACGGCCACGCCGGTCCTTGTTCCGCGTGACGTAACCGCTAGCCGATTTTTTATGCGACGGAGTCGCGAGACCAACGCAAACAGCGCTCCGTTCAACACCATTTTTCTCGGAGATTTCTTGGTAAACTACACGCGATGTGTAGCCGATAAACTTATCGTACAAAAATCGATCGATTAAAACAATTCTTAATACGTTTAACGCCCAGCGTGAATCCGCGGAGTTTCTCCCGCAGCCCAAACCCGACCGTCGATACGCAGAACGATATAATGTGCTTTTAATATTTTTATGTTGTATATCCTAGTAATCTCTGATCATGATTACTCCACAATATTAACGACAATGAATGTATCTGATCAGAGTTTCGTTTTTCATTTAATTAATAATCATATTGATTGTTCCTCTCTATTTGCGCAAATCAATTTTTACGTATCGGAACGTGAATTGAGAAGAAGAGCTGGTTTTAAAACACTAACAGCAAAATCGACGTATGGATTAATTAATATTTATAATCGTGTTGATTTTTTCATTGATTCTTTACTAAATCTTAAAATGTAAATACCCAGGATTATATGATAATACCGTATCGATTGTACCATTATTATTAAATTTTTCTTTTTATGCATGTCTCTTCTTTGTTATCAGACGAGTAGTCTTGTATAATTTTTTTCGACATTATAAACAATTATGTAAAAGGGCTTCAGTCCATCTATAATAAATAATAATAATTAACTCGAACAAGAAGAACGTCACCCATATGTGGGTGACAGAGCCCCCACGGAAGCATACCCGTCACCCAGATATGGGTGACGTGGCGACCAACGTGTTAAATACATTCGGACGATCAAAACAGAATTTTGCAGAAAGATTCGCAGTCCTCTGCAAAGAGGATCCCTGGACACGTCAACAATAAACTTTTGAATTTACGCAAGCTGACACGACGAATATATATATAGCAAGCTTTTGTTCGATCCTCGTTCGATCTATTTCAAAAAGCTTCTACTTTTCCTCCCCTCGCTCACGACATAACTCTTCCCGGGTGTCAAGGCGTTTTTCACACGAATCGGAATATACTGTTCGACGATGGCGATCCAGAGACAATGCCGAAGCTGCCGACGAACAACAGCGTGCTTTGTTACCGTTGCTATATTCGTGATAGCCCTGTTTCAAAGTCAATGTTAAGATTACGGGAATAACTCTGCACGCCGGAGATCGATCCAGAGAAAAATGTTCTAGCATCAGAATATTCCATTGAATGCTACTCTAAGTGTCTATTTTAACCCTCATACGTTCCTCAGGGTGCAAATTCACCCACATTCAATACTTTCACGTACTGTAATATTATTTATCCTTTTACGTCTACGTAGTGAAATGTATTTCTATAAAATATGACGCTTTAAATGAAACATAATGTGTTGATATAACGTGTAAAATAAAAATGGATGAATTGTTATTCTAGTTTCCGTTGTGATGATGTAAAATAAAAATGGATGATTTGTTATTCTAGTCTCTTTTATGCAGATATTTTTTAGGTGCGTATGAGGGTTAAGAATTACTATGCACACGATTGCCTTAAAGTATCTGGACATTCGCGTGTTTGCAGATATCCAAAATATCGATTTACAGAAATTCGTCTGAAATTGAAAATCGACTAAACGGATTATTAAAATGATTATTAAAATGCTTATTAAAATAAGCTAAGCTTATTTTAATAACCTAAAATAAGATTATTAAATAAAATGATTATTAACATAAGAAGATCGAGCGAATAAAGATCGTCGAACACGATGAATGGACGATGCTGTACCTTCAAAATCGATTTCATCTTGCAGGTCGAAGGATCGCGGTGGAAATAAACGAGCATCGTTGAAAGAAGATATTGAATAGTCCACAGGATCGGACATATTAATAGAAGCCAATAAACGACAAAAGCCTATCCTGTCCAGTGGCGCATAACAGGGCTGTTATGCTCGAAGCAGAGAAAGATATAGTTGCAAGGGCGACCGTCAGCCTCGGCAGTGGATTCAAATAACGAGCGTGAAATTGAATTCGCCGGGACACGATAAGAAAAGATCGAGACGTGGAGCGACGCGGTCGCTCGACAAAAGAGTTTCGCACGGTAGTTTCGCAACTGAGCGACGTTTTTACAATGTCCGGAGATAATGTCTTAACTGGCCGGCGCTTAACTTCGCGCGGCGATCTCGAGCGAGTTTAAATAGCCGGCCAAGTCGTTTACACTCTTCGCCAAAAAGTATGACCACCGCACCGGGGCCGGTGATTATACTGCCCTATACTCGCATTTGCATACGCCACGATGCTGCACCGTTTTTGCATCTTTCCCAGCCTTTTTATTGGAACGGGAAAGAGATGAGAGTAAAGCTACGTTCACAATGTTCAATCTGCTGGTCTCTTGTTCCAGAGATTCTGATGATCAAAACATTTTTAATAGCTAACGTGGTTCTCGACCCTTCGGTATCTCACAAATATGGCTACTTGTTGTTGTAAATGATCGAACCGTTGCGGCGCGAATAAAAATTTGTAAAATTCTGAAGATAAATTACGATCGATAACCAATTAATTAATTATTCTGATGATTAGTAAAAAACAGAAAATATTATACAGCAATACTAAAATTTATGATTTCGGCACACGGTTCGATCATTTATAGACCAACAGCAAGTTTTCAAATTAATTTAATTCGATGTTTCGATCCCTATGTGGATCATCTTCAATATTGTACAGCGTTGGTTCTTTCTGAACGAAAGATGACGAAAACTGTTCAGAAACAGTCGATCACCATGCAGCAGGAACACAACTTTCACGTGATATTTTAAGCATACAGTGGCTGACTTTTTTCCATCGCATCTGCAATTGTAGATGCATATCGATCGCAAGAAATAATCGCGATGTGAGACGGGCTTAACGCAGCGAGCTGGACAGCGAGTGACGAGACAAATAAAAAAAGGAACGACGTCGTCACGATGAAGGGTAAATATTAATTTCGTCGGACGCGTTGATGGCAGTCGCGAGCAAGACGAAACGAAGTCCGGTGATAATTGCGATAAACGGCCCCGGCCGCCGCGCCGATTCGTTAAAACTCCGGCAAGGCGATTACGTTCCCAGAGAAAATTGCGCTCGGTAGAAAGAAACGTCGAAAGAAACGATTACGACGAATCCCGCGGCCCTGGGAGCACCTTCTTCCCCTCGGGTTCGACAGCTTTCTCGGCTGGCAACATTCGACAATGCGCTTTATCGCTGTTCCACCGGTCGATCGTGGAGGGCCAACCTCGAAAAAAAGTACGCAATTGCGAACGTCAGGTGTGTATCGACGAATGTGATCGTTAATTTTAGGTAACGTGTCCCCGTCGATCGAAAGTGGGCTGAATTCTTCGGGAACCGAGGACCAACAGATGCGCCCGATATCGAGGAATCGATCTTCTTCTTCTTCTAATTGTTCACAGGGATCCGTCAATGTTAAAATATACCAGTGTTTCCCAAACTTTAGATATCTGTGTAACCCTTCTATAATTTTCGTAACATTGAGTAGCCCTGGTCAAAAAAAATAATTGAATATGCTTTAATAATAATCAAAATATATTTACTTTTTTCCGTTTTTAGTACATAAAAAAATAATAGTAAACGAAAAATGAAATTCATTGACAATAAAATATAAATAACATTCATTACAATGAATGAGAAGGACGAAATTGTTTTGTTATTTAAATTCGGAACACCCTGTACAACTAAACAATTATTCAACATTTTAATACATCTTTCCATGAAGAAATTGATTTGCTCCACAACAGAGTGGAAACAATTCTTCTTCGGTCGAATTTGGATGATGTTTTTAAGTTTGACTGTGAAGCGCGACTTCCATGTTAGCACGATCAAAATTGATCGTCCCTGGACCGGCTTCAAGCAGATTTTCTGGGGAAGATATAAACGTTTGCGAAGTCCATTCCGAATGGTTGCGTAAACGAAGCATCTTCCTTGGATTCCTTGACCTGTTACGTACGCGTAACATCGAAACATCGCGAACTTCGTTTCGGTAATGTAAATTCGTTTGGTTCGTGCCAATCGATTCACGCTGCACCTGCCATCAGATGCAAGACCGGTGGAACGTAGTCGTGGCAAGAAAAAGGAGAAAGAATTAGTCAAATGCGTCGCTTGAGGCAATCTTCAACTTCGTTGCTCGAATACTTTGTTCCTTCGCCGGTGTGATCGTTTGCGCAAACGTGCGTCGAGACTTCGTGGTTCTTGCATCATTAAATTACACACGAGTTGTCGTGTATCGTGCCAAAATTAAGAAAAGTCTCATGATCGAGAATACATTAAAATTGCGATTAAAATAATAACACGCGGCTATTTATAAAAAATCGAGGAAGAAATCGTGGGCGATCAAAGCCGGCGCGTGTACTCGTTAAAAATAAAAGTCCGCGGGTCAGCGTCGAGGCGCACGAGGACGTAAATATAGATCGATATTATAGGTTCAGGCACGTTTCTAGCGATCGAATATCTTCGCGGCAAGAAACGGACCTTTAACGTCTTAACTACGAGCTGGAACAGGTTTAGGAGCGAGCGACCTGGTGAGACGTGGTTCGCACCTTCCGCGAAAACGACGAAACGATCGACCCATAGCCGCGAGAATTGTTCGCTATTCCAGCAGCGTTCCTGTCGAGGGCTTGCAGAATTTCTATAGTAAATCACGCCAACCCTGATAGTATTTGACAGTAGATAAATCGAATGCGCTGATTGATTTTCATCGATCCACTTTTGTTTTCGAGAATTTCTGAAAAATATGTATTCATCGATTCTTTTATAATTGAAATAATTCAATTATCTTATGCGACGAATACAGCGACATTCATCGTCAAAGGTTAAGAGAGAAAATCAAAGAAGAATAAATCTGTTTATCCAATTTCGCAATCGCCACTACTGTTTCCCTCTCGCTTCCATCTCTTACACCATCCGTTTCTATTTTTCGAGGATCAAAGCCAACAACAGAGGGCCGCATTTCCAGAATACAAGGCTAACAATGAATTCCAGCGGCTAAAACCGTTTTCCAATAAAACCGTAGCCCATTCGTCTCGTTCTGGATCAACGCAGACGAAATAAACGCGCCCGTTATTATGCCACCGAGATTTATCGTCGGAAGAACGTTCGCTTCTCCGTTGTGCACGATATACAAACTGGCTGACGTTTAATCCCAAGGTTTTAGCTGGATGATCCCAAAGAAAGTCGCCATCACGGTTTCTTCTCGGCCATAGCGAGCTTATTGGAGTCGGTGTTACGTCGGGCCGCGAGCCCAAGATTTTCGCGTTCGAGGGCTCTCTCGGGCTAGACCAGTCTCTGTCCTTGCATTACGGATATTTCCGTCCGAAGTATTAGACGGTATAAAGGCAGAACGACGCCCCTCTGCCATTCCCGGCATGGCCAGACGCTGGCAAACGCTATGTAAAGCAGTCGAGCTATACCTTTCTGTCCCTTTTTTCCTGCGTAAACCCTTTGCGACGAAGATGCTCGCTGGGACACTCGTAATCAATTAAGAAAATTGAAACCACTGCAACGATATTATTAAAATTTTTAAATGTGTTTTTTAAATCTGCTGTCGAATGATAAGAATAATAATTGTGTTTGTCGATTATCGATCGTACTGTAGTTTATAACAAGGAGTCTATATGATATCGGCGCAAAGGTTCGATCAGTATTACATTAAAGTAATCGTGCTAGTTTGGTTAAACTTTCAACGTTTCGATCCCAATATGGATCCTTTTCAAGAAAGAGGAAACAACTTCGTCTGCTTTATGAAAAAATTAGAGACAGGAGTAGAAGCACATATTGTTTCAGTGCCAGTACACAAGTTACTGTCATAATAATAAGCATAAGAATGATCCTTCGTGTTCAAATCATGAAACACACATGATAACAGTATTTAGCCAACATACCACATATTTATCAAAATTATTTTGGTCCAAACTATGAACGCAAATCAAATGTTACTATTCGATAGAGGATTGCGATAAACATTCGGATAACGTTCGGTTGGTAAATGTTAGACTATGGTTTCTAGGAACATTGTCAGTGGGCGAGATTGACAACGTCTCGTTCTTGAACTTGAGGCGCATCGTTAGGCGGAAGCCAGCGAAACTTTCAGCCTACACGAACGCGCCGGTGACGCGCGATCGTAGGCGAGGAAACCATGTCGGAAATATCTCCGACGAGTTTTCAGCTCGACAATGTCTTATCGCGAGAGCGGACCGAGCGAATTCGCGCGCGTGCCGTTTTCGCGCGAAAATCGATTCTGGCACGTTCGGTAAACGGCGCCGCGTGGGTGAAATGTCGAACGGTCCCGACGAGCCGCGTCGCGATTACTCGAAACTACGTGACGTCCGCAGAAACCGTAAATGCGCTTGCTATTTATCCGGCCTGCCAACTCCGCTACCGATATCCGCGAGGCCTTACACGTTCTTCGCTCTATTCTGCGGGCACGTTTATATCTCGCGAGCTTCGTTCGGCCTACAGTTCTCGAGAAACTCCGACATTACCGCCGTCCACCTTGCTGTTGCATTTACCAAAATGCATCGTTTATTATTCATAAATGAGTCACAATATCGGAATATTATGTGCCGTTCAAATTCGTATGCACCGACAGGTTGCACATTTGAAAAATCATGCAATTTTATTAGCAACAACAGGTTTCTTCGTACCTGTGCAAATATATCTGCATCGGTGATCGTGTTTATTGAAAAATCAGTCGGAACCAAGGAAAAATTATGGAAGTGTATAATAATCATCCAGTCGACACAGGCATCGCGATTAAACGGTGTCCTAGCTGAGCCTTATGACAAATTCGGCGCAGTCAGCTGTCACCGTTCGTAATTTTAGTAGCGAAATGCAAAGCTCCTCCGCGTTCTAAAGCGCCCCTGGCACATCGCAGATATCCGCGCGGCGACGATGCAGAATCGCGCTTGGTTAGTGCACAGTTTACATTTTCCGACCGATTAATAATGTGCCGTCTGCGCGTCAAATTGAATAAGCGGCCGGACATTCGTCAAGCTACCGCGACCGAGTTACCAGCTCCCAAACAATCTGCCGTTTCTCATGGGATTTCGACCGGAGCCGACGCTTGTAGGTTGGCCCGATAGGCTTCGAATCAGGCACGTCCGATTGCGACATGCGACAACCTTGTCCATTGGCTGACATTCCCGTGCCGATATGCAGAAATCGCTGTTTTACTCGCGATATGGCAGGTAGACTTTTTTCAGTTGCTTTTCACTGGAATTTTTTGTGCAGATTTTTAGATAATTTTGATCAAAACAGTTCATATTTATATATAATTTATAATATATTATAATTTATAAAACCTGTTCATATTTATAAATGTTTCTTATAATCTTGTTCTTGAAGGAACATTAAAATATTAACAACTATATGATTCACAGTGATCAAGAACGTTTCTACATTTATTTACGAATCTTTGTGGAAATTGTTCTTGGATAGACTCCAGAATAGTCTCGTGTTTTCGTCTTGTCACTTACAGAAGGTTCAAACATAAACAAACAAGGTTCAACACAGTGCAAATTTTACAAACTGTGTGCCCAATTTCTGTGACCTTCTGTGATCTATGGAAGAGGAGCATACAAAGTAAAAACCCTGAACGAGTTAACAAGGTAGCATGCAGTTAGCAACCTGTCGCGAAGTTTCGAAATCGAGCAATTTGCAGCAACAATGTTGTCGAGAGTCCAAGTCTCAAGCCCTCCTGAGACATACGCGAGAACCACCGAATGGTATCAAGTATGTATTACGACCGGGACAAATCATGCCCGTTATTCTCAAGGTTGCGGATAAATCCGGCGAACCAGTTAGCAGGGGCAGCGTAAATATCAGAATTGAAACGAGGCGGTTCGTGACGCGACAATCTGCGCTTCTGATGTGGATGTGCAAAAATAGCCAATTCCAATTTGTTCCATGTCCGTAGTCCGCTCCGCGCGTTCAACTTTCTGCGAACGTTCTGGCCAATCGAACTCGCGCTCTACACCTGACCATCGATATCTATTCCGATCAACGATATATTACTTGGTCTCGAACTAGATCATTCCACCATGGATCTAAATGTTTGGGTAATCTTACATGTTTGGCTAATTATTTATTATTATATTATTATTATTACTTATAATTATAAACGGGCTGAAGCCCCATTTTACATATGAGAAAGATACAGACTACTCGTATAAGTATAATAACAAAGAAGGGACATGCACAGAAAGGAAAATTTTGATAGTGGTACAATCGATATTATCATATAATCCTGTGTAGTTGTATTTTAAATTTTAGTAATGAATTATTAAAAAAATCTATACGATTATAAATAGTGCATGATTAATTAGTCCATAAGCCGATTGTAAGGAATAGCCATATTTATTAAAACCAATCGTTGACAGACGTAAAAATAAAATTCTTCTCGATCGAAAATAAAATGTATAATAAATTTTATTTATTAATTAAATTATACGACTGATTGATCGAACTGTGCGCCGAAACCACAAAATTTATTGACAGACGTGTTTATCACTGTCGCGTTCGTTCTGATCTGTCTTCCTTTTTAAAATTCTGTTGTTATTCTCAATTTTCTACTTTTATAAATTTAACTACATATAGGGTTGTCTACTAATATGCATACAAACACACATTCACCCCTATAGTTCAACCAAATACTCGCATATAATATTCTGATACCTGGACTGTGAATTTTTTACGTTCTCAGCGAATGCAACCCGGTTTCCGGATACATTTTACGTGATTGCACCGCAGCGCAGTTGTTGCCACTTTTGTGCAGGCGCGTAATAAAGCGGCGGTTGTTACTTTGTATCGTCGCGGCGAAGTGGCAATAATTACGAGATGAACGCGCAATAATTTGCGACCGGATTCCCGGGCGGAGGTGCCCACTATTTGATACGTGCACGAGTTATGGAGTCATTAAAGCGAATATGCCGGGCCCGGCACGAACCGCGGGAACGGCTGTCATCGCGACAATAATATCTGCACGCGTGCAGCTTCCAATTTTCTCGGGACAGCCGTACGAGAACGTTACGACTCGATAAACTCGCTTGTTCCCAGGCGACATCAGCGACCGAACGGTGCAAAGAACGATGTTAAGCTGTTGTTCTAACCGCCGCATACTTCTGTAGGACCTGCAGATGAATTAATAAACCGTGTCGAATACCTTTGTCGTCCGAGCTCGTCGCTTTACAATCTGAACCCCTTTCGATTTTTATCTCCGAGCAAATTCCATAAATTAGATAATTGGATAAATGATATAAGGCATCGGCAGGTGTCATTTTTGTAAACAATTCTCGTACGGTGCCCGAAATATTCGGGCCATGTTTTTGTCTCCGAGAAAAATTCCATAAATTAGATAATTGGATAAATGAAATAAGGCATCGGCAGGTGTCATTTTTGTAAACAATTTTCTTGCGGTGTCTGAAATATTCGGGCCATTAGTTCCCACCGCTATCTCTAACAAACGGGCTGCGAATGCAGTTAGAAGTGTCGGCGCGCATCATCGACATCCATCATTTAAAAATAAATAAACATCTATTTGCCGAGGGAATTGGCCGGTAGACGATCGCGACCGGAAGGCAGCCAATTCGTCGGTGGCGCACAAAGAAGCGGCAGGAAGCGGATAATGGAAAGTTGGGTGATTTTGGCAAGATTCGAGACGTCGGTAGGGTGTGATCCCTCGTGGGTTAATTTCGTTCGTAACATTGGCATTGAATCGTTTCGTGCTCGACAGTGGCCATTATCGATCGTTCGACAACCAGCGACCACTTGCTACTGGAATGCATCGCTTCGATGAAAACCGAGCAACATCGACGACGAATCGTCTGCCAGAGACAACAAGTTGGTAAGTTACTATGCTTGCTCGTAAGATAATCCATTCTTTCAGCGAACGAACGATCCGCTGATCTGCTAACCGAGGAAAAAAGATATCCAAAGGGAAACGGTAGAATTTTCGGTGATCGTGGAGGAACAGCAGGGAATCCGATAAATTTGAAGAACAGTGGTGGTCGATCATAGATAATCCATTCTTTCAGCGAACAAACGAACAAAGAAAGAAGATATTCAAATGGAAACGGTAAAATTTTCGGTGATCGTGGAGGAACAGCAGAGAATCCGAGAAATTTGAGGAACAGAGGTGGTCGTTCATAGATAATCCATTCTGTGAGCGAACGAACGATCAGCTGTCCCGCTGACCGAAGAAAAAAGATATCCAAAGGGAAACGGTAGACTTTTCGGTGATCGTGGAGGAACAGCAGGGAATCCGACAAATTTGAGGAACAGTGGTGGTCGTTCATAGATAATCCATTCTGTGAGCGAACGAACGATCAGCTGTCCCGCTGACCGAAGAAAAAAGATATCCAAAGGGAAACGGTAGACTTTTCGGTGATCGTGGAGGAACAGCAGGGAATCCGACAAATTTGAGGAACAGTGGTGGTCGTTCATTAATCCCGTGTGACAGGCACAAAGCTGTTTATACGAGTGGCACGGCAAACTGGAGCAACGCGACAGGTTCTCCAAAATGGCGGTCGAGAAAAAGGCAGCGACGAGAATGGTATTTCGTTTGGGTACCATCCAGGTCACGCAGCGGCCGGCAATGGAGTCGAGGGTGTAGGGAAGCGGGGGAGGTTGGGCGAACGAGAAGTGGCAGAGGAGGAAGAAGAAGAAGAAAGACAACGAGAGACAGAAACGGTTGACGGAAGAAACAGAGCGAAAGAGGTTGGGTTCTGGCCCCGTGTTGGGCTCATTAAGGGCTACAACGGTGTGCAAGAGGCTGCTCGCTTCCTAGACCCGACGCCAACTCTGCACCAGGCGTCGTCATATCTTGTCCGATCATCGTTTTTCATCTGGGAGCAGCCTTTGTTCCGGCCGTGGCGTGGCTCCGTAATCCGCGTTATTAAGCGGCCCGTTGTGTCACCTGATATTCCGTCGACGCGTGAATTATGATCATCCACCGACTAGATTCGTGACCAGCCTCGAGAATAATCCTCCTCGGGAATCTTCCTTCCATATGTAAGACGAAAAGATGATGGACGAGCGCGAATTACATGCACCAACTACACTGACCACTTCGTTTTTCCTTGGGGAGCAATTATATTAGGCCTAGCCGAAAATAAACGAGATTTCTGTCGCTTCAACCACTGCCGCTTGCTTCACAGTAAGTTCTTCAAGGTTTCTCAGGAAACTTGCGGATCTTTGTGCACGAAATACAACTCTCTTGGAGCAGGGGTTAACAAAACGCGTTCAAGTTCGTTTCCAGGATTCTAGCATGCCCTTCTTCTTGGAAGGAACATCTTGCGGCTGGTTACTCGCGTTGGGGAAAGGGATATTCATAACGGCGAGGAATGGAGCGTGTCTACAGGAACATCCTGAAACTCAAGGGGTGTCACAAATAACAGGAAGATTAACGAGGAACGATTTCGATGGGGTTGTTGCTCTCTCTATCCCCATCACCGTAGACTTATCACTGTTTAATAACGTTTTTAGCTTTCAACTCTTTGTTAAAGGTTATTTCGCAACGGGACCTACAATTTATTAAGGTGGGTTTTGAGCCACCTTGGACACCGCAGTATTAGATGGCACATGGAACATTTCCAGAGGTATTGACGGCTGGATTAAGTTTTTAGCATTAGGGATGGTTCTAATCTCATCAGGATCTCTAATCGCGCTAGTTCGGTTAACATTTTAGGAATGCGATCCATATTGTGTGGAAGCGGTTCATTGTATACTAGCAACATCTGCGCGCAAACGTCGGCCCGATGAATCAATGCCGGTTACAGCGATGCAGCAACGAACAGTCGGCTGCTGTATAATCCGCGCGATCTAATTTCGTGAACCATCCAACTCACTGACTCACTTGGCACGTCTCGGCTCGAGTATTCTTTCCGCAGCGACGCGTTGTCGTTTTCGTGGAAGCTTCCCGATCGCGAGACACCGGGGAAGGTCAGGAACTTTGGCCAACTTGCGACAGAAAAAAAGGTGGTGGACCTTTGACCTTTTCTGTGAAAATTTTCACGCGCGTACTACTAGAAAAATTGTACAGTATGCATCACAACAGGTGGTAGGAATTTTTTCAAGGTGGATTCCCATTGTTGCCTTCGTCCTTCCATCGGTCAAGAAGTCAACCGAGGCCTGTCCGATTATAATGGTTCAGTTCTAAAGTAGTATCCATGTATTTACATGTTTCGCTATCCAACACCGTTTACGCTGCACTTTTAAATCACTTTTACGAGCGCCGGTGGTTCCAGAGCATCCTAAACTCGGCCTGGGATCGAGCATCAAGGTCAGCGATCCGTAAAAAAAGATAATGGAAGTTTTGCAGACCGTTTTACGGGGCGTCGTTACAATGGCCGTTACGGGATAGTAAACCGTCGGTTCCAGGGATGACTGCCATTACGTAATACCTTTGTCATTGCGACGACCTTGAGCTTCTTCTATTCTCCCTCTGTTTTGTTTTCAATCGCATCAACCTGTTTGTCCCATCGAATGTCAAAATCACGAGCGTGGTTTGTAAGAAAAGTTACGATCATCAACGTTATAGTTCAGTTAATAGGAATTAATTTAGCAGCGTAAGGTTCGATCAATTTCTACAATTAAGGGTATGCTTACAAACATTTGCTAGAGTTGTAGAAATTGATCGAACCTTGCGCTGCTAAATCAATTCCTAATATCTTAATATTTCGATCGAGATAAAAATTACTTTACAGTTTAGTGTTGTGTTTACGGGTATGGTGGAGGGGATGAAAGGCGAGCGAAGGTCAAAAGAAGGCCTTGAGGTTCGATTCGTCCAGCGTCCTTCGAAAATAGAGGATGCTCTGATCGATGTTTGCTTTTGTCTAGCAAGGGTAGCAGGTGCTAGGTGTTCGTTGAAAGGGAAGCAACAGGAAGAGGAGCGACGCAGGGTTCTCGGTTCACTGGTATCGTAAATGAAACGGAGACCTCGGGGACGAGGTGGATATACACCGTTGGCGATCCGTTTATTTTTACAGCAATGCCAGGGTGAATGCTCCGCGGAATGTTTAGCTTCGGCACAGATCTTGCGCGCGTATATACAGCCGCATCACCTATCCGACCGTGTAGGTATCGGCGGCCACCTATAGCCCGCTAACTAGACACATGATTCATAATTACGAGATACACATTTTAATCCGCACAACCGATCTCTCGTCTAATTGTGCCAATCAATCTTGTCAAGGCAAAACATCTGGCATTTTACTTTACCTGGTTCCCCTTAATTTTACAAATGCGGTCCTCCCTTCAGGTATGAATTATTCTAATTATTCTAATGAATTATTCTAATCGTGCGCCCGTCTTGTAGACACCTCCGACTTCGTCTTCGTATATTAAAATATATTTCTTCCACCGTCCACGTATATAATTATTTACACGTAACCCCTCAACAAATTCTCCATCGAAACTAGAATGACTCAATGTTTGTTTACTATGATATCATGTAATATGTATTTCCAAGAAGGCAACACTGTCGTGTTTCACAATTCTAGATACGATAAAAAACCGTGTCCCATTGTGATGATAATACAGAGCCGCGACAACGCCGATCCAGATAAAGGATTCGAAAAGAAAAAATGCGAGAAAAAAGCCGAAGAAGAAAGAGAGGAGTTCACTATATTTACGCGTAAGCGGGGCTGACTCTGCTGAGGTTGTCGGTCCATTAGCGATGTTTTGCGCGAGCAAAGTGCGTGCGAGCACAGCTGTTACCACGTAAACCATGCGTACGGCTGCCAAGAGCAACAGGAGATCGGTCGGCCGTGCGCGCGAGAGGGGTGCGTCGAACACAGAGAGAAAGAGAGCAAGGGAAAGAAAAGAGAGAGAAAGGAGGGAAAGATGGCGAGATTATCTTCGATCTCGTTCGATAAAGGCGCCTATCGTCGCGCCGCCGCCGTCCCACCGCCACCTGTCCTATCGATCGTCAACAACTCTCTCTTCTCCTCGATCCTCTCTCGCTCTTTTGATCTTTGTCGTTCGCCACGGGTCGCTTGATTGAAGCTGGATAAATTTATGGGGGATTGTTTCTCAACGAACACCATGTTTCCTGCCCGGTTTGTCGAAAGATCCACTAACTTTCCGACGCTGCGCCTTTTGTCCGCTCTGAAGAGGATCGCGAAGACCGGCTCGATACCTTTCAATGTATCGTCGCTACAGCGAATTACATAATCGCTGTTGATACGATCGAGCCTAACAGAAATCAATTTCCGCGAGGATCAATATTTACAGAATTTTCGGAGCGGCTCCTCTTACGTGACTCACTCGGAACCAGGTATCGCGTTCCCGGTTCGACAGGAATGTTAACGAGTCTCGAACATTTATGTACCACTTGGCAAAAGTTTGGAATAATTCACAGTTCCAAAGTGATCTTCCCGAGATGCGAGAGACGCGGTTTAAGTTCGAGGATCCTGCGACTTCCGGAACAGGAAGATAGGAGGCCATAGTGGCTTCCAGCGGCCATAAATAAGCCTAATCGCCAGAGTCGAAAATAGAGAGAGCTTCGCGCGTCACGTTTCTCTTTCTCGTTCCATCTGTCCGGTCCCTTATCGTCACGTCGCGTGAAAAAATAACGTCGCCGACGTCCGACGTCGCCATTAACGAATACCCACCTCCGGCGATGTCAATGGAGGCGAGGAGGAAAACAAAAGAACGTGAAAGATCGCGCGTCAACGGATCAAACCGAAAAGACAAATCCTAGAAAAGACGAAGGCTTTACGAGATTTCGCTTCGGCCAGACACACGATGCATCACGATTCTATTTTTACGGGGAATCTATTAATAAGCACCGTGCATTTCCCTGTTTGACGATTATACATCGGCCGCGTAACATTCGGGAGCTAAGAATACCGGGCTGTCGTCAACCATTCAGTCCCCGGGATGAATAAAGAACCGAGCTGCACTGTACTTTCGCCGTGCGTGCTTTTCGCGGGCTATTGCTGGCGCATTGCGGTTGGTTAAGGATTAGTCATTGAGTCGTTCGATTATCATTCTAAAATTGAACGCCACGGACCTTGACTGTAGGCACCCTGTGCCGCGTGCTGCACGCGGAAATCTTGGACAGCCTCGTGATGCGCTGTGCACTTGAGACGGAACCCTGGCACTGCGATGCGGTTTTTTCTAATAATTCGAGCGAACAAACGATTTTTCCAGGAGACTTTCCAAAGGTCCTATTTCGTTTCTTGAAATTTCTAATGTTAAAGCGATCTTCCATCATAGAAAAATTTAAAGAAAGAAACAAGAGGAGTTTACATGAAAATTCTGATCACAAATGACGATTACTACCGACGGAGTTTCAAGACCGTCGCGAGTTTAGTGGGTGACAACGGGGTCGTTCGTATTCTTCCACCAAAGAAAAATTTAAAAAAAGAAACAAGAGGAGTTAAGATGAAAATTCTGATACAAGTGACGATAATTTCCGACGGAGTTTCAGGAGCGTCGCGAGTTTCGCGGGTGGCAACGGGGTTCGTTTGTATTCTTCCACCAAAGAAAAATTTAAAGAAAGGAACAAGAGCAGTTGACATGAAAATTCTGATCACAAGTGACGATAACATCCGACGGAGTTTCAGGAGCGTCGCGAGTTTCGCCGGGGTCGTTCCGATTCCAAAGAGTAAATTTGCCATGATCGAATAAATTCTCGGGTTCTACTGATCGAGCATAAAGATCGCCGGTGGCCGAGTCCAATAATAAACCAGGCCGTATCGTCGGTGAATAAAAGAGAGATGGTTCCGGCAGCGTTCAGGGGGAGGCTTGGAAAAAGCCAGACGCGATCGTTCGGAGGTGTGCACGTAATCACGGCGACGTAACTCGTACACGAGGTGTAACGTAAGAGAACGCGGTGAACACGCAATACGTACGTGCCGGCGTCCACGCACACGAACACCCGCCAAAAGGAATCCGAAGGTGTGAGGGTGTCGCCGTTTGGAAACCCGCCAGCGAACGGAAAGCACCGGGAATACGAGGGAGAACCGACTCTGCCCACGCATCCCGCATACCGTCCCGATAAATAATCGAACTAGGCGTCGCTAGAGACGACCGATGCCAAATCCGAGTCCAGATTGTCCTGCGAAGGTCGTCTCTTGCGAGGGTGGCTTTCTAGATAAGAGACTACCATTCGATCCTCGTCGGTTTCGCCAATTTTTCTTTTTTTTATTATTATTAATTAACGTTGCTTTTTTTAATTCTTACGTGAGAATTATTTCGCGATGGGACCTACAGTTTAGAATAAAATATATTATTAGTAACCATTCATATGATTAAACAACAAAGCGTAAATCTTAGGTACGAAACACCTAAAATTCATGACTACGTTTTATGATTTTTCCAATATATAATTTAGTTTCTGCTAATTTTTTCTTCACAAATTTATGTCATGTCAAATCATAATTCATGATTAAACATAATCATAATTCATGTTCTTCTGCAATTATCTGCAGAATTTAGGTGAGAAGATTAACATAGATTTCTTGCGATTAAGGGTAGCTAAGGAGACTGAGGGTGGTCTTCTTGTAACATTCTATTTACTGCCCAACTATATGTATATGAAAAATTTAATTAATTGATTTGTTGGTAATCTAAAGTTTCGAGTGGCGGTCCTCATCGAGAAATGCCATCGGTCCATCTTCTGGAACGACGTAAACCAAAGTTTAAGCTCGTACAGCAACTGGTTGCTCGCGTATCTAGGCATCTGTTCGTGATTACCAAAAATCGGGCACATGCACGCGATACACGGTTCCCGAAATCATCGAAGCATGTTTGCGCAGCGTACATTGTACAAGAATCGCATTACCACGTACGCTTGGTTTCCTGTCATCCAGAGCGATCAAGACGAAGTCTATACGACGATCCTTGGACAGGATGGCGTTAAAAGTGATTCGTAGGTTTGCGAATGGCTCGTAAACGTTGAGTCTACCAGCTGTCGATGGGAAACAAGTCTAAATATAATCCAGGCTAGCCTCGAGGAGATACATTCTCGCGATCTGGACAATGGAGGTATGCTCACCTTTTCAGAACTTCGAACTAAGTCCCCCCAGACACTTTTCTAGCTTGATTATTTATTGAAATCGTAAAAAGAGCATGAAAACTGTCGGCAAATAAAACATTCTTTTAATCTTTCTTTCATTCGAAATTATAACCATCCATTTTTATCATAATTGAAGTCATTAATTTGTACTGCCTCAAATTCTTATTCGCAGAATAAGATACAAGTGCGTAGTCTTCGTAGAAATATTTTTCAATTTCAGAAAATGGCCAACGGATTCCCCAACACGACCACCTAATCTCCAGTTCCAGGACCCACTAAATCAAAAATTTCGACGGTCTCGTGAAAGCTAGAGCGTGAAAGACGCTTTTAGACCAGAATTTATGGAAGAACGTGGAGCACAGTGTCCCTCGATCGCGATTGTCATCGCCCACGCCGCTGGATCCTCCAACGATCGCAACCTTGAGGAATATCGGCACAGACAAATATAAAGACAGAAATAATACTGGACGTTACGTAACGGGCCGGAATAAAAAAACCGGAGATAAAGACGGGCCAATGGCGAACGATATTTCACTGTCCATCGGCGGGCCGTTCCTCTTTGAAGAAGACCCGCGATCTCATAAAAATGAGAAGGTTCCGAATGGTCGGTGTTTCTCGAGCTGATCGGGAATCGCGAGAAACATCTGGCGATGACGTTCTTCGACGTTCCAGAGCCATTCCAGAGCTAGAACTGTTCAACCTGCTGACAATAAGAACGAAGCTACCTCGAAGATATTCGTACAAAAAATTTTTAATGGAAAAATCGTAGGAAATTCAAAGCCGCGAACAACCACGTGAAAAGAAGACCGAATCAAGCGAGGCTGTCAATTAACTCGTAACAGGCTGTTTATTGGAAGGGCACTCACCCTCAGCGCCCAGTCCCTGGGCTGATTAATGAACAAAGTAATTAAAAGGGGCGGACGTTCGTTAACGACAAGGTTCTCGAAGGATGAGGGAACAGATTCCTCGTAATCATCGGGCCGTCCCTGGGCCATACATCACCGTCTGGTTGTCGGTGTACAATGGATTCGAAATCCTGAATCCCTTCTGGTGTAACCAGACCGTGAACGTTCACACAAGCTCACAAACAACCATTCAACTTACAAGCATATCGACTCTTAATTCGTTTACTCCTAATCAGTCCCTACATTCACTGACCCGGGCGCACGATATAAAAATTCTCGATTATGCTTTATTGATACGAGATTGAAGAGATATTGATTAGCCTCGTGGAACCATAAAATCGCACATTAGTTGATAAAAAGAATTTCTAATTTAATTCTCGCCATTTATACTTTGGCGCCACACGAAAGTCTCGTTTATTTTTGTCATAAACGGGTAAAATTTGCCGCCTTTATTTAGTATTGAACGAGCTTGTGCCAAATGCGACGGACTTCGTTCGCCACTCGCGAATCTACACTTTCCGGTGTTCTGCACTCGGGGACAATTGTCTTTTGATAAACAAGACGAATGCAGTCACGGTTACCGCGGCTCTAAGCAGGACTTTTATTTCGGAACGGTTACCGCAGATGAATGCACGGTGCTCAATGGCTGCTTTTGTTCGTCGTCGACGTCCACGACGCGGAAGAGCGCCATTAGCGCTACATAGTCCTCGAGTTTAATTTTGAAGCGCGACGAGAGAGGAAAAGTGGAAATGCCGCGAATGAAATTGTAACGAGCACCTCGAGCCACGATCGTTAAAGTCTCGCGGTTTCACTTCCGAAGAGAACGCAAACCTAATGTTTAACCCTTCGCTGCACAGTATATAAGTAAACTAAGAATGTGTTTCCTTACTATGTTTATTTATGTTTATTTTTTTTTTAAATATTGTTCTATTTTTTAAAAATATTTTTCTCTTAAACAAAACACAAAAACTGACCATCTTATAAACGATCTCACATCGTACAAAAACCAAAAACTACATAAAAAATCATTTTTGCAGCCCTCAATAAATCGAGCAAAATAATTCGAAAGAAATGAGAACGAAATTTCCAGGACACCATCGAGTTTTTTCCGCGAGAGAAGAAATCTGAGGAATATCGCGGTATATTTGCGGGAAGATTGGTCGATGCGGCATCCGTTTATTTGAATTTCTTTCCGTTCCGATCGCCTATGCAAACACCGAAGCGTTCGAGAATGGTAACGATCACTTCGTGTATTGGCCTACTTTTTTTCTTCTTCATCTTCTTCTTCTTCTTTTTCTTGATCTTACTCGCCGACGATCGTACTCGGCCGATCGTTTCGCAGCCATATCTCTTTTTGTTTCTCGAAATGTCGAACCGGACTCCGGCCAGATGGCCGCGATTAAAAAAAAGATTTTGCTATGCCGCGCCCGTTTCTTATGTCTGCATCGGGAATTCTTAAACAAAACTTATAAACACCGCTGTGTCCGTGTGTTTTCAGCGAACATTCGCGAGACAGATCTGTTCGCGATCTACCGTAAAACGTGCATAGAGCATCGAATTTCGAAACATTTGCTCGTGTACAGCAAAAATTCATCGTTAATGCGGTATGGTCTGCTAAAATTTTTACGAAGAAAGTCATTGTCAGCAGAAATCATTCTCGTTCTATTTCCTCCCTTCAGTCAATATTTTTTCTATCGGCGGAACACGAAAAGCGTAATACATAGGTCCACCGACGACTCCAATCAAGAAATCCAAGATTAGATCTAATAGGTTACGGGAAATGGATTGAAACATTTGTTTTCAAAGAAAATACGGACACTGACTCACGGAAGTATTCGTGGGGGCTAGTAGTTGGCATCAAACGATCGATATTCTTTTTTAGAACCCGCAACTGAAAATCTTCTCTGACAGAAACGCGCTACCAATACACGCTAATTACGTTCTCGGTTCGACCTTCATTGAAGAAAAATACTACATCAAAAATATTAAGCATTTTTTATTTCATTCCTCGTCTATTTTATAAAAAAGCGAAACTTCACAAATGAAATAGAATAGGTGACTCGAGTTAATCAATTTTGAAGAAGCTCACGTCAAATTCCTTGGAGAAGAATTTCGCAAATCCGTGTTAGAGAAGCAAACAAAGGTTGTTCGAACGATTACGCGTGTTTATTGGTCTCATCGAGGAACAGGGAATCCAATTACGACCATACCGACCTCGTCGGGCCGATGAATAAACGTATTGTCGAGTGACGGATGGCAGCGGGGTGAGGCGCGACGGTGACGGAAAGAAGGCATGAATCCAGGTGGATAAGGGGCGCCTCTATTCGCAGATAAGAGGGTGAATAACCGGGGATAAAAATACTGTCGGTTGGAGCGCGAGAGACGAAAGAAGGAGGAAGAACAGAGAGAAAGAGAGAAAGAGAGACAGAGACGTAGAGAGGGGAACCTGCTAGTTGGACGTGGTTGCCATCCGATCGGAATGCGCTATGCGCACTCGCCTTGGTCTGCCTCAAGCCTGGTCCAAGTGTCCGGCCACAGCCGCGGAATAAATGACCCACAGATAAAATGGCCTCCTATTCGTCCCTAATTAACACTTTCGTAGCCGGTCGCTCCCTTGCGCTGCTAACTACCGTCGCTGACTCCACTGGAGTCACCCTCAACGAGGGCAAATCAACCGAAGATGACCATTTAAACTGTACGAATATTTTTGTGTATGCGTGTCAGAATTCGTAACAGTGAAATTAATTATAGTTCGCGAAAAGTAATTTCGCAACCTCTAGACACCGGGTTTAAAAGTTTTTCTATGTCGAGCGAAACGTTATTCAGCTTTTCGGAATCTTCGTATTCGAAAACAGTGACAATTTCGAGCTGACGAGACCTTGACTTTATGACAAATCACAGAAACCTTCGAGAATATTTCGCACCGCGTTGGAAATGATTCAACTGGCTGCTATCCACTTTTTGCCTGGACAAACCCTTGAAAAGCGATTGCAGAAAGGATTAATATAAAGGATCGAGAAACAAAATAATTGAATCATCGTCGGCTGAATTCTTCTCAGAGAACTAAACAACATAATTGAAAGAAATAAAGTATCCGTTTATTCTCAATTTATAGTTGTAGCAGTGACGAATAAATTTTGTTAAACATCTTATTTACAAAAACACCATGCAAAGCAGACAAAATGGTATGAATCAGGTTGACTGGCACAGGAACGCATCAAACTCGATAAACCTGTCACACCGACCAAACAAACTCCTCGGCGAGAAGTGGTGCACGTGGAATCGGCAGCAGAAACGGCATCAAACATAGCTCCTGCAATGGGTGAGGGTGTTAATAATCGGCTATAGCGAAAACCAGGCGAAAACTTTATTAAATCGTGTTAGTGGGGGTAGAGGGACAAGAACGTCAAACGTCCTAGGTCCTCGATCACACAAGATCGGAAGACAGTGATCGCGGGAATGATCCAAACGTTGTTCGTGTCGTACCGTCACAGTGTTTACAGCGCTTTGCCCTCGGCTCAGGCATTCTGCGGTGACCTCGTGACCTCACCGATATTCCATCGTCGGTCCCTGCACTGTACACACTGCCAACACACAGAGAGACACGGTTCACGCGCGCACGCAGCCCCGCACGTGCACTCCTCTAAGGGGTAGCTGCACGGTGAGCAACAGATCGACGAAGACGACAGCTTTGGGCCGAGAGGGGGCCACCCCGAGAGAAGTCCTCCTCTTCAGGGACTTCCTCGTCCTCCTCTTCCTCTTCTTCTGCTTCTCGCTCGCGTGGCCGCAGTAGGAGCCACTGTTTTGTCGACAGACACATCGGCAGATCCGCGAACCTTGGCGAACTGTCACTAGGCCGGCATCGCTCGTCCGGGTGGTTTCTCGAGCGAACGATCCACTGGATCACTGTCCGGCTCGATCATCGCCACACGACAGCCTTGGATCGCGGCGATCCGACGGAGGATCGATCGTCTCACCGGCCGGACATGTTCAGGGAAGTGGCTATGGTTAACTTGGTCACTGGGTTACTTGAGTTAAGCTCTTGGATTTGGAAGGTCCATAGTCGAATGGCGAGTCCCTTTCTTTGATGGGGCTGTCGACGATCTGTAACTCGGAAAGGATTATTTTAAGGAATTATTGGGAGTAGTAGGTTAGAGGATGTTCACTTGGTCACTGGGTCACGTAGTTTATGTCTTCAGTCTGTAGACAAGTTTGTAGAAAAGTTTTTGGTGGTAGCACGTTGGTCACTGAGTCACTTTGAATTAGGTCCTCAATTTATCAGATTCGTAGGTGATTTGGGACTAGAGCAGATCTTGCGATTATAAGTTTCTTTGTTGCTTGAGTCCAAGCCCTTGTTACCAGATCTCCCAAGATAGCTTTCCAGCCAATCCAAATTTTCCTTTTGTGACACTGGAAATTAGTTCTGGAGTCTAAAATTGATCTTCCGAGTAATGTACTATTTCCAAATGTTCCAGAGTGAACTTGAACTTAAGTTTAAATCCTCAGCCTACGCGTGTCTCGTCATTCAATCTTGAGTCTGTTTTATCATGAGAACATCAGTGAGTTAAAGGCTAGATAGATTTGATCCAGGTAGTATGCTATTCTTCAGTTCACTCGAAAACTAGGTCACTACGGTCTAAGTCCTTAGCCTACGAAGGTCCATAGCGTACGAGGATTCTAGTGGTCCGCAGTCTGTGAGCATTTATGTGCAACGTCGAGAGAGAGAGACGCCGAAGAGCCTTCCGGTTCCGGCTAGGCTTAAACTCTACAGGGAATGCAACGTTCTCTCGCTGCAGGAATGATACGTTCACCGAGAACAACAAGCTTTCTACCGACAAATGCGCCCATCCATTTATCTCGCCATGTTGCTTGGCACATCTGTCTCCTCGTCCTCTACATTTTCATCGACCAACTTTCCGATCAGTCCTCTAACGAACTGTCCTAAGATTGATTAACGATCACCATGGACCGACAGCATTGACTTTGCTCCGCTGTCTTTAATATTCCTCCTCCTCCATTTGGTTCTGAATCATCCTCAGACCATCGTCTCGTTAATCAAACTCCACCACGAGCATCTGCGCAATCTTCCTCGTCCGATCCTTCGCTGTTCTTCCGTTTACATAGAACCCTTCGACGTTCACACAATCGTGTTCACAGAGGACAGAATCTTCATCGGAGTCAAATTCAGAAGAACCGAATACAATCTTTAACGATTCGAGCAGGTTTCTTGGGTCCAGCAACCCCTATCCACGATCTAGTGGCCCAAGTTCTCCAAGCTCTTCAAGTTCTCCGCGCGAGATCCGTCGAAGAGTACAACCCTAGCCAACCACCAAGCGTCGATGTTCTCGATGCGCAAGGCCTCCCTAAGTTCGTCAGGCTCTGGAAGGACTGTTGCCCTTCCCAAGGTCGTCGATCGCGAGTATGGTTGCTCGACACCGAACGCGCGACTAAGCGACAGAGCGAAGAGGACGCGGAACGCAGAGAAAGAGAGACCACGCGGGGGTGCAACGTTTGGGGATCGTTCAGCGATCTTGTACGAGGACGCTGCGGGTCTGTTCACATCGCGAGGTGGAGGGCGTCTAGGTCGGCGCAGCGCCTCGCAGCCATGTCGCACACGCACTGACGGACGCTCGACGCCGGGACGCCGTCTTCGGCCGGACTCGGTCCACCCTCTCGGCAAGCGTCGGGACGCCTCTGGCGCCCAGCCAGAGACCGTGCTGTCTCGACGGAACGCCACCACGCGGCGCTCTCGATTCGAACGGATCCGACGGACCCGTCGAGATAACGATACCGCTCTTACATTCTCCTGAACCAGTCTTCAACCCCTTCTGGTCTCAGCGTTCTTTCTACACGATATTGCTTGACGAGGGGCTTTTCAAATATCCAGGGTGAAATCGCAGGACATTTTTAACCGACTTCGAAAAAGAAGGAGCTTACTCAATTCAACCTGTACGTGCCTTTTTTCGTTTTTTTTTTTAGATGGATGGACCAATCGGTACGAAACCTTTTGCATCTTGTAGAGTATGTCCCCAGGGTGGCCCCGTTATAAAATTGTTTTCATTTTTCTCATTCAAAACAACTTTTATCACACTTGTTTACAGCCGAGTGGAGTCGACACGTCGGATTTACAATAACCACGAAGTTCACCTAGGAACAGGTGAAAGATGGCCAGGGTAAATTGCGAAACCCTCGAGACTGGTTTAGGCTGCCGCTGATTTACGAATGACAATGACGTCCAGCTGCGTGCCAAAAGCCGCTGCTCCAGCCGCACGCGTTCAACATTCCTCGAAACCCGGTTCGCGACGATTAGGCGAACGGCTGTTAAAGTCCGCTCGTATAACACCGGCGTTGCAGTCCGTCGATAAGTTTCGCGGCTAGGAAACGTGCCGGCGAACAAACGAAGGCGGGGGTGGCGGTGGGGGTGGGAAACGATAGGGAACACAGGGGGACACTGGAGTAGGCGTTCATCTCTGTGTTTATCTCGCGAAAGGTGACGTCACCGGCCAGCATAAAGGAGACTCTAAACGCGAACAGATGGCCTTTATAGTTCCACCATAGATCGCACACGTTCACCTACTCGATTCACGAAACACGCCATCGCGATTCCGTCTTGCTGTTTCTTTCGCTCGGTTGCGCGCAGGTTTACGCGCAAGAAAATGCATAATTGATAATGAACATAAAGTTTCTTTCTTTTTCAAGAATTATGTACACGATAATGAGTGGCCCCGATTAGCAAAGAACCTGCCAAAGAAATAGCAGGGCAACGGTTAACGAGGCTAATCAATTAAACGCATAAGATCGTCTAACAATAAAATCTTTACTATCCCCTTTCATTTTAATGTGGCTGATTATAGATGTCTAATTCACGAGGTGGCTAAGATGTGGGAAAGGTTTCGTCGAAAACATCTTTTTAATAATAATTACGATTGGCTATATAGTTCCGCGATTTCGTCTACGCAAAGGTTAACGAAGTTCACCAATTAACTGCATAAGACTGCCTAACAATAAAATCTTTACAATCCCCTTTAATTTTAATGCTGCTGACTATAGATGTCTAATTCACGAGGTGGCTAAGATGTGGGAATGGTTTCGTCGGAAACATATTTTTAATTTTAATCGTCTAATAATAATTACGATTGGTTATATAGTTCTACGATCCCGATCAGAAACTTTCAAGTGCTCGTTATTTGCGCGATTCCGTCTACACATGGGAGTAAAGCTGACAATGAAACAAAGCTCGGCTCCGAGTAACCCTGGCGAGATGATATAAAACGGTTGTCAAGCACCCTCGGTGATTAATGATTGCCACATAGTTCAACGAGGATAGCGACGGTAGCGCGGCAATTGGTCGAGCGTACATTCAGATCGGTCGCCGCGCGCGGCCTCGCAATAAAATAGTCAGTTAACCAAGGGGTTCAGGACTATCGCCGCAAAATTTACGACGGTGCTTTACGAAACTTCAAAGCTTCATCAAGCGAGCTAGCGGAGAGCTGGTTCCACAGCGTTGTACACCGTGGTTAAAGGCTCCGGGTTTATACCGACACGGTCGCCGGTCCCGATCGCAAATTTCGCGCGCGCGCGGGCGCTCGCGTTCCCCGGTTAAGTGCGATCGTTAAAAACGGGGTTGCGTCTCGTAACCGAGGCGCGGACGGGCTTTTTCCAGCATTATTTCTTACGAGCGGCAGTTTAAATGAAAAGGCGTCGAGGCGGATCGCTTTGGGAGCCAGCCGGGCCGCGGACGAGCAGTTTTATCGCGCCGCTAACAAATAAACGGGGGACAGAGAGAACAGCCGGAAAGGAGAGAGCGGAAAGGGACCGCGAGAAAGTAACGAAAGTACATTTTATTGAGTCCCGCTTGAATACGGCACCGGTGAGAACGTACCTTACAAGTTCATAAATTCCGAGGTTTTCCTGGTGAACGCCTGCACCGGAACAATCCTTCCACTGGTTTATAGCGCGAGCCTTCCCCTGAAACAAAAACGCGAACAATCTGCTATTATCTCTACCGTCAACCGTATCAGACCCAACCATTGTAAGCTGGCTGAAAATTTGTTACTAACTAAGCAGTTTTGCAAATTAATATAACTTTTTTCGACGTTTCGGCCTATTTTAAGACCATTTTCAAGAATATATAATTGCGTCTGTAAAAAATAATAAATGTAAATTATATAATTCCGTGTCGAAAAGCAAAAAGAAAAGATGAAGTAACGAAAAACCAATGGTTTTATGAAGCAAACTTACTCGCTTAGCGAAAAATTATTTAAGCATTTTTTAAACCACGTGTTAACTACATGCCAGCATGATACATAGTTAGGTGCAATCGACAAAGAAATAGACGAGGAAATATGAAAAATGATGCGGATCGCCCGTTCAAAGGGGAGGTACTTCTAAATGGCACAATAGAATGGTTTCGGTGTAGCTCGAGAGAGAACCGGCTTGTTCTCAATCCCGGCAAGGACAGGAGTCGCGTCGAATTAACTGCGTAAGGTAACCAGTGCGAGAAGCATTGCCTAATGGCAACTACCGAACGACCTAGAACGGCCTTCGGCGGCTGCAACTACGCAATGGCCGACCAACCGCGACGTAGAAGGCGGTCGCTACTTAAAACGATGCCAATCCTCCTGCTATATTTTTTATTGGTCGCAGTTGAACGCTGTGAGAAAAACGCTCCCGCGTGGAAACCGTGAACCGGCAACGATTTATGACATTTTGCGACAATGTGCATGCCGACGGCAATCAAAAATCCCAAACAGCCCGGTCTACAGGGCTGCTCAACGACGACGCTGATTCGGCCGAATTTATGATCCACGCATGGCGTCGACGATCCAGTTGAATGGCTAAATCCGCACGATTATGACGCAGTTTTGCAGAGTGCAGTGCTCGTCGTGTAATTCCGTCACGTTTAATTGATTCATAAAACGTAGAAGGAAACGGCACGGCGATCGATAATATCCAGCCAGCGAGCGAGATAAATGAAACACGCTGTAGAGTGATTAAAGCAACAGTCGGCGTGGAACGCATAAATATTAATAACCAGTCCCTTGTGTGTTCTTATCTCGGTCACGAGATAAACGGAACGCCTTATGCATTAAACGTCAATACATAATTCGCAGGTCGCGTACTTTGTTGGTCGTCGAGATAAATGAAACATGCTGTATAACTTAAACAGACTCGTGTTCGACACCGTTGGCCCACCGAAAACGGTTCTTCTCGTTTCGTTTCTTCTTTTTCTGCGGCGTGTCAAGCCCGAAATCTCCGGTACACGATTTCTGCATCATCCTGTACCCTGTTCGAGCACGCGCGAGAGGAGAGAAACGACCGACGGTCGTGAGGAACAAGTGACGTAAATATGCGATAAATTTCGGGTCGGAAAGATTCTCTGGGTTCCCCGAAACAGCACGCTCCGAGTATAAATCGTCGCGCGCCGCGTTACAATACCAACAGCGCCTCGATTAATGTTTAACAAGGGTGTCCGAGTGAATTTCGCGGTCGGATCGGAAGCGGGGGACCTGCCTCTTTGTTTCACCTACCCGGTCCGATGCAAAGGAGGGCCCCCGAGAGCCTTAACCTAATTAAGGAAGACAAGACCAGCGTAAATCACCCGGGGCCCCGAGGAGAAAGCGATGACGAGAGATAAAGGCGCGAGGAGAGCCACTCCGCTTCTCTCCCGGGATTTATTTCTCTCCTGGATCGGGCCTGACCGGGCCCGACTTTTAGCCTCTTTCGCTCTTCCCGAGTGCTAGACTCCTCTCCTCGAACCTCTAAACTTTTATCACTTTCGATTATCTCGGAAATTGGCTTACATTTCACCCTTCGATTAATGCATACGGATATAGATGACGTGTTTTTTGTTATCAATTCAAATAACGCACAAGGGTTAATAATGCAAGTTGCCTCGGAGCGCAACAGTTGCAAAATGTTTGAGGTCGCAGCGACAACACTCGGTTGGTTCCTCAACATTTTCGATTATCTCGGAAATTGGATTGCATTTCACCCTTCGATTAAAGCGTACTGATATAGATGACGTGTGCGAATTGTTTTGTTTTCAATTCGAATAATGCTCGAGGGTTAAGAATGCAAGTTGCAAAATGTTTGAATTCGCAGCGGAAATACCCGGTTGGTTCCTCAACACTTTCGATTATCTCGGAAATTGGCTTACATTTCACCCTTCGATTAATGCATACGGATATAGATAACGTGTTTTTTGTTTTCAATTCAAATAACGCACAAAGGTTAAGAATGCAAGTTGCCTCGGAGCGCAACAGTTGCAAAATGTTTGAGGTCGCAGCGACAACACCCGGTTGGTTCCTCCGACTGCATATTCGCACGATAATAATAACAACGAGCTCGCGATTAGAGTAGTCTACCACCAGGAGTCGAAATGTTTGCAGACGTGTCGGTGCACGTGAAATACGTGTGCGAGCCGGGTCCGAACTGGGTCATAGTAGTACTCGTTAAACCTACGTACTCTCACCTCTGCTCGGTGCATAAATCTGCGCGTAGAAACGCACGTGCACCTTAGGGCGGGTACACACACCTGGGCGGGACGATGAAATTCGCGTCCCCGAGAGTTGGCGTGCTCGCAACAAATGGCTCTCGGCTCTTTGCTCTGTCAACTTCTGCCGCCGCGCCGCGTACCTACACCTCGTTCGGAATTGCAACACAGTGCCGGGAACTCGGGCAAGATGCGGATAGGGAACCGAAAAGGGAAACAAGCGTGAAGTCCGCTTTCTAGTGGACCTTAATTGAAATCAACCATAACGCCGCTCATTTTCCAATGCAGCTACCGTAAAGAAAATGTCTCTATTCGTGGATCATGTTTCTCAGCCCTGCATTATACTTGTTCCTCTAAACGTTATATTTATTTTACCAATATGTGTTGATACTACATGTCTTGAACCCATCCCTCGTAGAGGTCCAATAGCCAGCAGACGATGTAAATGTCGAAGACCGCTTTCTAGTGGACCTTAATTAAAATCAACCATAACGTCCCTCATTTTCTAATGTGGCCACCGTAAAGAAAATATCTCTATTCGTGGAGCATGTTTCTCAGCCCTGCATTATACTTGTTCCTGTTAACGTTATATTTATTTTTATCAATATTTGTTGATGCTACATGACAATTCACCATGCTGCTTGAAACCACCCCTCGAAGAGGTTCAATAGCCAGTAGACAATTTAAACGTTGATGAACCCAGGAAGAAGAGTCAGAGGAAATCAAACAAGCATGAAGTCCGCTTTCTAGTGAACCTTAATTGAAATCAACCATAACGCCGCTCATTTTCTAATGTGGCCACCGTAAAGAAAATATCTCTATTCGTGGATCATGTTTCTCAATCTTGCGTTACACTTGTTCCTGTTAACGTTATATTTATTTTTATCAGTATGTGTTGATACTACATGACAATTCACCATGCTGCTTGAAACTATCCCTCGAACAGGTTCAACAGCCACTAGACAATCCAAATGTTGATGAACCCAGGAAGGAAAGTCAGATGAAATCCTTCCCAGAATCAGGCTATGAAAAGAGATGCTGCGAAGAGACAACCGAGCGAACCGAACGCAAGATAAATATACAGTCGGTCCGGGAATACCGCAATCATATCGCGAACATTATTACTTTCGCGATAAGTGACAGCCTTCAGCGCGACAGACGGGGGATGGAGGAGGAAAGGGAATAAAATGAAGAAGCAAAAGAGAGATTTTCACGATGTTTCCATCTCTGTTCGCCCGCAGAAAAAAAGGGAATGGTTGAACGCGTGTCGCGAGTGTTCCCGCAAATCCCGTTTCGCATCGAGCACGGTGAAATACGCGTTCGTGACGCGTCGCCCGGTGTCCTCGCGCGACTGTGTACCCGGCTTTACACTCGGTGAGACGAGCGAAATGTTTTTCTTGGGCGCGTGGACGTAGTGGATGCGAAAAAAACGAGGGAAAGAAGTCACTCGTAAGAAAGTAAGAAAGTCAGACAGGCTCGGTTGGATATCCGGGGGTTCCGGCGGGGAAAGTACGGTTGGGAGAGCTCGTACAGGGTGTAGGAGGATCAGGGAGGGTGTGGGAGAGTATGGGAGGCAAAGAAACTCGGTGGAGAAGACGAAAATACAACGAAATCGGACGTCGAGCCGCAGGAAACCGTGAATCAAAGAGACAGCCGTTTCGGGGGATGTTTTTCTAACAACTTCATCCCATCCCCTCCAACGTAAAAACGACACGGAACAGTCTGATTTAATAAATTAGCGCGTGTACCGTGTCACGAATGATAATAGAGCCCCTGGTCGAAACGGGGATTTGTAGCAAACTTCTTTTTCGTTGATTTAGTGACGAATCGAGGCCGAGTGGGAGATTGATGTTGACGCTTTGCGTAACTCGGTTCTTGTAGACTTCTGTTGGGTCTTTCGTTTTATTTTTACGAGAGTGGGTTGGGCTGGATTCTTACGAATTTTGTAAATGTGCGGTGGAATTATCTTCTATTTGATGTTCACCTTATCTTCTTATCGGATGCCGAACTTTCACTCCGGATCGAAGTCGCAAGGATCCGTAAAACCGAGGCGATAGTTTAGGTATCGGAGTTTCGAAACGGTCGGGGTCTCGGGGCGTGAGAAAGTCACCAGGTGAAAAAAGGCACGTCAGGACTTTGGTTGTCCCGCTCCCCGGCTCGGGAATCATTTTATTTGGTAGAGCGACACGCGTCTTCTACGTAATTACGCGGGACGTCAGTCAATCGAAGCTGAAATGCCCGTCGGTCCATTGATAACATCTGCCAGCTGTCGATGGGCCGGACCCGTCCACCGTCGAAACGACTCGAGAAAAGTGAAAATCACGCATTGGTAAAATCAATCTTTAACGAAAGCGTCGAGGATACCGACGCAAGCAACACGGCGCGGTGCGGTAATCTCGTGAAATTCAATGAAATATCGAACGTGTTTGCGACCGCTGATGCCCGCCAGAAATACTCGTCGAAACGATAATTGAAGCTATCAACTCTCGGAATACACATAAGCGGCATCAATCATGTGATCGCGTATTTAAATTTGCCTTTCGGTGGAATTACGCTGTCCAACGAATTTCAAAATTTCCACGTGATCCTCGCGACTCTCGATGGCTGCGCGAACTTTCAACTTCAGGAATGTTTTCTGTCCTCATTGTAAGTGTTTCACCTAGAGCCTCGCGAGAAATTCGAGCCTTTCTTTGTGGGAGTTTCTTGTGGGAATTAAGTTGAGAACGTATGGAAAAAGCTCGCTCGAGCAGTCTAAATGTGTTCCCTACAACGATATACAAAATAATACACTGAACTTCTCGCAAAGAACGATAACAGACTAATACACGCAGGCGTTGGATACCTGATATTAACAGCCGAACTGAAAGCGCTACAAAAATTAATAAATGAGACACTAAACGCACGAAATCGCAAATGATCGAATCACTTGTACGGCTCCCAAACATGTCCGTTTGCTTACATTTTTAAAAACGTCCCCAACGGTAAACGTATAAGGTGACTACCAACCAAAACAATTCTCAGCTGATTACACAGTGTGTTTAGTATCAAACGTACTAGGTGACAACCAAAAAACATTTCAACGCTCGCTATAGGTTCCGTATCGAAACCGTTATGATTGTGTCTAACACAGTAAGAGTCGTGCAAATGTTTTTGCTGCGATAGGATTTTAGGTGTGTCGCGGACTATTCCGGCTATCGTAAGCATCGAATCACTTGGAATTATTCTAGAGGCATTCGGACGTAGAGATTGGAGTTGACAGGTGCAATGATCGAGAATTTCTGCAACGAATGCGAAACAGTGTGCTCGAAATAATTGCGGCCACCCTCTCGGCGAATTCAAAGCGGCCGTGATTAATGCTAATCGAAGCGCGGCCTCTTAACATATAAACCAGTCGAACGGCGAGAATCTCGAGGACCGTGGCTCTCGAGCGCAAAGCTCATCAATAAAACCATCCGAAACGGTTAGATTGACGATCAAGCCGGTAGAGAAGGTGTTAACAGAACGTCCGCCAGATTTACTTGTAACGAGTGGGTCGGGCCCGCACGTCGAAAATAAAGCGGCACCGAGACGTTCCCGTCGCGTCGTAATAATGCCGAGATTAATTTCTCACGAGCCGCCCTCTCGGAAGCCCCGTGCACAATTATCCAGCCATGACGTCACGTCATCAACAGGTTCCCCCCCGTTCCTCGATAGCAATTATCCACGGTCTACATCGAGGGCACCGGTAGCGGGTGGAACGAATCACAGGTAGCCCGTGACCGCCAAACTGCGCGAGGTGAAAGAAGTTTTTGTGCGTCCTCTCGAGGACAATGCGAGCCCGCGATGCGCGCGAATGCGATTCAATTCGTTAATTATCCGAAACAGTTTAAAGCACGGTCCAAGAAAACATGTCGGCGGATATCTGGGTCGGTCCAGAAATAACTTGAATGCATCCACCCGCTCCTTCGCCCGTCTCTCGTTCCCTCCGCGCTTGCACGAATTCGTCGAGTCTCAATGAAACATCCTCATCCGCGAGGTCTCTCTCGTTCTCCTCTTTCGCTGCTCTCTTCCACTTTCTTGGATCGCCATCTTTTTCCTTCTGCGCGATCGTTCCTCCGGCATCGCTCCTCTCCCCCTCTCTCGATCCACCCCGACGCTCGCATAAATGCCGATTAATCAGCGGAGCCACGCCGTCGCCCGATTGCTTTTAAATTCGCGAAAGCTGCTCCCGGTAATGCACGAGCTGGCCCCAGCCATTTGTAATGACGCAATTCCGCGATTATCTTTTACAAGAGGGTCGATTATTTACGAGTCGATGGCCCCGCGAGACACCGTGAATTATAAGCAACACCCGCGGAAATTATCTACTTAATTTCTCAACGCTTCGATCAGCCCGCCTCGTCAATCCATTCGCGGCACCAATGGTCGGAAGAGTTACGAACCGTCTGGGAAAACATCATCGCACTTTTCCGAAGATAATCGCAAACTTCTCCTATCGTATATTTCTCCTATCGGAAATTAAGTTAAACGTTGTTAAACGTATTAAACCGCTAATGTACTCGTGTACCCGTGGCCGTTTACTCGTGTGAAACCGGAGAGATTCGTCGGCCTCTTAAATACCGCGGTCGACATTAAAAATTGGTCAATTAAGCGGCCACGCACGAACAAATGTCGCGCCATTACAAAAGTGCAAGGCCCTTGTACCACGGCCCCAGCGAACGTCGCACGGTTGACACGTCGACGTTACTCATGAATCCTTCCTAAATTATGGCACCACTTTGTCCACTCGGGCAACCGTCTGTCTCCTTTAATAACCAGCACGCTGCTTAAGCGATCTCTGCCGACACCGAACAGAAAGTTTTCACGACACTCGCCGCCATAACGATTTATTGATTTCCTCGCGATTTTATTGCTGTCGTCGCGGCGGTTCAACCCCCGAGGCCCAAAACGCTGCCAACCATTTTTTTATTGTGCCGAATAAATGTTGAATAAGCCCCAGAGTACGCATTAAAACTAACCCATACATTCTTGAAATTAAAAGAAAATTCAATTTGCTGATCAATAATAATCATAACAGCTTCGTTAAACTGTTTTTGATCCCCTCACATCTTGGAATCCAAAGCAATGAAAGTGAATGAATACTGTAAATATTGCTACGATCCCCTACACTGATTTGTTCGAAGGTTTAAAAAAACAAGCTAAAGATCGTACCTTTGAAATCATAAAAAAATCAAGGTCTGTTTAAGGGGAAAAAATAATTTGAAAATTTCTTTAATGAAGGCCTAATACCACGGTACGCCCACTTAAAACTCGAGAGAAGTCTAGTCGTCTCAGTTAACAGAATGCGTTCTGATCACTACAATCTAGCTGCTTCACTTGAGAGGGTAGGTATTATCAGTGACAACTGATGTAAATGTAATCAGGGTTGTGAAACCTTGGACCATATAATATGGCAATGCGAATTGTACAATTCACAAAGGCGGAAACTAATAAATTCCCTACTTAGTATGGGCCTCCAACTGTCCCTTAATACTGATACAATTATAGCAAAGCCAAATATCAAAGCCTGTGTATTAGCATGCACTCCTTCTTCCAAAACTGTAACTTACATATTTAGCTCTATAAAATTTTTATTATACTATTCCTATGAACGTTCATATTACTGTATTCACTTATATTATTCATTTATAAATTTTAAATTATAAAATAATTAATTATAAAATTATTATTCATGTATAAATAAACCCAGAAGGGTTTCAAATGCTTATAAAAAAAATGTCAAATAAAATTCATCCTCTATTTATGCAACGTAATTCGACAAAGAGCATTCCCCAAAGATTTTGTCCAGTCTCTAATACCGCGATAACATTCGCACAAACTTCCCCAGCGAGTCGCGAACCAAGGCGACCGAAATTTCGAGCGATACCAGATGCGAGACGCGAGTCCCGACGAAATAAAGAACGCGGCAAATAAAAACGGCGATCGCGTCTTAACGACCGAAGTAACGGACGAAGAATCCCGAACATTCTCCACCGATGCCGCGAAATAGAGTAAAAGGGAACGGCGCGATCGAGACACAGGGGAGAAGAGAACACCGGCGTATCCCGTCCAAGAATAAAATCCAAGATCACGAGCAAAAGGACGAAGGGCTTCTTTCCGCGACCACCCGGTACAGCCATCATACGGCCACGATACGCTCCAATTTTCCGCGGCACGACGTATTCGCGAATGGATTCCGGGACGGTGTCGGCGCGGATTTACGAACGGCGCCCGATTTAGCATCAACTAATTGTGGCAAAACGATCCGTCCGCACGATCCTGCACTGTCGTTTCGCGAACTAAAAATTAGTGCGCTGACAATTGTAAATTTCAAGTATCCGTCCAATCGAGTGGATGATCATTTTCGTTCGACTAATACAACACTCTCGCCTCTATAAAGTCTGATGGTCTTCTTAAGGGCAAAACATATATTCAGTATTTTTTAAAATGAAAATAGACTTCCTTGGTTTCCTCAGTTAAACTTATCCCGTTCAACTATTAACAATTGGATTTATTGATAATCCTGAGTGTAGCTGCAACTTGTACAACGAGGAAAGGCTCAAATTAATGAATAAACTCAGCAAAATAAATTTCCAGCTGGCAATGGATGTCTCAATATTAAATTAATAGCTAAACCAAATATCAAAGCTTGTCACTACATGTTATCATTTTTTTAAGAGCTGTGTATTAAAATAAATAAAAATTAAAAATTAAATAATAAAATATTTGTGTATCTCGAATAACCACATTCTATGTTGTAATTATAATATTCTGTTTTATATGTGGTGTATTTCGTTTTTTTTTGTAATTATGTTGAAATAAATCTCATGAGATTTTCCAATAAAAAAAAAATCCTAACAGAAAATAAACGTTTATCTCGTTACCTCGCGACAAGGTAATCTATCGATTGTACAATAGATGTTCACTGTTAAATAATTACCTGTAAAATGTTTACACCGTTGGACGTTACATTACACAGCTAGACGAAATTCCTTAATCGACGCCGTTTCTATCTCGCGAGCCAATCTCACCCCCGCCTCTTCCGGCCAACCAGTCCAACCAAGGAGACACGCCTCACAAGGTTGCAAAATGAACTTTCTCTCGATCCGGACCAATTAACCTGGAATCGTGAACGCGAACGATCTCGAGCGAGGACACGGGATAAATTTCAATTATTCAGAAGAAAAAAGAACAATACGCGGGCCCCCGAGAGCGGGAGGAGATAACGTCTGGCTAACGGAGCGATAAACAATGAGTGTCGCTTCCATGCAATCAAGCCTCCATACCTTATTTATTACAAGATACACACGCCTTTAATCAATTTCTCCTTATCTCATTCTTCCTCGCAAGGTGTACGTCGCGGAGACAAAATTTTGAGTTGATTATTCCAGTTCATCTTTCCGCGTGTGTACGTTGAGGTTTTAATATTTTTATTTTAAACGATAAGAGAAAATGTACGACTTCCGTTGAGTAGTCTTATTTCGTGAAACTTCTCGAGAGTGGGGGGAAGAACGTTCGATATATCGAAAGCGATTCTCGTCGAAGTCGTGGGGTGGTACTTATAGTCGGGGCAGGGGCGATAAATTCGTCGCTTGTAAACGACACGTAGAGCTCGTGTGGCCGGAGTCCAGCTGTTTTTAATATCTGCCCGGGGAATCTAGCGGCGCTAAGTGCGTCGAGTTAGCGCACCGTGCTGCTGCCACGCAAATAAGGGTCGTGGTCTGAAGAAGGGGAAACGAAGAGGACGATGCCAGAAAGAGAGAGGAGCGGTTCGACGAACCCGGGCCCACGAGTGGAAAGTATCCCGTCACCCGATTGAAAACTGAAATAATAACGATGTTGCCTCTCGAAACAGCTTCGGGGAAATGGTGTCTTTGGTAAACGGCGGCGGCGCCGCGCACCGCCCCCTAGAATCGGGAAATAAGCGGGACCGCTGCCGCGCCGCACCGGCCCGAATCTCGTTCTCCGACTCGGTTTTATGGTGTTTGGGGACGTGACTTCTTCTTCGATACCACTGTGCCACGGTAGTTTTACGAGCCAACTCGAAGATGAGCCACGAGAGTGGTAGATCATTCCTTCCGGTGATGTATCGCCGGTTTATTTTCGTCGGGTATCGCAACTGTTTTTTTCCGCACGGCTTTTAACCCCTTTACGTGTAACTTCTTACTCGGCACGGAGTGGATTAATAGTTCGGATGTCGCGACAGTGTGGGGTCGATTTGAACGCGGACAAGTATAATATCAAACTATGAAGTAACACATTCGATCGACCTGCAATCTCCTGCTGAAACATTTTTCAAAATATCTTAGAACGAAGTTGATGTTTTTTGCGCACCAGTTCCAACAATTTAATTGAAAGCAATTTTACGATATATTATTTTCGATTCAGTATGGTATTGTTCTTCTATAATTCTTACAATTATTTCAATAAGCAAGTGAGTTGACATATTTCAAAAATTGTTTTAAATGTGTTCTCATCAATAGAATATTATTTTTTGTGTGGTTTTAATAATTCACAGGGTCAATTTGAACGTGGACAAATATAATATCAAACTATGAAGTAACACATTCGATCGACCTGCAATCTCCTGCTGAAACATTTTTCAAAATATCATCTCTGAAAAAAGTTGATGTTTTTTGCGCACCGGTTCCATCAATTTAATTGAAAACATAAATGAAATTTATTACATTGATATAATTCTTAATGTTATTTCAAGAAGCAAGTAAGTTGACATACTTCAAAAATTATTTTTAACATGTTCAACAAAATATTATTATTTGTGTTGTTTTAATAATTCACAGGCGCAATCATTATTTTCTTGAAAAGGGCTCTAAACGAAAACCAAAACGTCGAAATTAATATATTGCAAAATTTCTTTCAATTAAATAGATCGGTGCGCCAAAAACATCAACTTTGTTTAAACATACAATCGAAAAAAAGCAAAGAAAAGTTATTATCATCTCAGAACTGGGATGCTTTTATTGAAATTGTCGGGAGTGCATTCGTCAACTATTTTTGGCAAAAAGGCATTGCATTCGACATCGCTGGGACGTTCGAATAAAATCAATCACGACGGTGGCTCTCGGCGTCGTAACCATAATCGAGCCGAGTCACGCGTCCACCCCGAGGACAGCCATTTTTCGGACGTGGTCCGGGCCGCACGGTTGGCCGGCAGCGACGAAAATCGGCATCGTCCGATCATTAAATTGTAGCATGCAAATGGGCCGAGTAATTCCCGTGCATTCTGCAAGTTTAACGCGGCCACCGATTATTTTCGTCTTTAATTGGTATCGCGCTGCGCGGCTCGTTTAACGCTTGTTGCACGGTTGATCGATGTATCGTAAATGTTTATTTATAGCGGCCTGTCGCCGGTTATGACACGAACGCTCGTAACTAGTTTCCAATATCGATGGTCGGGTTTCTCGCGTTCCGCCGAACGGGTTTTGATTTAAGTCCGCTGTGGAACCAGGCACCACAAGCCGAACGAACCTCTCGCGCGCCGTGTAAAATGTGTATCCTGGATCTCGCTCGGCGACCAAACAAAAATTCATCTCGCCAGGTGTACGCGCGAGTTGCCAACCTCGTGGAATATCCTACTCTTCTTTTTCTCTCTTATCGTTTATTCGGGACGTTCGGCGCGAAGATAAAGACCTTAAGACTCTCGCAACCGTTACCGGATCTCTTCGAATCCATGCTTTACGATTGTAACGCCCGTAGTGTATTACGGTCCTTAGCTTTTATTGGCTGGTACCGATCTGGTCGAGGTTTTATCTTTCTCCGTTTAATCGTTCGCGGAAAATCATACGTGCTACTTCATTTTTAGATGTTTCCGCCTCCAATTAGAGCTATGACTTATGCGAAATTCGGGTTACCCGTGAGATACCCGGATAAACAAAACTTACCCGAGTACCCGCGTATCTCATGAATACACTGCGGATCTTTATGCAAAATAAAAATCGTTTGCATCAATAGGAAAAAGCAGACGATATATTACGATTACTTATTCTCTTGAACGATTTTAATAAATTTAAATTAATATATCAACGTTCTTTTAATCTCATTATTGTTTTAAATTGCACGAAATCATTTATAACGTATGTCTTACGAGATACCCCGGTAAAAGTCTGAGCTCTACTTCCAAGCCTCGGTTAATTAATTATTTTAATTGTATAATTTAATAATAATTATATAATTATTTAATTATAGGTTAATAATTATCCATTTCTGTCATAAACGTATGAGATTACGCCGAAATCACAAATTTAATCTTTATTATAATTTCGATCGAGAAAAATTTTCATTTATAAACGTATGAAATCCGCAATCTACCGATCCGCTCAAATTGCACATGAAACTACGTTCTAATTTCCGAATGGTTCTCGTTTTGGACGCTTGTGGGACAAGTTTGGCGACGTCGTAAAAAATCAGGCAGGCTCGCGAAAAAATCGCAGGTCCGATCGGAGACACAACGGTGACGTTCGCGGTTTGTTGTGGACGCGAGTACGGCGAATGTATTTCTGAAGCCTGTGAGTCACCCGCCACCCACGCGACCCGCACACACGCGGCTCACCTTGCCGCGCGTCTGCGGCCACGTACACGCGTGTGCGATCTCGTGCACGCGAGCTTTTTTCCCCCTCGGCTCTCCCCGAACCGATTACGCAACCGGCTCGCGAACCTTATGCCAATATTCCGCCGGCCGAGAGAGAAGAAAGTCTTCTTGCCGTTCAGACCAACGCGAAGTCCTTCCCTCCGTACCGTCCCCCGCTTTTTCAACGAGTTTTTTCGCGTTGGTACAGCTTTGTTCGATTGGATTGTATCGATTGTTCAATTACATTGGTTATAAAAACCTGCGGAATTATGAATGAAATTGCTGACGCTGTGGAACAACTTAATCTTCGGTTTTGAAAGACCCATTAAGAAGTTGTTGGTAAATAAAGTGTAGGAGCGAGATTCTGTAAATGTTTTGTGCGTGTTCAATTGTATTTTTATATGTGTATGTTCGATTGTATTTGTATGTGTGTATCGTATGTGGATGCGTGAGTCAATCGATACGATGCTATCGACTGAGAACGTAACCAACGGCATAAACAAACAGCTGACGTGGAAAGAGACTAGCGAAACGCATGTAAAACATTAGAGCGAGAAATATTGTATAAAAGGACGCGTTCACACAGAGACGGAATTCTCTCGAAAACGAATTCACGTCGAAGTTTCTTCAGTGTACACTTTATTTTAGTACACTTAGTTCACTTTATTCAGTGTCCGGAGTACTTATATATATATATATTATTATTATTTATTATAGACAGGCAGAAGTCCTTTTCACATACGTATTTACAAAGAAAAGGAAAAAAGAGAAAGATACAAGACTACTTGTCTAATAAGAATGAGCAGACATGCGCACAATGGCAAAGAAAAAAAACAAAATAGTACTGTACGTACCAGTACATAGTTACATTTTAAAATTTTGCAAAGATTCGATGAAAAAATCAATACTGTTATTCACGGTTGTATGCTTCCTTTAATAAATACTAATAGTTTAAACATCTTTACAAAAGTTTTAACGAAGTACGTATTGACCAATCCCAAGTTTTGCCAGAAGAGCCCATGACCAGCCCAGATTTCTATGGGGCCCACGCCACGGTTTCCAAGGACCGTCCATAACAATTTATCGTCTCGTTCGGTGTCTCATCGAGAGCAGATTGCGCGAGATAATCCTGGATGAGTCACCGTTAAGTGGCAACCCGCGACGTGTCCAATTACCGGTGAGGTCGCGGCACCGTTCAACCCTATGCGCGTGTGATGCTCCCCATAAAGCCGCGGTTAATTCGCGGGGCCGATCCTTAATCCCTCGCCACTCCATTGTGCCAGGCTCGGCGTACAAGGTGCTAATGCCGGGAAAAATGGAAACAAATTCCGTGCTCGTGACCGGCTCACAATGGGCCGCGGCGGGCAGGGCCCTCGTTATTACGACGATAGTGTGCACGCGACCATCATCGCCCCGGTTAAATTAGCACCTTCTTGACTCGGACCGAGTCTGCCCACCTCTCTTTCTCGCGTCTCTCTCCTCCGTCGGTGTGTTGGCCAATCGGGCCGTTTGCGACAGTTAGTGAATCATAAGGTCGGACAAGGCGACGCGATGGTGACCGAAGCGCGACATTAACGACAGGTAAACGACCCCTTTGACAACCGTATAACGCTCTGGTTAACCATCTGGTTTCGTAACAAGGGTTGTGCACCGATACAACGAGTTCTACGTCCACTATCAACTGTACTCTTTACCCGCACCACGTTTTTACATAAATCATATTGGTTATAAGTAGTTGTAAGGAAAATTAGCTGTTTGACGGAGCATTTTTTTGAAACAGAGAAATACATCGGTCCCGAAATTAATGTACCAATACGACGTGTTCTACGTCCATTATTATTAACTGTACTCTTTACGAACACCACGTTTTTACATAAATCATATTGGTTATAAGTAGTTGTAAAGAAAATTGGCTGTTTGGTGGGGCATTTTTTTAAACAGAGAAATACATCGGTCCCGAAATTAATGTATCGATACGACGTGTTCTATGACCACTATTAACTGTACTCTTTAGGCGCACCACGAGTTTACATAAATCATATAGGTTAGAAATAGTTGTAAGGAAAATTGGGAATTTTTTGAAACAGAGAAATACATCGGTTCCGAAATTAATTCAAACTTGAACGTGTTCCTGGCCAAGGCAATGGACTAAAATTAGAGCCGAGACGGAACAGATTCCCTAATGACTAATTGCGATGCTGCGGATGGCAAAGTGGTAGGCAGGAGAAGTTAAAATATGAAAGTAACAGCGTGTACCCGGGATTTTCTATACCGCTGAGCGAAATGTCGCAAGGAGGACCTGTCGGCTCGAAAGAAAAATTGCCAGAAGATGCTGCGACGCCACGAAGAGGTCGAAAGAACTGACTCGATATTCACGTTACAAAATTATAATTTTAACAGCCCGAAGAAAGGGTATAATATTCAGTAGAAATAATAAGGAAACAAACAGGAATCGTCTTCTCCGGTGAATGAAAATATTACAGGATTTCAGGATCCACGGGTGACATCCAATTGGCCACCGCGAATCTCTCTCCCCGATTAATTGCAGCATGCATTAACGAAGGATACAGTGGCTTCAGGCAGCGGATAAATAATTACCCCTTAATTAAGGCACTCGGTTCGAACATCTGTTTCTGGAGAATATAATCTGCGCTCGGGGCTCGAGCGCATATCATTTTCCTCCTTTTTTTCACCACTACCTCGAAAATAAAGTCCTGATTTACGACGTTGATCCCCCCAACGACACGTTCGCCGCCGCCACTGCGCGACGAGGACAAATTACCCCCGTGTTACTTCCTTTCGTATTATCGCGTGAATTATATTTATTTGAAACGTCCGCGAAAAGGAGCCATCGAATGGACAAAGTTATAGATAAAGCAAAATACGCTTTTACGAGACAAAATTTCGCATTGTCTCTATCGCTTCGATACATTTCGTTTAGACACGCGCGGCCCTAATCTTCTATTTCATTTTACGATCGGTGTTCGTATATCTCACAATAAGATCGCATCGGACAAGCGTTCCGTCGCTGTCTATAACAATAATTCAGAAATTCCCAAGTTTCAAGCGTGAAAATAACTCGGCCGTTTAATCGGTCCTCTCTCCGTGTCCGCGTCATTATTTAACAATCCATTGCGCAAACTTACATAAGCCGGCATCGTTGCGCGGATAAATATGTCCGTAAAATCTCCGCCAGGTACAGTCTGCCTAGCAACATTTTTACAGGCGTGCCGATAACAATAAAATTATAGATAAATCGAATCACAAACGAATACGTGTGCCAATTGTATCCGCGCCATTTAATGTGCTAGAACGATGAGAATTATTTCATTTAAATATTTTCTCACCTGATCGCAGTTTATCATTCTCGCAGATGTTTGCTAATGCGTGCTAGACAAATTGCAGAGGGTGAATAAATTATTAGTACGGAAAATATGTTTTCTAACCTAATCTTCAAGAAATTAAGGCAATAATTTTGCAGGGGGATGGTGCAAGAGCGAAGGAAATTTTACCGAAGACTGTATCCGAAATGTCTCGCGGAGGCCCTCGCGTTCGGCCAAACAAATGGAGCAGACGCAAAAGTAATGTCTATTAGAGGAAAGCAGGAAACGGATTGCGTGATTCGAGAGAGCCGGCGAATAACGGGAAGCGTTGTTTTTCGCGACGATGACGACATTAGCGGGAATATATGTAGTTCGCGGCCGCGTGTAACCACGCCGGGAATTCTCTTGTTAATCGAACCGCGAAAGAGGTCGGCTCTCGGCGTGTGTTGCGTTAGGTTCTCTCTCGCTGGACGCGTGGGCGGCAATGGATGATATCGCGCGTGTGCCCGCGTTACGGCGCCGTTATGCGATACAAATGCATCGTAACGCACCGAGCCCGGGCCAATTTGCGTGCAGCAACGATCTATCGCGGGTGCAGGTGTATCGCGAAAGGGACAGCGCCGAAATTGCAAGCCGACCGACCGTTCTAACGCGCCGGTTAATGATCTTGTTTATCGGTCCGCCGCCAATGTCGAGAATCCGATTTCGACATTGCATTTGCCACGAAAAACAATTATGCAAGAATTTACCGTGTCTTTCAGTTTATCTTTATCGCGAATATCTTCATATATAAATTATAAATTACTAGCTGACCCGACAGACGTTGTCCTATTCAAATTTCAATAAATTATGATTTTTGCTGTTTGCCCGAATTTTCCGACTTTCCTTTGAAATTGTCTCGAATTTTTTGTCCTGAAAACTTTTCCAGAACAATAAAGAACAAAGCAAAAAAAGAATTAAGTATTGAATTCATACAAAAATCCCATAGAAGAAAGCACTTTCATTTCTCCCAAATTTTCTATTTTTCCGGACAACTTTTCCAATTTTTCTTTCCCTAAAAACCTTATTCGGATTACAACGAAGATTTTTAAAAACAATTAGCCAAATCGGTTCAGCCATTCTCACGTGATGTCGTGACCAACGAACAGCATTTCATTTTTATTATATAGATAAAAGATAAATATATTCATGTATAAGTGTAGACATTTATTATTGTCGCGAGTGAATATTTGTCAGCCGATGGACGATCGTATGATCGCAAATAAAATTACGAGATTACGAGAGCGGACACGTGCGCGAGGATCCACGTGAAACGATCCTGCCGTACGGATCCTAGCCATAAAGTGACGCAAGGATATCAATTCGACATTCTACGAATGGAATTTCGCAATATGTAAATGGGTACCGGTCGCGTAACGCGATTTCACGTGTGGTTAGACGCGGACACTAACGAGAGAAACTTCCGACAGAATTGATATCGTAATATTTTCGATCAGGCTTTCCCGCGAGCCGCAAAGTCGTTTTCCACGGTTCCGTGAAAGTCTGCCTTGCCTCGGAGATTTTCAGCGAAATATTGTTCGTATCTCTGGTGGGAAGTTTTCAAAGACGCCCACGTGGCTCGTGGAATTTATGGAAACAAACGTATTATAAATGTTATCTCTTGCAACGGAAAGAATCGTGCACAGCGCTTCGTGTATTAATTATTCTACCCGTAGCTGTTAAATATGTTACGAGCGGATTGCAGAAATAATTTCCTGCGTTTTCAATTTGCACCTTCTGTAGAATAGAACCTTCCCTGGTCCCATAATATTCGATAAATAATCTGCGGTTGTCCATTGTAAATTCATATTTTTATAGAGAACTTGAACTAGATTTATGTTTCCTCGATTTCTGATTCTTAGGATAGAAACGAAACGGTACGGCGTTCGATTTCGAAGTTTGTTATAATTTCTTAATCCTCCGGTCTCCGAAGAGTTTCGCAAACGATAAGTACGCGCGCAAACCGTGATTTCTCAAGTTAAATTAAAGTTATCTCCAGAGATTATGAGAAGACCTTCCCGAACTGCTTTCTTCCCCAGCTACGGCTCGAATTAAATTCCAGTGACATCTTTAGCGGCGATACTGCGAAATGTGTAAAATTAACATAGATGGGCGCAATTTTACAAGAGGTTTATCCCGAAGTTTAAACAATTAATTAGCTGGAACCGGTTTCGGAGAGTTAATGATCTCGAGCAGGAAACGTTTGAATTACTCGGCAATATAGCGGTTTGCTATCGGTCCCACTCGGCGTCGGAGTAAACAACGAGTGAAAGCGAAGAAGATGGCAAAAGATTTCTTGTCCCTCGTTGTTTGCTTTTTTACTTTTTACAAAATTCTACGACCCTAACGGTCAACGTAATTGGATTTCGTAAGGATACTTTGTGCTTGATCCGGCTTGGTTCTCGGTACACAAGATCACGACGCCTGATAACGCTAAAAGTCGTGTCACCTTCTCCGACGACGATTATTTCCGAATGACGTGCTCGCCACGTGATCCTTCATTTCGTCACGTCCGTCCTCGCAACAACAGATTCCGAACAATACGCAAACCCTTCAACGCTTCTTTGGTTCGTTGCGTTCCGACGAAACGTTCTTACGAAGCAGACTTTATGTAAATTATAATATAATATATTATGATATAAAATACTCATGTAATACCATACATATAATGTAATTATAATATACAAAACCATGCTAGAGAGAGTGCAGCATAAATTCCTCAGATTTTGTGCATACAAAATAAACAACCCAATGTCAATCTTTGATAATAATTACTCAACAATAGTAAACACAGTCAACCTTGAAACATTATCAGATCGTAGAACAGTTTCCAACCAGAGCTTCATCTTTAATTTGATAAACAATAATATCTATTGTCCCGCACTCCTGAGGCAAATCAATTTCTATGTTCCTGAACGTATTCTGAGCACGAGAGCAGGATTCCAAACAATATCCAAATCCTCATATGGAGTAATAAAGCCATTAAATCGCATTATTGCTAGCTCTAACATATTTTATAAGAATATTGATTTTTTTAATGGCACGTTACAGGCATTCAAAACAAAATTGCGCAATACTATTCGTTAAGACTTAAAATTAAGATTTTTTCTTCTGTTTATTAGTTATACTGTATAAACTGTATACAATTGTATAAAAGGAAATCAGTCCGTATAAAATCAATAATAATAATATTTATGTAAAGGATTTGACGCTTCTGTGGTATTTCCGAAATTTTTCAATGGTTAATTCTTCGAAGTACTAAGAGTTTCGAGGAAAGACGCTGTTTTCGTAATCAAGGTGCAAACTCTAATATTTCCATTGTAACACGCTGCACTTGCACCGTGCCTATTCTTTCTACTCGTGTTTCGTTCGCCTTGAGGCAACCGAAATAGTACAGACCTTGCCGGATTCACGCACACAGCCTCCAGAAAACAAATTCTCGTATAACCAAGGAGTTTCGTTTCCTGCAACTTGCTCCGCTATTTTCATTCCAAACCAATCAAATAGAGCTTGCTTTCAAACTGATTTTCAAACCCCAGCCTATCAAGCCTATTCAATCCCCGTTCCTAGTCAAGCTCTTACTATGCAGATATCAGAATATCCGGAATTCTACTTGTAATCTGAATACTGTATACAGAAAACAAATTGATTTCCGGAGTCGTCCACAAAATCAATCCTTTCGATTTTACGAGAGACTACTGGAAAGTTGATTTTACTAGCGGGTGATTCTAGGATCGACAGTTCCGTCGCGGCATCGACGCCATCGCTATCAAAGCGCCAATTCCACGGAAGTAGCTCGCCGCCACCCCCATCGTGGCGCGAAACAACGGGGAGGCGAGCGCGGTGTTTATATGGTCGTTTCAACGCCGGCGGAAATTTACAGCCGACGATCGTAAAGCCCCGGAGATGCATTTACACGCGGCGGATTTATATGTTTACAACCGAGCGTGGCCGCGCGCTCGCGCTCGCACGTACCCGAAACCACTGGTCCGAAAAGGGACTCCTGTCGAACGAGAAAGACGAGATAGAATTATGTATGGACCAACGCGAACAGAACCTGGACCGGGTTCGCGCCGCGCCATGTCCACCTATCAATTCTACCTCGCAGTTTCACCGGAATCGAAGGTAACGGTACGCGAGCTACAGGAATTTCGATGGTTCGGCCCCGCCGATTTAATCGGTTCCCACAGGGACCAGTCGACTCGTTTCTTCGCCCCTATACACCACACGCTTTGGACCACTTGTAATCTGATCGAGAGCTCTTTATTATCGTTATCACCGTCGAACCTTTATTTACACACTACCAACGGAGACCACAGTCTTCGTCCTTTACCCTGTAAACCTTCGCGAATCGAGACACGAATTACTCGACACGTTTTATCTACCTTTTTCTTATTATTAGAAAATCTAATATGAGATTTATTTCAACACAATTACAAAAAAACGAAATACGCCACATACAAAACAGAATAGAATAATTACAAAATAGAATGTGGTTATTAAAGATACACAGATATTTTAATACAGACATTTGATTAGTTGGAACAGTATAGACAAAACTTATACTTTAAGACCACAGCTCTTAAAAAATTATGACATGTAGTGATAAGCTTTTATATTTGGTTTAATTATTAATATTGAGACATCCATTGAAAACTGGAAATTTATTTTGCTGAGTTTATTTATTAATTTGTACAAGTTACATTGTTCAGCGATTCGTCACCCTCCCTACAGCTACACTAAGGATTATCAATAAATCCAATGCGAGCCAGAGAAAAAGCAAGATGATAGTGGTCAGATCTACAGAATTCTTTTGCGAAACGGAACTACAATGACATTGCGACGCTCTGAATACGAACGAAACATTCATTGACAAGAAGAGGCTTTCTCTTTCGAGCGCACTGTCAACGAGGAAAAAACGGTTAAAAAAGATGACGAAGAAAATAGTGAATCGACCGGTTGCAGAGTGACTCGACGCGTCTCCGGCACGTCAGGTTCCCGTCGATATTAAAAATAAAGGCGGTCCCGGCGACAAGAGGGTAAAACGAGGAAGAAAATAAATCATTCCGGGTGCCGGTCTGTCCGTTCGCGTGATGTCAGCGGATCCCTGACTAGGTCAAGGTGTCGAAGAGGAGAATCCTAAGTGTCCGTCGGCCGTCGTCGTCGCGTCGCGGCGTCGGTTATACCTTTCGTTCTGCTTTGCTCGGTCCCCGGAGCCGGTTCATTCCGGTGCATGGGAGTATCATTTGGCAATGAAATCGGACACAGTTACATCAGCCGGCCAGTGTCGTTAAGTGATATTTGTATCCGAAATTTAGTGGAACGTCCTCTTCGCGAGCTGTCCCGATAAACAAACGCAACCGTTGGCTCGATACACACACCTTAATGGAAGCCTCTCTTCCCTGCTTACAAACGGCTCGTAAGAAATGGCAGCTTGTCGTAAACGCGTCAAATCCTTCGAACCACAGGTTAGCCAGACCCAAGATCAAAAGTGTTAAATCGAATTCACCTAATCCAACTGTGAGCACTAAAAATTGATTAGAACCAGTCCACCGAAGGTGTTCTCAAGCGAAAGTTTGACACGAACTAAATTTAAAAGCGAAGATCAAGCAAGGTGGTTAGCGAGGGGGGATGGATAAAAGATAAGATTAAAGTCTACACCCGAGGCAAACCGTCCTCCGAACGTCCGATACTCGGCTCGATCGTGATATTTTCGAACGGCTGGCCCAGTGGATACGCCTTTAAATTGAAACGGCCGATGGCATCGGTTCACGGGGCAGGCGACGCGTGGCGCCGTCGTGTAATCAGATTAGTTCGAGGTTATAAATAATGTAATTGGTTTGCCTCCTGGTGCGTGCCACGGGGACGGGGGGTCTTGAGAGAGAGCTGACCGGCCGAGGACAAGGATAAAAAAAGAAAGACCAGGCTACCGGTGGAACGGGGGTAGACGGAAAAGTGTGATAGCGAAAGACACACACGCTGCTTAGCGGCGAGCAACATTCGTTTTGGTCGCCGGCTTTGTTGCTGGATGAACCGACCACGGGGCATTATCGTGTCCGAAACTGCGGATTTACCTATCGTTTCGTTGGTTTCGATCGTGCGAGCTTTGCGGGATTTATTTAGTGCTCGAACAACCTCGGACGGATAGGGATCTTCCTACTAGACTGAGGATTTTTGTGCGTTTCGAAAAACAGTGAAAATGTTCAATGAAACTGGTTCACATAAAAAGACACTTTCTACCGATTAATTTAGGCTGCATCTGGAAGCTAAAGATGGGTCACGATTGAAGTACATTAACGCTAGATTTACCAGGCAATTTCAATTCAAAATTTCTACTCTATACATCTATGTTTCTACTATATATATATATATTCGTAACAAATATATTTTTTGTTATTGACACTTATACCAGTACTAGTCGAAATGACTGATGCATGTTTCTATGAAGAAATTCTGTGATGAAATTACATTGGGGCAGCTATAACAATAATTGATGGGTACTGCAATATTTTATATCACAGAAATATGATTTCAGGAGAATCATGGGACCGATGCTGTACATATAGCGGCCCCATGCGTATTTCATTCGTTCCGTTATCGGCATTGAGCCGATTACGGCGATTACAGCGATTACACACAGTATTTATTTAATTTCTCCGAGATTTTTCCCAGACATTTTTTTACGAGCACTTACTTTGTAAGTGGACGAGACACGAACAGTCTTGTTTGACATTTTTTGAGAGTGAATAAAGACTGGAGCCTCGATAATCATTTTTTCTTATACATATTTAAATAGCTGGTAAATCTAGTGTTAATTAGAATTACAGATAAGATATCGAAAAAATTGGCCGTTCACCGAAAATTAATTTGAGTCCAATGATTAGATGTCGAGGATTAAATGAAACATTTTTTAGTTGTACGTATTGGGAAGTTGCGTCACAGTGAACGCTTTCACGGCTGTCGGGCCTCGTTAAAGGCGACAGAGTCGATTCTAAGGTAGAAAAGTCCTCGCTTAGAAGCTTCTAGCACCTGAACCAACAACTCATTCCGGGTGAGACGTGCGCGAATGAAGTCGTAACACGGCGCGACGGGACGATGCGACACGTAGCCGCAATTAAAAATAACACAGCCGACTATGTCGATCGGCCGGCAACTCGGCCGCGACGCGGCGTCTCGTTAATCCTGATGATCCGCAAGCGATAATTCCCTCGACTCGAACGAGCTACAAGACAGAGATAAGAGGAGGACACGAGGCTGAGCCGATTCCTCGTGGATGTCCGCGGGTGTCCTTGCTGCGACACGCCAGAAACCGAACCTTTGAGATCGGGATTACCAACAGAACGAGATTACATATTCCGGTGTGACATTTTAATCCTGCTATTCGGCGAGAATGCTCGCGCGCGATATTGTCCGGCTAGCTGGATCCGTCACGCGTCCATCTAACTCCCGTAGAACGTGCCACGCATTCCTTTGCTTTTAACACTAGATTTACCAGCTATACAGGGTGTCCCAAAATTCGTGTACTTCCCGGAAATGGGAGGTTCCTTGGGTCATTTGAAGCGA
>CM052341.1:7552678-7629959 GCA_028455595.1 Lasioglossum vierecki
AAATCTGTGTCGGTCATTTCCATGGTACCCATATTATTGTGAGCAACGATTTCCTATAGATCGCACGATACTTTTAAACTAATTTTCGAGGTTTCAGCGTCTCCAGAGAAGAAAAAGCAACGGAGAAGATTGATGATAGCGTATTTCGAACTAGCGGTTCTCATACTCCACCATAACAATTCCCGAAAGGTTTCCATACATCCGCAGCATGAAACAAACTTTTTCTCGAGGAGCCGGCTAAAAATAAGATCGACGATCCAGCGTGTATAAATCACGGAGAACCGCTGGCCCAATGGGATCATAAATCGCTAACCGTATGTGTTCGATGAAAGGCATACTATTCTTTCGTATTTAAATAGTTCCGTGTTTCAGAGCTCGGGGCGAGCATTCCGTGGCCACGGGGGATCGACGAAAATTCGTCTAAAAATAATTTTCGCTACGCCGTTACGATCGATAGGATCTAGACCGAGGCTGATTGCCGCGCCATTTTCTTTCGCACCGTTGGGAACACAGGGAAAATCGCGAAATCGTTTTCCAATGGTTCCGGCGAACCGGCCAAGACAAAAGTATTTCATAAATATAAGTGGTTTCTGGCACCGTCACCGTGAAACAAAAATATACCACGTAACGAGAATGTGTACGTGCCTGTCTATATGTATATGCATGTTTGTCGCACATTTTCGGTCGATCGGTTTCACGGTAAATATCAAAGAGAACCTCTCTACCCCGTACGAGGCCCGAGCTGAGCAAATTGTCCATAAGTTACTCGTATTACGGTCGCAAATTAAATTGTTTCTCTTCCCAAATATGTTACTGCACAGTGTTACAATGAACCATCGCGTTGGCCAACGCAGATGCTAATTTTCAATGAAACTAAGAAACTCCAAGTAATTTAAAGCTGTATTGTATTGCCGTTCTGAAGTGCCAAATTATGCGGTTCGACGCTGCCTACAACGTGACGACCCACTTTACGACTAGACGGACTTTTACGCCAAATAAAATTGTTTGCAATAATGACAGAAGTCGAGGAAACATTTAAAATACACCAATGTGTGGAGGGTGGTAGCTCTTAGGGGTGAGCAGTTGGTACAGCACCTAGAAAAACATGTAGACTCTCCAAATATACTTCGAAACTTGAAAAAATTGTAAATCTGCTTGATAGTTGAGAGGAGGGTGAGGATGGTAGAGCGGACAGAGAACTGTCCAACTCCAGGCACACCCCTTTGTTTACTGAAACATGGTCCGTCCAGTAACGCAAAGAATTGACGATACAAACAACGAAGCAATTTTCTAAAATGATTATCCTGCTAAATCCTGCGAAGGAAGAGGATCGTGCACGGCCAGGTGGTGCACGTGGAGTCATCTGACAGCACGCGTTGCAACCACGAGAGAGTTGTACTTTATCGATGGCTCGGAGCAATGTCCAGCTATGTGGGAGGCCCGACTTAACCCCAAAATAGAGTAAACATTTGTCAGAGAAATCGCTTCGAACAGGACCGGTATCAGGACTGTGCTGGACAACCGTAAAAATAGAATACAGTGGATCCCGTTGCGGCCGATCAGGATTGCCTCGCCTAATCAAATACCGAATGACATAATTCGAGCGAACGCATGTTCCTGATAGCCAGTTCCCGTGTCTGTTTACCATCGTCGTATGGTGCTCGCTGTCGACAGCGATCATCGATCGACATCGTGAACGACAGAACCGCGAATGACACCACGAAAAAAACGCCGAAATCGTTCCCCGAGGCGAATGCAAAAAGTCCTGCGTGGGAACGAGGGTGTGAAGTAGCCGTGCACACCGTTTTGTTGTGCGCACGTACGGCGTTTCATTTAGGGAGATTCGCTCGCTCACCTGACTGATGAGGCCCTCCAGGGCCTGCCTCGTCGATCCCAGGTAGACGTGTTTGGTTCCCTTATCACCGAACTTCAAAAACACCTCTTCAAATCACTTGTCACTAATTAAGGGCCTCACGATGGCGGCCATGACTGCCGTTTGGCTGTAACTTGACACGCCGCTCGCCAGATGGCACCACCGATCGCCACGTCCTGCGCAGGCCCGTACGTCTTCGAATTCAAGCTACAATTTCAAATAATTCGAATCTACTCTTTCAAATTAAATACCAGCATCCACGCGATTAAATACAAATAATCCGAGCTGCCGACACGAGCTAAATTTCTAAATACAGTACCGGAAACATTCGAAGAAAATATATATGTCGACGTTAAATTTTAAATGAACGAAGCGTTGTTCGCAACGATTTTTTTTATTAGTTAATCCTAAGTATTTGAACACATTGCGAACGCATTATCAATTTTAGTTTATGAAACTCAGGGCAAAATAGTATATTTCAAAACCTTTGTACATTCAGTGATTGCTATACTGTTTATCATACTAAAAGAAATATTAAAAATTATATAAAAGATGTGATCAAATTTTCATTTGAATTCATAGTGTATAAATCATGTTTATTGAAGTTTATTTAGATTATTTTACTTCATCATACTAGAAGAAATATTAGAAATTATATAGAAGATGTGGTCAAAGTTTTATTTGAATTCATTGGGTATAAATTAAGTTTATTGAAGATTATTTAGATTACTTTACTTCCACATTCAATTACGAGGTAATAACCAGTGACATTTAACCAGCAACGATTTTTCTTTTTATCAGTTAATCCTAAGTATTTGAACACATTGCGAACGTATTATCAATTTTAGTTTATGAAACCCAGGACAAAATAGAATATTTCAAAACCTTTGTTCCTTCAGTGATTGCTATATTGTTTATCATACTAAAAGAAATATTAAAAATTATATAAAAGATATGATCAAATTTTCATTTGAATTCATTTGAGTATAAATCATGTTTATTGAAGTTTATTTAGATTATTTTACTTCCACATTCAATTACGAAATAATAGCCAGTGACACGAGATAGCTTCTGTGTAAAATTGCCGGTGTCGTTGAAAATAGGACGTATTAGGTTTTTTTCGGTGAAAGTAAACGAAGAAACCAGCCATCGAGATTAAATTGCTCAGCGCGACTCGATTTAAATCTCCCGCGAGAATTCGGAGTCTGCTCAAATGTCTACTGCAGTCTGTGGTTCTCGGTTTAGGCTACGGAGCTGAGCTACGAAAATGAAGATTAATAATCTCCACACGTTGTCAGAAGAATTTAAACTTCTGTATGGCAAATCTTTGGGTACGTTATAAGCAGCCAAACATGGTAAAAGAAATATTATTAAACGTTTCGATATGTTCTAGGATACCAGGTTAAATACTTGTGGACTGTGTCATGGAAGAGAATGCCAGAAATTATGTGTCTTGGAATTATGAGTTTTGGTAGTATTATCCCTTTGTTCTATTGTGCATATAAAAGGAACGGTGAACAACTACCACGATATTTTCGTGAGATTACCAGTAAGTTGTTAATTGTAAAGTCTTCCTTTCTAGGTTAGGTTGTATTGTTATGCAACTGTGAATCTACTTAAATTTCACTGCTGGTTCGATTGTTCTTGCTGATCACAGTTTCATTTTGACTGTGGTTCTATCAAGCAACAATGTTCGAACAGAGATGGAAATTACGCTTTCTAATATTTGTGAAATTTTAGTTCTCAGACCCGACGACCCCAGGGTACCTCATATCAGGACAGATGGTTCGACACTCCTGCAAAGGCCAGTTTGAATCGATACAAACAGTTCCTGTTGTTGAAGGGAAGAACTTAACTGTAAATTTATGCGTACATATTACGCCGAGAAGAAGTTGTAGTCATAATTATACTATGTACGCTTATCAAGCAATACAGAACTGTTAATAAACATTTACAGTGCATTGTTCATACGCAACTTTTCTTCACTTTCCAATTGCAAACACGTTTCACAACTATGCTTTTGTATTTCAATGAAAATAAGTTGTACAAGAATTGTATATTGCAAGCATGCGGTAAATCTTCAACTTTTCTATGACAATACTTTTTGTTATTTTTCATAGGAGAATACGTTGTATTTAATTAATTGTTGTTAATTTGAAGGCATAATTTTTGAAAAAGTAAGAAACTTTTTTAATTTGTAAGTTCAAGAATTTTTAAAAAAGAGGAAAGACAATATTTTTCGAGTCCTAATGGATCTTATATCCTAAACAGAATCTCAAGTGAAAATTCTTTGTCTATTCTGGGACCTTGTCGGTGGTAATAGGCCGCTGCTTTTCAAACCCGCCTCTGTACCGACGACATTACAATTACGACGCCTCTGTGCACCAAAATGTCGCCTAATCGATATGCTAAAGAGGTTCGCAGAAGGTCAGCTGGTAGTCCCAGTATAACAGAGGGTGTCACAGAGGCGTCGATGACGCTCGTGTGCACGCATTGACGGTGCACGTCGAACTCCCGACCGTTTCGATCCGAAAAGGAAGCGGGTCCTGTTGAAACGCGGACTGTTACACGAGCCAGATGACGTTTATCGAGCGAACATTGCCCGTCTGCGGTGACATTTGCCCCGATACCGCATAAACGGCCTCAGACACTTTGTATTTATTGAAACCGATCGTCGCGTCGGATCGCGCGAACAATGAACGTCGTGCGTTCCGACAGGAACTTCCGATTCGAATGCTGAACGTCCGTAGAATTTGCTTAATTAAACTATCCCATTGCTGCTTGCGACCTTTAAAAATGCACTGCAATCGCTAAAGTAATTGTATTAGAATAGTGTTTTTTTTAACTACAGTAAAGTTAAAAGTATCTTCGTGCTTCTTTTCCAAAATTGCAAGATTGAAAATTATAGAAACGGAGACGGTTCGAAGAGCAAGTTTATTACTGCTATAAGGGATTGGCAAGTAGAATTATTTTTCCGAAAATTATTATTGAACACTCTACCTCTACTATATGTAGCATCGCGTTTGCTCAAGTAGCGATGCGAAACGCGTCTTTTTTACGATCTCACAAAATGTTACGGATCAGCAAAGTTTCACTGCAACTCGAGGCATCCATCAACTTCGCAGCCACGTCAGGTAGAGATGTCGAAGTTTCCGGCCATAATCGTGAATATGGTACGGTGCAAAAAGGTGGAGGTACGCTGCGAATGAATTACGATCTTAAATAGCAAAATGACCTGACTAAAAAACTGAAAAAAATCCTTAGAATTTTCCAGTTAAAATTCTGAAAATATTACACATCGCCCATTAAACTCAAATTTAATATCCTCCGTTCCCCGACAAACTCTATGATATCCTAAGCCGCAGACTCAATCTTCTTTCGCTGGCAAAGTGGACCAAGTCCGAATATATTAAAAAATAAACCCAGATGCAAACACACCTCTTCCAAAACAATAATCACTCACACGTATACACACACACACACACACAGCTAGCCCGCAAACTCAAATTCCCTTAATCTCGGAGTGGCTCTAATAACAACAACATTTCCGGGCTTGTCAAACTGTGAACATTAGTTAGAACTTGCGAGCGCATTCTCATTCCGGTGCAAATTCATCAGTGTCCGCCTTCGGAGCATGGTTTCACCGGAGAGAGCACCGGCGAGGATCGTTTGCGTGAATGAAACGCAGCCCTGCGGAACGTACGCGCATTTCCCTGCATCAAGTATGCAGGAGTCGCAGTCTGGACCTGTAAAATGGAAGCCGGATCATTTAATGCAGTACAAGTCGAAGCAGTGAATCATCAAATAACAAGAAATTAAATAAAAATTCTATACAACGCGATAATATGTTTGTCTTCTAGAAATCTGCGCAGGAGAACATTGGAGGAGACATTATCGAGATGAACGAGCGGAGAGGAGTGCGGAACAATTGAGCCATTCAATGCAGTACAAGTCGAAACAGTGAATCATCGAATAACAAAAAATTAAGTAAAAGTTCTATAAAACGCGATAATATATTGTTTGTCTTCTAGAAATCTGCGCAGGAGAACATTGGAGGAGACATTATCGAGATGAACGAGCGGAGAGGAGTGAAGGACAACGGAGAGGCGTACTTACAATTAGTTAGAGGATGACGGATCAACATAAGAGGAAGAGGCTAGAAAAAGACGATGATTAAAGCCAGAATGAGAAACAGATTCTGCTCGAGGAAAAAAGGTGATCCAGCGGAACGTCCGTGCATTTCTCTGCGTCAACTATGCAGGAATGATTGCGACCATAATTTGAGCCTGCACGGGGAGGCTTGACCCTGCACCTGGTCAGCGCGCAGGATCATAGGATGCAGGATCCGCGACTCCTGGTGTGCGTGTGCGTTATTCGAACTGAAAACACGGCGCAGGAGAACGTCGGAGGGGAAATTATGCGGATGGACGGGGGAGCGTGGAGGAACGGAGAGGCCTACTTAGGGGCTGGCGGAGCAACAGGAAAGAGGGAGGGCGGAAAAAGACGGCGATAGAAGGCAGAGCGAGAAGGTGAGAGTGTTCAAGTAGAAGGAAAGCTAGACGGAACAGACTCGTCGCGATATACAACAGGCGGCGGGGGTGTGTGAATGAGAACGAAGGTCCGAGGAACAGGTGATAGGGACACCGGTGTGAAAGGGGTGAACGAGGGAAAACAGTGGCATCGTGGCAGCCTGGTGGGGAGAGGAAAGGAGTGAGGAGAGGAGAGGAGCGGGAGAGAGCAGACCTGCGATACGGACCACCCCTCGGTGGTTCGCCAGTGGTTCAGTCAGCGTTTCGCACCGGCGTCGCTCCTCTCAGCTCCTCAGCAGTTCGTCTCGGCGAGCCTCGTGCGGATAATCGCGTGGCCTCTGTCGCGAGATCAATGAGCGAGCCTGAGGACCGCGGGAACGGCCAGGCTGCTGTCATCGATAGTCGACGCGTCCCCGTGTCGGATACAGTGCTACCTTCCTCGACTCAGGGACTAGGATCTCGGTAGTCCGGTGTCCTTTTGACCGCCTCTTTCTGTCTCTCTATCTTCCTCTCTCCTTCCTCTTTCTCTCGTCTATCTCTGTGGTGCGCGGCGTAAGTGAGTAGTCAAGGTGCGAGGATCGACGAACGGAACGCTGCGGAAACACGAGGACCTTAATCGGGTCCTTCGGGCCAGGAACGGTGCATGTCGCGGACCCTGCAGCCCAGCTTTTCATCTTGCGAAGCTCTGCCTACGTCCCTGAGGTGAGTGCCAGGATCCTCCTCCCCCCCGAGGAGATTCTTTGGCAGAATTTATCACGCCACTTTCTTTGGTCGTCTCCGGGCTGCAAGATTGAAATATTCGAGTACGAAGGAAAGTGTTCCAATGACGACAGGCTCGTCTATTGTCCTGTTAGGAATTTTCAGATTGGAGGAACCTTGCGAATAACTTCTAGAGACGGAGAGGGTGTTTCGAGCATCAATTGTACCACTGATCCGCGAATTGGCCACTTGGGCTCTGTCGACCATTCACCTTAATTAACCATTCATGAACTTTCTACGAGCCGTGGACTCGTTCTTAGCCACCCTCCTAGAACCGGACACAGTTCTCCGAGACTCGGGGCGTTATTCGTCTCGCGTTATTCGTAACCCGACTTCCTAGCTATTCATCGATCGCGCGTTCCTTTGCAACGCGATCCCCCCGTCTGATCGTTATAGACGCGAACCGATCCGATCGCGTGTGCCCCAGTCGCCGGATCAAGATACGACGGGCCTAGCGTTACGACAGTGGTCGTTAGCTCGCTTGAATACTTTACCGCGATCCGCGATTTCATGCTAATCTTATCGGAACGAAAGTATACGGTTCGTCTACGGTGGTAAGGCTTTTCGATTGCTGTGTATGGAACGCAAGCGATTCCGAAGTTTTCGGAAACGGTTTTTTCGATGGTTCTCACGGTCAGATGGTCAAGTCGAATTATGGAGTCGGCCGGATTCGGCGTTTAGGCTTATTTGGCACCGATTCAGAGCACCGATTATGCTCGCGTTATACCTCTAATCCGACTCGGCAGTATATCCGCCGTCGTTCACGCGGCACAATGGGGCTAGTTCTCGCGGTGGCACCGTAAACCGAAGTTGGACGTCGGCCAAAACGGGAGTACCTGTGACTGCACGCGGCTCGAAACAGCTGTTAATCTGACTTGTTGCACCGTCGAACAAACGGAGCCACGTCCCACGCCCCCCGACCTCATACACCGACATCCACTCTCTTTGTTATTCAACAAGATGCTACCAATCTGCGGCACGTGCGCCGCCTGCAATCTGCATCCTGCGTGCCCCCTCTCGCCGACATTCAAACGATCGCGGCGGCTTGTTTCGCTGAATACTTTTATCGTGGGACCAGCGATTCTTACGCGGCCAAGTCCGTGAACACTTGTCTAACTTTTTTTAAATTGAAAAAACTAAGTATAAGCTTTCCACCTAATACGGTGGTTCATTCGATACGTTAGCGGCGTACTCTGATAAATATTTCACTCCAGGAGCATGCATATTTCAGCAGGTTGTGTAGGTAGTAAGTACACGGGGTTTTAAAGCTGTAAAACTCCCCGACCTTCGAAAAAGCAATACCTCCCAAATGGACGAGAAAATGTTCCACCGGAGTAGAGTTTCCCCAAAGAATTCCTAAAATTTAACTAAAAACATCCAGTTTGCTTGCAAAATCAACAAAAGTATAATTATATATTATATTAACATATATTATACATATATTATAATGTATGTATATATTAACATATATTATAATATTTATGTATATATTATATTAACGTCATCTTAATAATAATTATAACGTCTCCAAAATAATGCTGACGTTTTCGTTCTTTTATATTTCATCTACTCAGTTCTTCGTTTTTCATAAACGTTCAAAAACCAGAGTCCAGCAACAGTTAATCATTTCTATTTCTCTGCCATGAAATAAATTGCTCCGATTTCACGGGAACTTTTATAAGCACCGCAGTTCCAGCGAACGCGACGAGCCAACATTTCCGCTCGGTTCGGCCCCACCGGAGAGTCAACAAAAATGTTTAAAGAGCCAATTCCCGAAAGCTCGCTCCATTATTAAACCGAATCACATTCATCGCCGATTCCATCTTCGCACCTCTCCTCGCAGCTGTTCTCGTTAATCATCCCGAATCGGCCCGGTATTTTACTTGGCCGGGTTTCCCATTAACAATGGCCTGTGGAGCGATCACGCTGCATTTACCCCAATCAGATTCTCGTCTTATTTCTTTTAATATCGAACAACGCCGGGGATGGAAGCTCCGGCTACAACCTGTCGGCTACACTTCTTTCTCTCCCTCTTCATTCTCCTCTGTTTGAACGGGGCTTTCGTAATCATCGGCTGATCGTCGTTCGATCGACGACGCGTTCCTCTATCTCTATCGAGCTGGCCGGGCAACATCGGATCCCGTTGGATCCGTCCGAGCGAAACACGTAGAACGAATTAAATATCGAACGGGGCCGGTTTTACCGTTGCTGGTTGAAATTCTGGAATACATCCCGGTCTGCATCCCCAAGATTTCACCTGTGCAAACGAACGCTTCCGCGAATGGCATTCTGATCGCGTGCAAACTAGAGCTCGGACTTTTACTCGGGGACCCGAGTGCCCATGAGTTACCCGGGTATCTCATGAGTTAGCCGAGTATCCGAGTACCCGGGTATCTCATAAGACATAAGTCATAAATGATTTATTAAATTATTAAAAATTAAAAGAACACGTTGGTATCAGAGTTGTGCTAATTCAATTACATTGTAATTCAATTACGTAGTTGAATTACATTGTATTTCAATTAACAGTAATTCAATTACGTCGTGAATGAATTACCATATAATTCAAATACAACGTAATTCAATTACTAAGTATTTCAATCAGATTTGTAATTGAAATGCAATATAATTGAAACACAATGTAATTGAAATACAATATAATTGAAATGCAATTTGTAATTGAATTACAGTATAATTGAAATGCAATATACTTGAAATACAATACAATACATGAAAACAATGTATTTTATAATTGTACTCCATTGCAATTACGAATTACATTGTAATTTAAATGACTAAAGATCTGAATTATGAATTACAACATAATTGAATTACAATTTAATTTTCGATTAATTCAATTGCAATTCTGCACAGCTCTGGTTGATATATTAGTTTAAATTTATTAAAATCGTTCAAGAGAACAAGTAATCGTAATATATCGTTTGCTTTTTCCTATTGATGCGAACGATCTTTATTTTGCATGAAGATCCAGAGTAATTTTTGTTTGACCGGGTATATCATAAGTCACAGCTCTAGTGCAAACGGATTTCTTAGTCCGTCCCACGAAAGCCCACCGGGTACGTCTCTGAAAACATTAATACACTCGTGCACAATTCATTACGGACCAGTGCATTCAAAGACGCTAATGCGCTTTGACATACCTCTTATCTCCGTGCATAAAGAATCGCGGAAAGAGTGAAACTTTTGCATGCGTGCATTGTATTGTTTCCAAGCGCATTAATGTTTGCAGATGAATTGGCGAGTATGCTCGTTTTGCGACGGACTGTATAGATTGTTCGTCAGGGGTGCATACAGGCTGCAAGTGTCGCAAACGCGGTGCACGAGCCTCGTGGCGCACTCTCGGCTCAGATATCGACGTGCAACGCACCCTTTCGCGTACACAGACGGTCGTTGAATCAATCCAATCATCGCTGCTCGAACCGTAACTCTGGTCTCAAACAAATTTCACAGCGGTGTCAACGACAGTGTTTTTTTTCGGCCGGGTTACGACGCAACGCCCGATACCGCTTCCAATCGCCGAGAATTCATCTGCCGCCGCGAACGACCCGGTACATGCAACCCCCATAAACCACGCCGCTCCTGGAACACGGTTTCGCTCTAACACCGTTTCAGAATTAGGGGAACCGCCGATATTGCACTTTTCTGACGGTGGACGCGCGAAAGTGCTACCGGGAAAGTGTCCGACAGGGAATATTCCATTTTCCATCAACGCGGTTGATCGTTGTCGATATTTGCTGGTAAAGCAAGAGGATTAGACAGCGATCTTTTTAATTATTAAAGTTCGAAGACATTTTGCCGTTATCTTCGGAGAACTAGGACTTAACCAGTCTCGGGTACTTTTATCGATAAAACGATTAACCCCCTGTACTCGAAGCTATTTTAACTGGAAAATCAAACTTTTTTTTAAATAGAATATCTCCATTCTCTATGATTTTTTAAGTTAAGTAGATACGAATTTGATATAATACCTCACACAATACTTAACAGGTACTTTTATCGATAAAACGATTAACCCTTTGTACTCGAAGCTATTTTAACTGGAAAATCAAACGTTTCTTTTGAAAAATCATAGAGAATGGAGATATTCTATTTTTAGAATTGCTGAACCATTATTTGAAATATTGTTTACATTATTAGATATGCCAGTATCTAACTAATTACTAAACATTTAAGTATTGTGTGAGGTATTATATCAATTTCATATCTATCAAACTTAAAAATAATAGAGAATGGAGATATTCTATTTTAAGTTTGGTAGATATGAAATTGATATAATACCTCACACAATACTGAAATGTTTAGTAATTAGTTAGATACTGGTATATCTAATAATGTAAATAATATTTCAAATAATGATACAACAATTTTGAGTGACCAAAACCATTGTCCAAAACCATTGTCTTTTAAATAGTCTGCATTGGATCTCTCCTGATATTGTTTATCAACGTCCGCGTGTCGATGCATTTTGCCGGTGATTTTAATGCGAACCGATTCCCCCATTGAAATTGCAATCTTTTCCATTTCGGGTTCGTCGGGTCAGGCTCTCCGTGGATCGAAATTTTATTTGCCGACGAATATTTGTACCGAATTCGATCCACGGTTTTCTATCGGAGGAAACAATGGAGCAATGCGATTGTCCGGGAACACTTTCCCAGGGAAATGCCACGGAACTCGAACAGAAATTCCGAAACACTCGGCGGACGTTAACCGGAATAAGGGCTATAACATGGACCCATCAAGTTCCCTGTTCCCGTTTCAGTTCATTGATTAGGTGGACGTCGAAAAAGCTGATTGGCCGACTTCCCATCAGCGCTATAAACGCGAGGACCTGTACAATTTCACCGAAGAAGTCATTTAATATCTGCATCTTCCCCTTCATCCGAATGGAACCACTGAGTACGTCTCGTAAATTGGAAACACTTCAGCTCAGATGTAATTAGACAGCCAGATCGCTCTAACTGATTCGATACGTGCATTAGTAATGCATCTCTTTTATCAAATCGTTGCAGACGAATTGAAATAAGCAAAATATTTTATTAATTCCTCCACATTGGAAACGGTTCAGCTTAAATGTAATTATACAGCCAGATCGTTCTAACTGATTCGATACGAGCATTAGTAATGCATTCCCTCTTTTATCAAATCGTCGCAGACGAATTGAAATAAGCAAAATATTGGATTAATTCCTCCACTATCTACTAATTTCGCACAAAGTATGGAAACCATGAGCCGTAGCCCGAAACTGTTGCGGTAAGCTACTGTGACTCAAAAAGCTGTGCAAAGTATCTCCTTTCAGCGAATAGGATTATTTGCCGTGGGTATTGGCAAGCCACTCGAATGTATTCGATAGTTCGCGGTTTCTATGTGCCGTGCAACCGTCCCCGTCCCCGAGATTCTGGAAGTTGCAATCAAGCTGAATGGACCCCGAGCAAAGTAGGAAAACGTTTGGTAACTGGCGCGAAGGTGAGTGTGGCCAAAGTTTCCCGGGAAGCCGAAACTTAACTTAAACTTGGAGGGTAGCGTGTTCGCATCTTATCAAATTTTCGCCGCTCCTGTTACCGAAGGTGTAGGCGGAGAGAGAACCCCCTAGTTACGGCGGAACGAAGTTTCGCCGAACAGAACCCCATAGACGGCGAATCTCGGGAACCGTAGCAATAATTACTCTCTCTTCCGGATCCTGATTAAAATCATTTTATTGTATCATTACGCTATCGTTGCTCGGTTTAGACGCGATAAAATTCTCGTCTCGAGACACGCTTTAAGCGACGCCATAATTATTGCTTTGACGAGGCGACAATTTTTTTTTATTAGAAAATCTCATATGAGAATTATTTCAACATAATTAAAAAAAACGAAATATACCGCATACAAAATAGAACATAATAATTACAAAATAAAATGTGGTTATTATAGATACACAAATATTTTAATACAGACATATGATTAGTTGGAACAGTATAGACAAAACTTATACTTTAAGACCACAGCTCTTAAAAAATGATAGCATGTACATCCATTGGAAGCTGGAAATTTATTTTACTGAGTTTATGCATTAATTTGAGCCTTTCTCTGGGTGATCGATCCAATGAATTTATTTCTTTGGAGATCTGATTAAAATTGTGAATAGTCTGTCACATAATCCCGACGAACAGAATTTTCTATTTCGCGTAGAGAATATGAAATTAATTTTGTTAATGTACGTCATTATTCACAATTATAACGCGTCACATATTCGGAGAATTTATTATTTCTCTGTGACAATATTGTTCCTCGTAGCTCGTAAAATGATACGTTGCATCACGTGAATGTATTATGATATATGATATAATTGCGACGACTGTTGGAATAAACACTGGCAGCGAGCGTGTTCATTTGAATCGAGACGCCACTATCTCAATCGTCATTTTTACAAAATTGTTATCCAGGGTTAGTTCGTGTGATTCTAAATTGATTGCATCGGAGTAGACGCGTCCATGTGTTAAAGTTATTTGACAGCCAGATTCCAATCTGCTCGCTTGTAGAAAAACCAGCAACGTACATAAAATATGCATTTACTTTGATATTTAATAATATTGTACTAGAAATTTCGTTTGATTCGATCTTGCTTGTTTATAGACGGCTTCGAAGTTGTTTGAAATGGAAACTCTGTATTCAAAATGGCGTTCGACTCCCCAAAGCATTCAAAGCATATTGATTTTCCTCTGATACAGAATATCCGCTCGTTTTAAATCGCAAGAGTGATTATTAGACTGCGGATCTTCGCGTGATCATATATTTAATAATCCCAGGCACTCGTTTGCTGAATATTCTTTTCCTAAGTGGATACTATTTATGGCACTGCGAGAAGCCAAGCTTGTCTTGAATTTCATACATTTACGAAAGAAATGCATATAACAATGTTTCTCTAATACGAGCCTCGACAGAAAGTATTCGATTATAAAATCGTGAATATGGTGGTTAACCTTTCAACTGGTCGGCGTTTCAATCGCGAACCGTAACGAACGCGGAATGAAAGGCGGAATAATTAACGCAAATACGGTATCACAGCTGTAGCCATATGGATAGTACGACACACAAGAGCGGTACGGTAGTTCCAGCGATATGCAACCTTTACCATCGATTCGCGAAAGGTCAAGTCCGCGGAAAAAGGCGAGTTCGCCGAGCAAGTGATCAGATAGTCAATAAATGTGTACTATAGTGATTTAGCTGGCGCAACGTGTCTTCGAATGCGGCATATTCAGGCTCGAATCGAATCGTCTCACCTCGCCGGCTACTGCGTGTTCATAATAGCGTATCTTCCGCTTCGAGACGAGTCGAATGGCGGCATTCTCCGTGGAGAGATCCCGACGCGGTCCAAAGAAATTCTCTCGCGATGAAAGAGCATCGATTTCCGTACCAGTAGATCTTGGCATCGAATTTCTCGCGGTACACCGAACAGCATCCTCCGCTCCGCTCTGCTCCGCTCCGCTCTGTTCCGCGCTGCTCTGCTCCGCTTCGCGCCGCAACGCTTTGTGCGCGACTTCGATCGTGACGATCCATCGACAGCGTGAACTCGCGGTTCGAATGACAATAATTCAATGGTCCGTGACATTTATTCCTTCGAGAAGGCCCCCGTGCAACTCGCACACCGCCAGTCGACGTGGCGGAACTTCTGTCATTCATTACGCAACTCCAATCTCGTGAATCGACCTCGAATTTCGATCGATCGAATTGTTTCGTCAATTCCGAAGACATCGTCATCGATAGACTGCGGATCTCCATGAAATTATGGTGTTTACACATTTTTTTAATGTGTTTGTTGACTATCGATCGTAAGGTATTTTATAACAAGAATTACTGGTCTCTAATTTTTTCATAAAACAGGTTGGCAATTCATTACCGTTATTTTAAGTTTTGTATTTAAATCTGTTTTTCAGTACATTAATATTGAAAACTCTTTTAAAAATTTACAGACGCAGTTGTTTCCTCTTGCTTGGAAAGGATCCTTTCTCCAAACTAGCAAAATTGCTTTAATTTAATTTCTGAACGAACCTTTGCGCCGAGATCATTTTTTTAAATGCAAGAAAACATAGTGACAAACTTTAATGACATCAGTTTAGTCAACAGACGAACTACAAAGTGAATTTTTTGTGAAACTATATGAATGTTGCGTAAATGGCAGCCACCGTATATGGGATTAAAGAGAAACAGTAAGGTAGCTTACACCTGGCCGCAAGTTTTTTCCCAAGCATTCGCTAATAAGTACGCAAACACGTCGTTGTCACCGCAGTCGTCGTCGCCTCTATTATAGACAGACGACAGAGAGAGAGAGAAAGAGCTCGCATCAAAAACCTGCCTCCCCGTTAAATTGAGTTTAATTATCGGAATCGATTTTCCGGAGCGTGGCCGGTAAAATGCGAAGCAGCGCTTCATCGTCATTAGTGGCGATCATCAAACTGGTCGTCTAGAGAACTTCCAACCACTAATTATCGAATCGTTTCCGTGCCACTGTCGTTTTATTGTTACGGGGTACCTTATGCTGCGTGCACATTCCCGACAATCCTAGCCCTGGGTGCAACTGCGACTGCGACGAATGCACTTCACGCTGGATCTGTCAAAGCTACTGGTTTTTAGTCCAACGAGTCAAGTATACTGAAAAGTATCTATTGGAATGGAATAACAAATAAACGGAAACTCGCTAAATTAATTTAAACTCAAATTTATTTTTGAGTTAGTAGGAGATGTATCCGCGAAGATCACCCTGCAGATGGTTTAAACAATCTATGGTTTACCATCTAAATTCGGTGAATATATTTTTGATAATGATTATTAGCATTTTTGATGATCATTAGTTAAGGAAAAAAGGTAACATTCAACGGTATCCTAATCTGAGATCAAAGCATTTCGAGACTCTCAAAATTCCGATCACCGCAAAACGTAAAAATAAAATCGCGTAGATTTTCATGAAAAAATTGATTCGAAAGCCTCTTTAATATTCCCAGCCTCTTTCGAACACATGGTAGGCTCGTACACAGGGTCCGACGTGCGGTGGATGTGGTTGTTTAATTGCAATCGCCAATCAATCGGAACAATCACGGGCTTAATTACCAAAATCTGTTCTCCATTAGAAGCCAGCCATTTGTTCGTCGATTAATCTTCCTCTTTCACGGGATGGGCCTCTTTTAAACTCCCATGCGTGGATGGTCCTACATTTGCTGTTCAATCAAAGTCTTCGGAAGCTAAACAGAGTATCTAAGACGTAAAAATCTTGTCTTAATTAATTGCAGATAGTGCTAACTTGATACGACGACAAAAGAGGACCGTCGGTAAGTGGTCAGCCAAACAAATGGCGCAGTGTTAATTCAGTATCTAGGGACTCCGTAACTTTTAGATTTTATATTCAGGACGGTCGAGCCGCCCCGAGGCGAAGACTATAAAACCCGAACATCGATTGTTCTTCGGTCGATCGATCGAAAGACGTTGCAGTGTTGCAATCCGCAGTAGCCAAAGCTAGCCGTTTCTTTCGTATTGAATGTCGCGGAAGGTAGGCGAGAGTCGTATCTGGTTTTTCCTTGATTTTCTCGACGGTACGTTAATGGCTCGTCGGGATCAATAAAGCCGAGAATTCGGACGAGCACTCGGAGGAAAGGCGTCGGGAAAAGGGGCCGACCTCGTGTTCGAGGGACGAGGCTCTTCTCGCAGCTCGTGAAAACGTTTCCGGACTCGCGAAAGGGCGGATAGAGAGAGAGAAAATAGAGAGTGAGGCGGGACAAATCGAGCAAAACGAATACAGGCCTGCTCAAAGGGCGCGCGTAAACAAACACGCGTGTCCTCGAGCCGGCTGAAATTCGTCGGACCCCGACTCTTCTAAAGGAACCTTTTAATTAAACCTCACCACTCATCGAATTAACCAGCTGAAAAAATGCCTCGACAGCCTCCCGTGACCGGCTGCTTAACAAAACCTTCATCCGTTAATTAGCCCGGTTCCGAGGGGAACGCGGAACTTAACGTTGCCGACTCAACCACGCGGAAAAACGTTTGAAGCAAGACGCTTTGTTGCCTTGAAGAAAGCGGCTGTAGCGTTCGAGTGAGTTCACGGGGAAGAGGTTGACCGCATAAGTATACTCGAACGGTTTTGGTATCATTGTTAATAATTCTAGTTGCGGAATGATTCCATGGTGTGGTAAAAAACAGTATCGAACTGATTATTTGAAAATCGCTTGTTCAAGCAGGATTTCCAAGAAGAAATTTCTTTGTTACCTCGAGAAAAGCGACTGTAGCGTTCGAGTGAGTTCACTGGGAAGGGGTTGACCGCATAAATATACTCGAACGGTGTTAGTATCATTTTAAATAATTCTAGTTGTGGAATAATTCCATAAAATGGTAAAAAACAGTATCGAATTTGATTATTTGAAAATCGCTTGTTCAAGCAGGATTTCCAAGAAGCTACGGAAGTATTCGATCGAGGCGTTTAATGATCGAGTTGCCTTGTTCTCGAACCAAAAGGATCCTATTTTCGAGGCGGAAGTTCTCCAGTGTCATTACTTAACTTTTCACCGATTGTTCCCTCGGTCTGTACACTCTCCGCTGAGTGGTTTACTTGCTGGAAGTGCAAGAGCAACTCTCGAGGCGCCGGGCGTTACTCGTTCTCGCGCAAACCATCGAATCGACGCGCCCGCGATTCGAGTAACGATTCTTGATGCCGGTTCGAACTATTAGATCGCCGGAAGAGGCGAGCGAACGCAGCAAATAAATTGAATCGACTCTGAAACCGTCGCGAGCGGGAAGAGATTTCGCCGAGAGCGCGGAACTGAATCTCCTCGAATCTTCTTCTATATTCGTGTGGGATCAGGTGCATCCATTTATTGCCAATTACCGATTCTCGATTGTTTTAGCTACCTTCTCTTTAACGAATGTGCGGATTCTCCATTTGTTACATCATTAAAAACCTCTTCTTTACCACGTTTTTATTAGCTCGCTTTCTTTTTTGTCTGTTTGCCTGTCTGTCCGTCTGTTTGTTTGTCTGTTTGGTTGTTTGTCTGTTTGTCTGTTCGGTGACAAATGTTGCAATTGATTTTCAACTAACTTCCTGATGAGCTAGAGACTTGAAATTGGATACATGTTTTGTTTAAGGGCGATGAGAGAATCCTATTACCGACACCCTTCCTCCGGTGTTGGTCGAGAGGGTAGTACCGGACTCGGCTCCCCCCTTAGACGAATTTGGAGGGTTATCATTGCCGGAGCTCGTTCTATCGCCATACCTTTTAAAGGACCTCTTCCTCCTCCTTCTATAGCGAGACTTCTCAACCTCCTGACATCATTATAAACCTGGAAAAATGTTTAAACAGTGGCCAAACACCGTCAGATCGCGTGTTCCACAAGTCCATTAGGATTCGAATTCTCTCGCAGTGTTCTCTTCGTTCCGCATAGCCGAAGACGAGAGTTATGTCCGTCCTTGAGCATCATTAAAAAAAGACTGTATAATGTTAAAGGTCGCGGTTATTTTCACAGCGTCGGCTACCGAACGCGGTAAACAAGATTCCGGTGCAAAACATCTTCGAAATTTCGAAGCGATACTTCTCCGGCCGAAGTCGCGCGAGTTCTCGATTGGCCGACGAAATCTCTCCCACGCGTTCGACGCTGATATTCGAAGTAAATACTTTGAATTGCTTCTCGTGCGCTCGCAACTTTCCAATTTCGTTGGAGCAGACTCCGCGTCGCGACATCGCCTCGCGCGAGGATAAGTCAAGGCGAACCGGAGACGCACCGGTGTAATTCATTTCCGGTGACAAGTTCGTTTCCCAGAGTAGACTCTGGCTGTCTCTTGCCCAGGGGATTCATCGGTCATCTAAAGGGAAGCCGGCGCTCGGGTGAGTTTCGGCGAGTCTCGCGTGAGCCACGGATCAATTTGTCCAAATTCGAGACAAGATTCGAGGATCAGATAATCGCCGATTCCACCAACCGAATTTACGATCCTGTCCGTTCACCGTGGCTTCGATGGACACGCTCGGCTGTACATCACGATCAAGATGCGAACAGATCGATCCTAACCGTCCCATAAACTACCCGATCCACGAATTAGCAGGGTCCTTCGTTAACGCGTTTACCGCAGTGTCGCGGGCTGGCCTGTTCAGGGAATGCACACTTAAGCCGCGTGTCTGTTCAAATTAGCTGGTAGCCACCATTCATCGAATGAAATATTCTCTCTAAAGTCCTTTGAAAGATAAGAGATAATGCGAAATTCCCTCCATGGGGTGACGCAGTCTTCCTGGACTGCGAGTGACAAGGGTTGTCGCAAACCGGTGCGGTGGAGGATTAAAGGAATTCTCCGCGTTACGTAATAATAAAAATCCCCTTGGCTTCGAGGAAATATTCATTCCGTCTAGATAACCCGACAGACGTTGTCCTGTCCAAATTTCAATAAATTTGCTTGCGATCAGTTTGTGAATTTGTGAAAAGATATTGGTAATTTAAAGTTGTGATTAATTTCAAAGTAAAAATTAGAGAAAAACGGTATTTTTGAGTGATCATTGTATTTATTAATGTTAAGCTACTCTACTTGTACCGTTTCGAATATTATGATTTTTGTAATTGTCTTCAATTCTTTTTCAGGACCATAACGAACAAAACAAAAAAAAGAATTAAACATATTCGTCGTTCGAATCGTGAGTTGTGGTCTGGAGTTTATAGAAAAATCCCAAGACAGAAAACACCTTATTCGAACTACAACGAACATTAAAAAAAAATTAGCTAAATCGGTCCAGCCATTCGCACGTGATGTCGTGACCAACGAACAGCATTTCATTTTTATTATATAGATTATCCGCAATACTTAACAATTCTTTGGACAGATTAAAAATATTATTGGTTTGTGAGATATGTTCGTATCATCCCATTTGGAATGTTTAACGGCTATACGAATGAACATCATTTTAATGCGTTTCAGTACACTGAAATCGTATCAAAGAAACATCTACTAGAAGCCGCGTGCTTTGATCCGTTTAACTTTTGCATACCTCAGTGAATTTTTTTAGCTCTTTCGTTGATAATCCTGCTTCACAGGAGTATGCATTCTTCAGGAGGAATAAACTAGAAAAAGTTCTCGTCCGTGAAGGATTAACACGCAGAAAGTCGGTGGATTTTATCTGGGCATGTTCGAGGGGCAATTAGTCGACAATTAGCTTAGTTAAAAATGCCTGGACGCGTTACGGTACAATCGGAATAGATATAGAGTAAAACGCACGGAAACTGCCACGGTCGAGTGTCACGACCGTCGATCGCGCGTGTGTAGGTGGAAAGAAGTATAAAAATTTCTGGTTAATTAGCCAGGGGCGAAGTTAAACGACTTCCCCAGGGTTTACAGGCCATTATACTGCGCTCGGTGTTAAATATACGCACCGATCGATCACACGTTATATTTATAGGGGAAGTTTTCTATCGTGCAACTGGTGTTCGAGGAACTTGTAGCCATTATCGGGTCAACACACTTGGCAATGTTGCGAGGAGGCTGATTACATAAATAATACCTTCGGATTGCATCCGTGAGACGTCTTCCTACAAGATTAAACGGAAGTGGCCGCTATTTGCGCTTCTTCTTCTTTTTTTTACATAGCGGAACGCTTCGTTCCGAACTCGCGAAAATTCCTCGCAGACGTCCACCAAAGAACGTGCGTTCTGCTTGCTGTTAATGTCTTCAATCGGAGGATTTCGCTATCCGGATTATTCTACGTTTTACATCTCTTTCGAGATAAAGGATCTGGATATATTGTAATTAAAATTGTATTTTCATTTACCTTTTTAATGGTACTACGTTTTCTCGAGAATCGCGAGCATTCAAGTTAGAAATGGGCGTTCGGGTTCGATCCCACTGCAAGCATATTATTTATTATTATTATTTAGTCGTATTATTGGTTATTATTATGTATTATATTTGTTATTATTTTATTGTTTATATTGTAATAATTCGCGCGTATTATTAAATTAGTTAAAAATAATATTTTCAATAAAAATGGTTAACTTTCATTTGCTTATAATTATTTTTTTAAAGAAAAAATACTATGAATAAGTTAGCAGGTACATTTTAAACGCGTTAAGCAGAAAAAATAATTTTGTGCAGCTAGATCGGCCAAGTACCCCATAGCGTGGCGGCACCTCTGGAAATATTCCACGTGCCATCTAAATACTGTGGTGACCAAGGCTAAACTGTAGGTCCTGTCGCGAAATAATTCTCGCGTAAGAATTCAAAAAGCGACGTTAAATAATAAAAAAATTCATGTTTGAAAATGAATGAATCCGAAAACGCGTAGGATCATTTCCAATGGAACTACTTGAAAAGCCGCGTGCAAACGATCGATGAAGGGTACTCGAGATGCTCGGAGAAAGTTATTTCGGTCGAGGTTTCCCTCCATCTACGGTGGATTAGCATGTTCTCTTAAGATGTTGCTAATTGCAAAACGAGCAACTCGCTCCAACCGGGGGCGTCTTAATAAGGTGGCTGGTGTCGGTTCACCGAAGGACTGATAAAACTAGGGACAACATGAATGATAAAGACCCTAATGTATACGACAGGTTGTTCGGTCGGCGAGGATTTGCTCGGATATGAATGCGGCGTACCTGACATCCGGAGCACCCTGTTCAGCCATTTCGAACAGATGGTTGACCTTTTTGCGGTGCTTCGTCCTAACGCAGCATCGAATTGATGAATTAATTTTTCGTTCATTTTCCACGGACGACGCGTAAAAGGATGAACCGTGCAAGGAGACACCAGGAAACAAGAGAAGACAAAGAACGGGGATTTACGAAAGCTTATCTTTTTCCCCGGGAAAAAATTCGTCCCCGGGCTGGGAATATTGAAATTTTTGAACAGAATTCACACGTCGCTAGAGATCGCGCGCCCGAGGTATTGTTTTTTCCCCTGATTTTTTTATTCGTCGGTTAGTATCGAGTTTCTCTCTGTTGAAATGCACCGTTGCTGGTTTTTGAACTGGAGATCGATCTCCGGTTTAGAGACACCGGGTTTAACGATCACGGATGCTCGCCGAAGGGAGTACACATTTTTCCGCTCATTAAGCAAATGCGCGACCGGCTGTGCGCGATTTGTTTATTCGTGGATAATGTAATTATCAATCTAAGGGAACGGTTTCCCTGTCGCCTAAAGGAGGTTCAACGTTTGCTAGCGCGGCTTTCTTAACCCTCCTGTGATCAGGTTCCATGCTCTTCCTAGAAAATTTAATCGGTGTAACGAAAATTCAAATTAACCAGCTGAAATTTCACGAAAGCAAACATACAGGAAGGTACGACGAATCGGGTCCCATGGAAATCACCGACACAGTTTTCACTGACAACATTTCATCGACTCTAGATTTTACCGACGACGAATTCAACTGATAACGCCTTTAACCGACAGCGGATTTGATCGACAACAAATTTGACCGCCAACGAATCTAAAATCGTTGTCGGTTAAAATCGTTGCCGGTCAAAATCGTTGTCAGTCAAAATCGTTGTCGGTTAAAGGCGTTGTCAGTCAAAATCGTTGTCGGTTAAATTCGTTGTCGGTCAAAATCGTTGTCAGTCAAAATCGTTGTCGGTTAAAGGCGTTGTCAGTCAAAATCGTTGTCGGTTAAAATCGTTGTCGGTTAAAGGCGTTGTCGGTCAAAATCGTTGTCAGTCAAAATTGTTGTCGATTAAAGGCGTTGTCGGTAAAATTTATTGTCAGTCAAATCTGGAGTCGATGAGATGTTGTCGGTGAAAACTGTGTCGGTGATTTCCATGGGACCCGACGAATCTAGGTAATTTTCAAAATCTCGGTGACGCTAAATTTGTGGACTCTGGAATGGCTGGAGGAGCTACTAATCGCTCTGGATAGAGTCCAATATTTCAGCTAATCTACTTTGGGCTAAGTAGAGGGGAACTCCTTAAGCTCCGTCAATCTGCACACCTTAATCTATATTCTTCGCAGCCTGTTGCCGATAGTTGGCCCCGTTGACACACAGTGCTGCGCCGCGCCGCTTTGCCATCAAAAACTTGAGCTTCCAGCCTGCCCGGCAATCTCGTTAAGTAGCGGGTAGCTAATCAGCTTGGCGAACTCGACGGGGCTAAAGCGTTGAATATTAACCGCATCGCGCTGAGATTACACCTTGTCCGATTCCTCGGGATATTATGCGAGGCTGGATCCGCGGAAGAAATGGCACTGGAGAGTGTCCCGAGGGATAATGCTCCCCGAGTCCGTGACTTCAGCGATATTAGAACGAATGGCTCAGGGCGAAAGGGTTCAAGCCTAGGATTAAATAGAGCGGAGTAATCGTCGGTCGTGTAATAATTATATACATACATATATACTAGAGAATACGCTCGAGTCTCGTTCCCGTGCAATATCAACGCCGCCCGACCGTCAATCAATCATAAAAAAACCGAAATCCCGACGATGGAAATCAGAGAAAGAACATTCCACACGAATTTCATTTCTTCCTTTTTTAATTTTCAATCGTCCGATTACAATGGATAACGAAGATAGCCGATCGAGTTCCGGGTGAAAAATGCGCTTCGAATATCACGCTGATGCACACTGTTTTTTTAAAAAACATTTTTCGGGATCGGTTCGGTCTTTCAGTTCTGGCGCAGATAAAAATTTACTTCATTATTTGTTTCATGTTTTGCGGGGTTAGACATACAGTTAACCCTTGACTGCATGATTTATTTGAATGGTCAGTTGTTGTGTTTTATTTAAGGGAAAAATATTTTGAAAAAATTAAAACAACATTTTCAGAAAAGTAAACATAAGTGAACATATAAAATAAATTTGTGGTTTCGGAGCACAGTTCGGTCATTAGTAACGACAACAAGTTTGCAAATTAATTTAACTCAACGTTTCGGTCCCTGTATGGATCTTCTTCAAAAGATTTTCTTTTAAGATTTGTTTACACAGCTGTGTCGCAATATATTGCTTTTCTGTTTCAATATATAAACGTATTAATTTTCAGACGCAAAAATGTCTCTCTTGAAGAAGATCCATACAGGGATCGAAACGTTGAGTTAAATTAATTTGCAAATTTGATATTGTTACTAATGATCGAACTGTGCGCCGAAACCACAAATATATTTTATATTACATTTTTGATCGAGAAGAATTTAATTTATAAATAAACATAGTAATAAAACATATATGCATTATATTTCATACACAAAAATGTCTCTCTCGAGAATGATCCATACACGGATCGAAACGTTGAGATGAATGTTTAAATAATTGCAAATTTTCTGTTTTCTATAATTGATCGAAATATGCGCCGCAAAATTTATTTTATATTACATTATCGATCGACAAGAATTTCATTTATAAATAAACATAGTAATAAAACACATTCTTAGTTTACTATATACCAGATTCCTGAACTGCATCAAATATGATGCAGCGAAGGATTAAGGTATAAATCGGTGCAGTCTGTCCGGAGAAAATGATTTGAACAATAGCTGGAAAGTGTTTCTTGCTGTAGGTGGGATTATGAACTACGTACGAGGAATGCGAAGGGCCTAGAAAATCTACTACATATTATGAAATCATTACATCCGCATTTAGCAGAAACCGATGGGGAATCCGCTTACAGGGATTGCGGTGTGTACCTACCAGCGAATTGTGAGAGAACAATAGTTGGCTATATATCGGAAGAAGTTTCTGGTTCATCGCTGACGTCCGAACAACTGCCACCGTGCACAGTCTCTGACAAATGTAATTGATTTTCACCAGTGCGCCGAGGCTCGTATTTACACTAAAAAAGTTGCCGGTTCCTCGGTGATCATCCTTACAGAGAACTTTCTTCGCGGCGAGGCAACCAAAGAGAATAGAATCGGATGAAAAGTTGCGGACCTTCAAAGGGTCGAGTGATTACGAATGACAAACGATCCTCCTTGCGGGAAACCACAAACTTTCCTGCCTCATGGTTTTGTAACGACCGGCTTTCAAGTTTTGCAACCTAGGACGTGATAAATTCGGAAACTGGAGAATTGAGACACTGAAAAGTTGGATCGTCAAACTTTTAGGACACTGATTTGACGAATCAGATGATCTAGACTCGAGGTGCTAAATCAAACCTGATCGTTTCATTGTCCAGGGTTCTAATGTTTCAGGATTTGAAAAAAAAATTGAAAATCAGACAGGCCCAAGTTTTACAATTTGGATATTCAGTAGCTGACATGTTGCAGGTTCGAGAAAGATACGAAAGGTTAAAAGGGCAGACTCTGTGGTTCATGAATATAAAAGTGCAAAAGGTTCTAGGGTCCAGAGACTTTAAAAGTTAAAAAGTTGAAAGATTGAAGTTCCAGCGTTGAAAAGTTAGGTTTAGGTTAAGGGGTCAAGGCTTTAAAGGTGCGGAATCGAGACCGGCAAGATTTCTAACATTCGGAGTTGCGCTGGAAAGCCGGATTTAAAGGTTCAAGGGTGAACGCGTTAAAAAATCGAAGACTCAAAACCCGGAAAAGTTCAAGAGCCTAGGAATTCAAAGATTCAAGAGCTGAATCTGTGATTCCAAGGCTCGAAAATTAGGCTTGAAATATTCAAGGGTTGTCGAAATATTACAGAATCTAACGTTTAGAAAGCGGAAAGCTTCAAGAGCCCAAGAATTCGAGCAAAGGCGTGCTAAATGTTTAAGACTCGAGGTTCCACGGCTCGAGAGGTTACGTTTGTGGATTGAAGGGCTGTTGCCTGTTAAACAATCGAAGGTTTAAAACACGGAAAAGTTGAAGCTCTCCTGGAAAGAAAAAGTTGCAAGCTTAAAAAGCGTCGCACTGTGGTCTGAAAGTCAGTTCTAGCGCGAATTAATTATTGTGCGAGGAAAAAATTGACATTTTATGTAAAAATTACTCTCAAATATTTGAGTAAAGTAAATAAAACATAATTTACAATAGCGACTACTTGTTTATTAATATAATAATTAAGTATTACAAATATAGTATAGATGATTATGATTCACTGTCGGAATCATTCCTTTCGGTAAAAATAGCCTCTAGTAATCCACTAACGCAATCCTTTCGTTTCAAATCCTTCAATTTGAACCATTCTTCGAACAACTCTAAGCGGGTGATCGTAGATACGTTTACTAAAATATTAAAATAAAATGATAATGGGATTGCGGGGGGTCGCGGGCGTTCGCGTTTTCTGTTCGCCGTTAATGGAGATGAAGTAAGCTTTCAAATTAAATACTTCGCAGCTTATAAAACTTACGACATTCTAATAATTTTTCTTAAAAAGTATCAGTTCATAAAATATATCATAAAGTGTGTGAAGGAAACGTAAACCTACCACTTCCAGTTACAGCCATACCGATAATATCATATATAACAAGATACTAACAAAATTTATACACACTTCAAGAAAAAACTCGATATTTTGAAGTTATAATTTGTGACAATTCAGCAACGCAGGAAAATAAAATGTGCTTACTGAAATGTTGACAGTCTTGCCAACAATAATACGGTGATATGATTTACTAATTTTGCTATTGTTATTGTAGTATACATATCAAACTATCATACAAGCATAAATTTTAACAGATCTACGTTAGTTAGTTTTTTTAATTTATTCGCGGTAGAACTGACTTTCAGACCACAGTGCGTCGGTGGTTGCGAATACATATTAAAGAATTTTCGGATCTTCTAGACGAAGGTTATCGGGAAATGTATTTCAGCGTCTAGGATCGTGAATTGAATCTTGCGATTCGATTCTTTTGATTGAAACTATTTGACCGGAGCTTAAATAGGTTTCGCGAGGACTAATAGGCTCCGGAATCGTGTAGAACAATCGAAACACGGGGAATCCTCTCCGGATTATCGAATATATCGGAGCAACCAAGCGTAGAATCACCGATACCATTATAATCCGATTGTCGATGTTATGGACATCGACACGACGCGGCGGCGGACTGTATCCAGGCTGGCCCTTCCGACGTATCGACTCTGCCGTGTTAACGGAAGAACAATTTTTCTAACACGCTGCCGTGTCGACAACCCGCGCTTTATTCGACCGTGACACACGCGAAATCGATATCGCCGATCGCTCTTATTTATCATTCGTTTTCCTGCGCTGCGCTGTCGGCTACCGACCAATCCGCTCGATGAAATTATAACAAGACACGTATTCGCGCGTAACCTTCGACTTCTGTCAGGCTTCGCTCGCCCACTCGTGATCGACGACGCTTTCGTTCGTTCTGGACTGCGACGTTTTATGCAAAATAAAAATCGTCAACTTCGCTCGCAAAAAACATGAGCCAAATAAAAATGTCACTCTTGCACAAACGTTCGTGCAATGCCGCCGACACGCTGTCCATTCCACGTTGAACAACTTTGCCAAAAAATCATGCAACGGCCATCGAAGGGCCATTTTCAATTGCAAGTCTCAAAACATTTATTTCTACTGAACATTTATTCTTCACATTATGAACATTTCAAGAAATACAGAGATATTTATAACCAAAGACATCGGTGATTCGAATTGTCTGAAGAACTACCGAATAAGTAACAAATAAACAATTTTATTTTGACACACAGTTTAAAGAATTCATTAAAAAACGATTAGAAAAAATATATTCATTACGATAGCGATCAGTAGACAGGAATAATTTTTTAATGAATTTTAGTGGAGATTTCATCCTGAATTACGAAATTAAAATTAATCGAATAAGTGACAAATAAATAATTTCATTTTGGTATACAGTTTAAAGAATTCATTAAAAAACGATTAGAAAAAATATATTCATTACGATAGCGATCAGTAGACAGGAATAATTTTTTAATGAATTTTAGTGGAGATTTCATCCTGAATTACGAAATTAAAATTAACCGAATAAGTAACAAATAAATAATTTCATTTTGGTATACAGTTTAAAGAATTCATTAAAAAACGATTAGAAAAAATATATTCATTACGATAGCGATCAGTATACAGGAATAATATTTTAACGAATTTTAGTGGAGATTTCATCCTGAATTACGAAATTGAAATTTTCGATATTGATACCGAGTTAATGTTACGGATATTCGACGGCAGCCGAGGAACTTTGCATATTTCAGAAATTTCCGTAACGAGTTGCCCAGCTAGCAGCCCTGTTTTCAGAAAGTTCCAGATCGAGTAAAAGTTGCTATCTCCCAGCAGACCGGAATAAAAATTTTCCTCAACAATTACAAAGGTATTGCGAGCCGGCTGACGAATTTTCTTCGGAATGAAAATATACTGGCTCGCGAGCACGCCGTAATTTCGAAAGCCTGCGCCCCTTTTATTCCCAGCGGGAACGAGAACTTCTGTAGGGAGAAATGCTTTCTACTTTTTACCGTTTATTGCTTCCCTTCTCGTATTCTTCTTCATACGAGCGTCACGTGGAGGAACGTACTCGCGAAAGGGAGGTGCTCTCTGAATAACTGAACGAAATGCACGGCGTCATTACACACTTTTTCAACGTGAAAAAGGAAACCCGATCGAATCTTCAATGACATTCTACATTTCTGCTATTCGATACATTTAGCAGGATGTTTGACAAAAAAACATGAACCGTAAAGGAAGATAATGTAGAATTTTTATCATATGTTTGTCAAAATTCAGGTGGCCAATAATACTTGAAAATCATGAATAACGATTCAGTTAGTTTTCGAGTTTTAATTAACAACTCGCGGAACACGCGGAATTAAAGTTACAAAAATGACGAGCATTTCATAAACAGAGAGAGATAAAAATTTATCAAGCTGGATCTCGGATTGAAATAAATCTGGACTGGCCGCTGTAACTGATTAAATAAAATGTGTCCGTGTTACGATATTGCAAAACGCTGCAGGGAATAATTTATAGACAGAGATCGGTAATAATTTTAAAGTTTCGATCCGATTTAAAATTTGATCAGGAACGCGTGCAAACGACTAATCGCTGATTAAGTGGATCAATTTATTCGCGTGATCCGGTATTATCCAAGCGAAATGATGGACAAAAGAACTCACTTTGAAGACAACGACTCGCTTTTACACCGAAAACGAAAAAGTAAACGATCGTGTGCTGACGAGTCTCCATTATTCAACTCCGCATATCAATGCGCCTTTGCGTGTGCGAAAAATGGCCACGCGATAGTAACTTTTCGACTAATGGTCGTCATTTCACTAACGAAGCTCTCCTCCGCGTTCCAGAAAAATTGAATTACCTAATCGCGAAGCTGCTCGATTATTTCCTTCTATTAATTTCAGCGATAACTCGCGCGGCCATTTCGAAAATGGTAACCCGTTGTTATTATCGGCCGTCGACGAGCATGGAGTGTGCTCGTTTCTCGCAATTTCGGGCTGGTCGTTTCTTGCAATTTTGGCCGCTTCAAATATTGACCGAGGTTTTGTTCGTTTTATATTCGCTCAACATTTTTCGGCCGCGTTCCTATAAAATGTTAGGGCTTTCGCCAACGATTTCAGAGTTCGCTTAACGTTAGACGCAGCGGTGTTATTCTGTACTTTAAAAATCAGCTTTTATGTAATTGTTTTGTAGTGCTGTTCTAAAACAGCGACTTTTATAATTTCAAAAAAACATAGAGACATCCTGTCCTGCTTTCGCAACGATCCATTTATCCCGGGCTCGGCACTCGCAGAAATTGTTCATCAAAATGTAGATTGAGTGTAAACCGTCCCGGGTAGTTGCAATCGAGCAGAAACTTCAGCGATTCGACACACTTTAGCCGAAAATCGCGACACAATACGACGATCGAAACGGCGCGACGAGGAGCCGTGGAAACGACAAATGGAAACTTGCCATTATATTCCGCTGGCAGTATTACAACAGGACCGTAATCTTCTCTCTGTCTCTCAATTTGTTCTAGCTCTGTCATTACGAAATTAATAATACGCTAACACGTGTGCGCGGGGCGAATGCGAAATTACAGTAACAATTAATGCATATTAATAGCGGGTTCATCGTTGAAGCGCACTACACGGGGATCGATGAAAATGGCTGCCAGAACAATTTATGAAAACGTCGATACACTGCGAAGGAACAGCCTACCCGTAGTCAATAATGCGATTGACATTAATGCACGGACAATATCTTGGTAAATTGCATTACGTTCAGCTTTCTATGCCCGGCGAAATATTGCGATAAACCGACCGCACGCTCATTCAATCTAGTCCGCGAATTAGTTTCGCTGAAACGTTTCCCGTGCTTCAGTCTCTCCACTCCTATATATTTCCATTGTCGGCCGCAAACTTCAGGTCCCTACAATAATCGCGTGCAACGTATTTTTGTTCTCAGCTCTTTACCGACTCTGTAGAAAGTGTCGCTTTAGCTAGCTTGTAATGCTGAAATTTTCGAATGTGTTTGTGAACTTCAATCTCAACAAAAACAGCCTCTATATATAAACAAGTTCTCTATGGTCGTAAAAAGTTGTGAGATCAAAGAATATACGGCAAGTTCGTTAGCTTAGAAATACCTCTTCCATTACTGAAAAAAGCGTTTGTAAAAATTAGTTTAAAAGAACGCCATTTAATTTTTAAAGAGTAACATGGAGGGCTAAATTATTCAAACTTGTCCGTTACCTAACTCTTTAAAAATTAAATACGTTCTTTTAAACTAATTTTTACAAACGCTTTTTTCCAGTATTGCAAGAGGTATTTTTATGCTAACGAACTTGGCCGTATTTTGTTTGATTTCACAACTTTTTACGGCCATAGAGAACTTGGCTCCTGTTTACAGGATGTTTTTCTTGGGATTTCGTCAATTATCAAGTAGGTATTACTTTTATCTCTGATTCGTTAAATCCTAAATATTTTTTCACTGTTCCCGAGATATCGCGATTTTTTTTAGGTATAAAATTTCAAACTTTCATGTACAAAATTTCAAGCTTGTACATCAATGAGAAGTACCCAAAAGATTTTGATGATTTGCCAGTCTGTTAGTCAGTCAGTATCAAAAGCGATCTTTGATGTCCTATATCTCGGAACCTACCAATGTTGGAAAATGTTTTGCCAATATTAAGACATGATAGCATTTAACAAGTGTACGAAATTACATCTCTCCATCTGCCTCCAGTTCGAAGTTGCAAACCTCTAAAAAACGGCTAAGTTGTTTCGTGTAAAAGGAGGTAGTGCACCTAGATTAAAGATGAAAGGTGACACTTTACGATAGATTTTATTTAGAAATTCTTAAATAAATAAATATATATATTTATATATGATCAACCTTGAGATCGTTGAAGCCAGGTAAAGGTCTGGGTTACATGGAGGATCCTTGGTTAACCCTAAGCGAGTTGAAGGTAGACCAAGATAGGTAAGTGGTGGAGAACCCTTGATCAACCCTAAAGTCGTTGAAGTTGATGGGGGACATGGTTAGTTCCAGAGGACCTTCGGTCACCCTCAAACTAGTCAAAGGTAGCCTATCGTCCTCCTGATCCTGAAACCCGTCCGTTCCTGCCGGACTGCCCGGTCCGACTGATTGAAATCTCTCGTCGAACGCAGGTGCGCAGCGATGCGCAGCGATGCGCAACTCTCCTCACCCCAACTAATTTCGATAGATTGTGATCTCCGCGATACTTAATTATTAATTTCATTATTTCTAGCTGTTTAGCGTTTATAACAATTCCTGTCGCCAATGATATCGATAAGCCAACTAATGTTTTAGCAAAATACGAAGAACTTCTCAAGCATGATCGTTTCACAAAATTATTCTACCGAGCTTATCGAACTTAACCGCTAAAATTTATTCGATAAAATAATTCTGTGTGATCATCGGAGCTGCCATCGTTCCGTCACGATATCTTAATTTTCTATAGATAGTGAATTTTTCAAATAATTAATTAATTGGTTATCGATCGTAATTTATCTTCAGGATATTACAAATTTTTATTTCATTTACAACAACAATTAACTAATTTTGTGAATACTAAATTTCACGTTAGCTATTAAAATGTATTCATACAAGGAAAAGAAAGGGGGTGTTTCGTCCTAGTTTCGTCCTTTTCGTAGGAATATATATATTAAATGAGATATATATACTACTCGTCTTATAAAATTCTCTCGTCGTAGAAAATATTTTTATGTCAATATTATGTTACAATATTAACCGCGAGGATTATACTCGTCCACCATTTCTCCTGATGGGAATAGCCAATTTCTGTTTGGACCACTTTACCCCTCGTAAAAATCCACATAAACAGCGAATACGGCTCTTTCCATTAATGAATACTAGAGGGAAGTACGGACACATAAATAAAGTGCTCTTTTTTTATGTCGCATCAAGTACGATTGATTATGAGCCGCAACGTTGGTATATCGAATCCGCTTTATTGGCCTCATTCGTTTTAGGAGGATGCGGTACAGTGTTGTCCGTCTACCGGTCTTCATAAGAGGTTAACTGTTTGGACACAAAGGGTCCGGGTCTGGGGCGTTTAACGCGATCAAAGGAGGCATTTGCCTAGCCCGAAAGCCGAGAAAGGGGATCCACGGGGACCTTGTCGAAGCGGCAAGTCGCGTCCAAGTAACCGGGGGGAAAAGTTGTGCGGGTTAACAGAGTTATAACTCACCTGCGAAAGTTGCGAAGCCAATTTCACAGCGCGCTGAACACTTTCAAAGTGGACACGCTTTGCTCGTTTTAAGTTAGTGTCAACGAACCCCGCGGCATGCAAATTATTTCGTAATACCCTGTCGAAGTCCGAGAATGTTTATACATAAGCATTCGCGCATCGTAGTTTGAAGTGTCGGAGCCGAAGAAAAACGACCGCGGAAGAAGTATAGCCTGTTTGCAATTTAGGGTAGGAACAGTTGAAACAAGTACAGAAACTGTGCCGTGCGTAACAGGTTAGAAATTTTGTTCGCCGGTTCTCGAATAAGTGAGCGGGAGGTCGAAGAATTTTCAACAGGTCGTGGCCGGGTTAAAGCGAGATTTCGCGTGCCCGAGGGATACGTTTACGATTTAGCTATGAATGCCCGTCGCAAATGGTAATAGCTCGCCTTTGGCGGCGTCACACTGGGAATTCCGTAGACCGAGTGCCGACTATGCAAATGCTAACTGCGTCGAGCATCATGCTCGAGCCGGTTGGTCAGCGCTCGTTATCTCTTATCTCGGCCGAGTCCTGCGAGTGCCGTGATAATCAGGGTACCGGGATCCTCTTTCGCCAACGAGGATCCTGAGAACGCAGGACCTAACGACCATGTCGCAACTCCGCGTCATCGGCTCTGCTGCTGAAGAGACGATCGTTACCAAAATGACCAGCCGAGCCTTTTTACTTGCCAAACATCATGGATATACATCAAAATAATGGTAAACCTTGCGTTTAGGGGAGGCAGCTCCGATGACGTTCACCTTGACATATATTGTCCAGGACAACATTCTGAACAACTTTTGTCATTACAACTACCCGGTGCTCGGTCTTAGTTTTACAGATAATTGCAAAAAACTATTGCTAGTACTAAATTGAATTTTACTTTATGGCTGCCATAGTTTCGAATGAGTTACACCTTAGATAAATAAACATAGCAAGAACCCATATATTCGAACATGAGTTATTGAATTATTTCAATATGCATCTCCACGAATTTATAAGTTTGACATACAATTTCGATTCCTTGTGGAACTTTTTGTGTAAGAAATTTAAATATGTTGTAGATTTCGACATTTTGAACCTAATCTAACCATACCTCACTCTGTTCGAATGATCTTTGCATTATATGTAGTTGTCATCCAGAAATTGAAACAGTACTGGAAAAATAATACGAACAGAGTGAGGTGTGGTTAGGTAATAATACGGAAAATTCAATTTAGTACTAGCAATAGTTTTTTGCAATTATCTCGAAAACTAAAACCGAGCACCGAGTAGTTGTACTGACAAAAGTTGTTCAGAATGTTGTCCTTGACAACATATGTCAAGATCAAAGCCATCGGAGCTGCCTCCCCTAAACGGTAAGGTTTACCAAAATAATTTATATCGCTGTATTTCTACCCTAAACAAACTCAATTAACCTTTAATACCAACACGTCTAGATTAACAATCTTACTTCGCCGCAGGGTCGATTAAATCTTAAAGGTCCAAGATTCGAGATCTCCAGCTGTCGCTGTTTATCCTCTGGCTCTCCATCTCGACGTGCTTCGAGACAGATTAATTTCTACGCGAAACGCAGCCCCGGCTACAATGGACTCCGTTTGTTCCGCTTCGAGCTGGCGCCCTGAGCAACGAAAGGAACGATTTTCCTCTGAATGCGCCCCTGCTCCTCTATTGTGTGTTTTCCGTCCGTTTAAGGTCGAACGCGGTGACTACGACGGGTTACCATCGACGATAAACAAATTTCACGCGGAAATTAGCCAACGAAATTGTTACGCGAACAATGAATCGAAACGACGATATTATCGTTCGACGGTTCTCTCGTCGCTAGAGAAGGCGGGCTCTTCGCCTGAAAATTCGATGCTCGGTCAGCAATTTAACCCGCTCGCGTCGGCTCACGTACGACATGCAAATCACGCGACTACGTTCTTTATTCCGTTCTGACACTTTTTGCCGGCGCCGCGTTCGGAGTCCACTTTGCATACAGTGCGCCGCTATTAACCGGGAAACACGGGACAGCCTGTTAACGACTCGGACAGCAGTTTCTTGTAATTGCGATAAATTTCACGGCTATCTACCGAGCACTTTCAGCTCGGGGCGCAATTCCCGCGCTATGCTACAGTTGTCTTGTACACTGTTTTTAATGGCTGCAGCAGCTTTTTCCTGTCGGGAGCACCCTCTTTGCAGGAAATGGGTACTTCAAGCACGATTGGCTTGTTTATTTAAATTGAGGGACGACGAAAGAAACGCGCGACCGAATTTTTTAACGAAAGTTAAAAAGAAACAACAGTCCTACGTACGCCTGAAAACTATTCGAGACCGAGACATCAACGAACGAAACAAACTACCCCACAACGTTGATATTCCCTTGTGGTGAGCACCAAGACTCGAACGGAGGCATCCAGGTGTTCTTGGCAGGCAAAAAGGGGCTTTGCACGCATATTAAAGAACTTACCTTGTATTTCCAATAAAAAGGAAAACAGGAAGATGCGAATAACACTTACGAATGAATGTTTTCGATCAATTTTTAAATAAGTAGCTGTTATGCGAATTATATCAGTACAACGTTTGAATTACATTAGTAAATTTAATAGCAAGTATGTATTAATATTTTCTTCTTTTTCAATCCATTTACATTGCATACCTTTTAATATATTCATATTTTTTAGACACGATTTACATTCGATAAAGGTTCAAACAGGAACCGAAACGCCAGGCATATTTGCATAACAGCTATTTATTTAAAAAGTGATCGAAACCGTTGCGCCGAAAACTTTTATTCATAAGTATTGAATATTTACGATCGATACAATTGATTATTTATGATGTGAATAACACTCAAAGCGAAAAGTTGCTCGCGAGTTTAAGGGTAGACGTAATTCTTTGATAAGTCGGTTTCCAGTTTGTGCAACCTTCTGCCGGGTCACTCGCGAGGCTAGCGATACTTTAATCTCATACACCCGAAAACTATGCGAGACATCGATATTCCCTTGTGGCGAGCAGCAAGACTCGAGTGGAGGCATCCAGGTGTTCTCGACAGGCAAAAGGGGCTTTACACGCACATTACAGAACTTACCTTGCATTTCCAAGGGATCGCCTCGTCGTGTCACACCGTGTAGGAAAAAGGGATGATGTGAATAACACTCAAAGTGAAAAGTGGCTAGCGAGTCGATTTCCAATTTGTGCAACCTTCTGCCGTGCCACTCGCGAGTAAATGGTAGGTCTATATATAAAGACAGTGGGGGCCCAGTTGAATACAATGGTGATCCTGCGTGCCCGCAGTAATGTCTAAGGATAATTATTTGGGTTTAGTCCGTGCGAGTAGAACATCATTGGCCATCCTTATCTTCGGCGATAGGGGTGGTTATCCTTTTTTTAGGATGTGGAGGAACCGGTAGAACCCGTGAACTCCGATGGTACCCTGTCCTGCAGGTACCACCATATGGAGAACCGGGGGGACCGTAAACCTCCACATCTAAGGACTCCAGAATTCTCTGGGTCCTTTCCTGCCTCACTGAACTATTCCTACCCTCCCGACCAGCTATTCGTTTTAGGGGTGGTTATCCATAAGGGATTTCCCCAAATTAAAAAAAAACGTCACTCGCGAGGATAGCGATACTTTAATCTCATACACCTGAAAACTGTGCGAGACCGAGACATCAACGAACGAAACAAACTACCCGGCAACATCGATATTCCCTCGTGGCGAGCACCAAGGCTCGAGCGAATGCATTCAAGTGTTCTCGGCAGGCAAAAAGGGGCTTTGCACGCACATTAAAGAACTTTCCTTGTATTTCCAAGGGATCGCCTCACCGTGTCCCACCGTGTAGGAAAAAGGGACGATGTGAATAACACTCAAAGTGAAAAGTTGCTCGCGAGTTCGAGGGGAGACGTAATTCTTTGATAAGTCGGTTTCCAATTTGTGCAGCCTTCTGCCGGGTCACTCGCGAGGCTAGCGATACTTTAATCTCCTTCCCACGAAGTCTACGAGTGTTTTACTAAAATATTGATACTGCCCCTGGAATCCTAATCATTCGTTTCGCTGAACCGACAGCGAAAGGAAAACTATTCCGCCGACTGAAAGTTTGTTTATTATAGCAGCGACGTAATTAATGTGCCTTCGTCGTTAAGGTACCTTCATATTTCACAGAATCTGTGTAACGCCATAAGCGCGCCGCGATCCACAGTCAATTAATTAGCAAATGAACGTAGTTAATGAAGTACTTGAGACAATATCGCGTGCAAAAACTGGGTTAAGCGAGTAAGCGCTGTTATTAAACCTAGCCCGAACACACCGTAACACCGCGAGTTGAATGGCTGTCGTGCAAGCTCGAATGTAGTTCAACAAAATTCTATCGGGCCCTCGCAATTTTTTAAGCCGACTGTTTTTCCGCGGTGTTCGTATGAGAAACGTGGCCGGATGAACGCGACTATTTCGGCGCGACGAGAGAACTTCAAAACGTACCTTCCGCTCTTATTTACCGGGTAGTTATCGGAAAAAGGAGAAACATAAACAAACGATCGCGCGAAAACCCAGCGGACTTCGTTCGGTTACTGTAGTTTCAGTTATTTCAAAGTTATTCCTATCAGGAGACCTAGTATTGTTTTAGCTAGTTTCTCAGATTTTTCAAAATTTCAATATCTTCACTGTTTTGTCAGAAACCAATCTATATAATGTAAGAATGATATAAGTATGCATGTCATATTACTGAATGTGAGTGTGCATATATGTTTACGTGTTATACATGTTTTTATTGATTTACATGTTATATATATTTTTATTTTGTCAAAATTCCAATATCTTCACTGTTTTGTCAGAAATCAATCTATACAATGTACGAATGATACAAGTATGCATGTCATATGACTGAATGTGAGTATGCATATATGTTTACGTGTTATATATGTTTTTATTGATTTACATGTTATATATATTTTTATTGGTTTGCATGTCGCGTTAATTTTTTGTTAAATGAATGTTTTACGTTACGATTTTGTCAAAATAAAAACGACAGTCCCCTGCGATCAATTCCGTGTCAACTCCTGACAATAAATAAAAATTAAATGCTGTTCCTTGATTAACGCATCACTTGAGAACGGTTGAACCAATTTGATTAATGCTGTTTTAAAAAAAAATGTTCGTAATAGTCCGAATAAGGTTTTTAGAAAAATAAAAAATGAAAAAGTTGTCCGAAAAAAATGGAAAATTCGGGAAAGAATGAAAGTGCTTTTTTCCATGGAATTTTTGTATGAACTCAAGACCACAATTCACGATTCGAACGATGGATGTTGTTCACAAATTTATTGACACGTAGCTTTTCAATATTGTAGCAGTACGTGTAAATAAAACGTTTAAATATCGGAACTTCATCGTCTACGTACAATACAGAAAACGGTGTTAGCTTGAATTTTTCGCTGATCACTCGGCAGAGGCGCCGCGTCCGCATCACGCTAGAATTTCAAACAAAAAACGAAAGTTGACGCGGCTGCCGCGAATGACAGGGAAACACGACAGTTGAATACCATTAATTAATAATAATCCCGGCGAACGTAATACCGGACGATGATACGCGATACAGGCCGGCCTAGTGCAATTAAAGCGAGCGGATCGTTAGCTTTGCCTCATTAACTGCACCGTGGAAACTCCCGCACGCAAATTATAATCAATCTTTTTCATATGAAATCTCCAAAATCAGGAGAGACGTACCGGACTATAGTATCGTTCTTTTCATACGAAATTTCGTTCCTCTATGCATTACACCGCAGCTTCGCTTTATACAGGGTAGAATCAAGAACGTAGTATGCGTTTCAAGGATCGATTTTATACATGAAAATAATGAAAAAAGTTCTGGGACACGTAGGTCCGATAAAGCACAACTTTTCTGCTATTACTTGTTTTTTTTTTGTTCGGAACCCATAGGTAACAACGCTAGCAGCAAAATTGTAGAACACCGCTTGTCACATATTTCAATTACTTGATAATATTGATAACCAATGCAAATGCAATCTTGCAATAAATTTCCAAAATTCTTTAGAAATATAGCTAATAGAAACTTCAACATGTCTATCACTAATATTTTTTTTTATTAGTAAAAAATTAATCAACTCACATAACAGACACATGAAAAAATTACTAAAAAAAATTATAACAGATCGAACCTGGGCGTTGAGATCATTAGGAAATATTGATTAAACCCAAGAGGGTTTCAAATGCTTATAAATAAAAAAAACAAATACAAAATCTTGATAATATTCCAAAATTATCGCATATTTCCCAATCATTGCGTAGACGTAAAGGGAGATTCACGTTCATCGACTACCCTATAAAGTAATGTTACTGCGGACGGTAATTCAGGTTAATTCGACTGATTACTTTGAGTAACCGATCGATACTTGGCAAGCATCCCCAAATGAAATGACGTGGACTTAATCGATACAGGTCGAAGGATTAAGTCTATCGAAGTCAAAGAGGTCGCCGACAAGCTTCGGTCCGAATCGGATTTCCGGCGCGATCGTGGTTCCATGGGCCGTCGGATCTCTCGCAGGGAAAACAGCTTTTCGTTTTCCCATTTCGTAGGTACGAAAGTCGGTTCGCCGGCAATCTTCTTGCAAATTTTAGCGTCTTTTGTCGATTCAGCGGCGGATCGCGAAAGGTTCCTCGAGAATTCGGAGTAAGAACCTCGGGACACCCGGTCCTCGGTGTATAAATTGAATTCCGCTTCGACGCAATCGAAGTGTCTGCCAGCGCTGTTCGAACGAAGAAATGAAATTCGCTGTTGTCTGGTCTAATCGGCATTCGCGCGGGAATTGGATCGCAACGATCTACGTAGCTGGTGAAGAAACAGTTGCGACAGACTCGAGAAATGATGATATCCCTGTAGACAAGGAGGCACGAGTAAAATTTTTCAGTTCCTTCATCACTCCGGGTCCAAAGCATGGTCTTCTCACCTGAGACTTCCTAGAGATTTCATTTGCTGGGTTAATAGACTTCGTTCTGGACACTATCAACTGAGAGCCTCCCTCTTTAAGATTAAACTTACCGATGACACGAGTTGTCCATATGGTACAGGATCCTAATCATGTGATATGGCAATGTCCGATCTACGATAATAATAGAGATACTCTGACTCGCAAACTTTGCAACCAGCGTCACTTTCCACCCTATACGATGGATTCCTTCCTGTACGGACGCTCTCTCTGTCCCCTGTTTTTTATACAAACATTTCTTAAATCTCACAGTCTATTTCTTTAATGTTAATATTGTACTCGAAAATGTTCAACATATTCCTTAGTTCTAGTTCATAAGTTATCCTTGTAATGTTAGCATGCACAGCCATGTGCATCTGGTCTAACTAGCTGAACTAAAATTGGCTCTAGACTTGCTTTAGACTCTGGCATCGTGAATGGAATATGGGTAAATTGAATGCAATCACGGGCTGTCAACGTGGAATTGCAACAATAAAAATATATTATGTCTTTTAATAAAGACATTAATAAAAAAAAGGGAAAAACGTAGAATCATAGCAAAATTGAAGCGTTAGACTGATACATATGTATGTTTATCAGTGTTACCACAAAAAAAATACGGATAAATACCATGGAATAGGTATGTCACGTGGTGCCCCTTGCCTCTTAATAAAACAAAAAAAAAGAGGCACGAGAGGCTGTCGTTGCGAACAAAAGAAGAAGAAAAAATGGATCGTCGCAAAAGCATAGAGCTCCGAGATATTCTTCAGACTTGCCGGGGGATCGGAGCAAATTTATTTAGGAACCCTTAGGTGCGGGGTTGCTTCCTCCCCGGTAAACTTTCATTCTGTTCTCTTTAAGCAAACGTAACCCGCCAGCAGCTATCTGCTTCAAGGTTCCACGAGCTGCTTCGGGTAGCTTCGGGTACCTTCACGTTACGTGCTAGCCAACAAGCCGTACAGTGACCCGCGCGCCACAACGGTTGTCCCGTCGAGATTAAATTTCCGGGAAAAAGTTGATCGACCGACGATTTGCCTCGCTAGGGTCCGGCATCCTTTCCGGTGCCATTCTCGTCTGAATTACGGTCAGATTCCTCCTTGTAATTCGGCCGAAATGTCAGCCCGTTTCCGCCCTAGTTAAATTCCTCCAGCTCGCTAATTTTAGGCGTCCGAATCCAAGACTATTTTCCGAGAACAGCTTCCACCGTTTTCTACCGACTACTAACCAGATTACAATCGTCATTTCAAGATGGCGGCCACTTAGAAGCGGCGACGCCACATTCTTCCACCTCAAAGCTTCCAGACTGGGAAACTTCCAGCAAAGCCATTTCTTTCGTCACTTTCTTGGGTTCGCTCGAAGAACTCGAATGAATTTTGCAAGTGGAACTGCGAAATTCGTCGGCATCTTTCGTGCGTCCAGAGAAAACAGCGTTTCAAGTTTCCTCCCGTGCAAACTTGTACACGCTGCCTCTTTAGCGAGACGTTGAAACTTGTTAAGAGGAAAAGATGATCTATTACCGGCCGGGGATATTAATTAAAGTTTACCACGGTCAACGCGACCGCGATCGCAGACGGATGACACGGTTGCGAAAACTGGGACTTCGATAAATCATTTCTTGCAAGAAAACTAAGAGACGCGCTGGGAATGAAGAGTGAGACACGGTGCTCTCTAAATATTCTCCGGCGCCGTATCTTCGGGAACCGTGGATCGTAAAACTCCTTGACGCGCGAACCAAATTACCAGGATAACCTACGGCCCCTAAGGGATTCGCAATAACCGCCGATTGGGTTCGAAATGCCAGTAAGTCCGCGGGTTTTTATTCGATACCGGCGACCGACGCTACTTCCGCTCAAATATTTAGATCGCCAAAGTGCCCGACGAGACTTAAACGAGCCTGCGAGAAAGAAAATTGCGAGAACGCCGCGAGCTGTTTCGCTGGAACATTTAATAATTCGAGGACGCCTCCTTGACCCCGTATCGGCGATCGAAATTCAGCGAACCTTGGGAATCTCGTGAGGTGTCGCGATCAAACTTCGCGAAGAAGGAATTTTCGCGATTCTACTTTCTGCCAGTTATTTCCACGGCAAAAACGCCACTGAATGCTTCATGAGATTTTATGAAAATTCCAGTTTTACTGTTTCTCCGCTCAGCATGTACAGGGTGGGGCGCAACATTTTCCCATGTAGATTTACGTCATTATTATTACGCATAGCAAACAATGTTTCAGATGAACATGTACATTTTTTATAGGTGATCGTGTAAAGAACATATGAAGATCATTAATGTTTTTTTAAATGGAATCGTATATTTTTTATTGCATCAGCTGATGCTGCTTCGTATTCTTTACAAAAAAAAGGATTAATCTATTTGTGTAAAAAAATCATTACTTTAGAAAATATTTTAATTATAATTTGTTAGGAAATCTCGACTCCCTGGTCAATAATATGAATTCAGTGCGATAATGTAGTAGGAGAGCACTATAAATTATAATTAAAATATCTCCTAAACTAATGATTTTTTTTACACAAATAGATTAATACTTTTTTGTAAAGAATGTGAAGGAGCATCTGCTGATGCAATAAAAAATATACGATTCCATTTATAAAAACATTAATGACCTTTATATGTCCTTTATACGTACACCTACAAAAAATGCACCATCAGAATGTGCCCCTCTCGAAAACATTCAATTTCATCTGAAACATTGGCCACCCTGTATAATGCTATCTAATGGAGCAGTATACAGAGCATACTGGGTCAATAATCATTTCAAGCAATAAACCCTGCCAATTTCTTTCTCGTCAAGTCAAAAGTTTTCATTGGCCATGGGAGGTGCAAGGTTGGGAAATTCGAAGCGACGATGCACAGAGATCAAAATGATCGAATGCTTCTAGCTACGTAGGGAGTGGCAGTCCTTTATGGCCGAAAGGGGAACGAAACCGAATTCGAAGTTTCCCATCGTGCTCAGCGAAGATTGAAGAGAAGAAGAGAAAGTTTTTTATTAGAAAGTTTTTGATATCGGAGCTGTAGATACTGTACGAGAATAATGATTCGAAACACGAACAGGCCAATACATCCTTATTACGATGTTCGTTCTTTTATAGAATTTTTCATTTTGTCGCGCCGAACAACTTTTACATCGAAGTCCCATTCTCTTCGGTTCGAATGACCTGGTTATTTTCGCGATAGAAAGGAGGTGCAAGTAATATTCGATTGTTTCAATTGGAATTTTGTTCATGCTTTCTTTCGCGAGTAGCAACAGTCGAAACAGAGAAAATGTTTCATATTAAATGCAACTGGGTCGTCACCGCGAATATCTGACCCTGGTTCGAGAAAAATATTATCAGTTATTTTTCCCGCGATAATCTTAGCTACGAAAATAGCATATTACAATCTAAATTGTTCAGTACTCCACTGCCCACGCTAACGATACCGTGTCTCGCGTCGATAATATGTATACCGTTCAAAATAATGTGTAAAGAGCACGGAAAATCTTATCACCGACAACGTAATGGCCTAACTTTCGTTTCTCGAAAGAATAATTCTTCCCATCTTCTATGCGAAACACCAAAAACATCCATTTAAATCGTACGTTTTATAATGTTACAACCTCTTTGATAATTGAATCTGATACCTGCTGTAATCTCGTTGAAAATTCATCCTGTGGATCGATTTTGGTTAACTTATCGTCGTCCGATTCGACACGAATCAACTTAGACGAAGCTACCTCGTCCGCGTCGGCGCTCGTTACGACAATATCCGGACGTTTCGAAATATGAAATTTCATCTCTGTCGTAGGAAATCTTGTTACGCGAACCCCGCACCGCGGTCCAAGGAAGTTCCTACGGTTTCCGTTCAGCAGCTCTATCTCCGAATAATTGGCATAATGTTTTTCTTGTTACGGAAAATACGCGAGCTCTCTGAAACGGTCGACGGATTTACCTATGTAGCTGCATCGTAGAGATAAACGAAAGATCATCTTCAAGTAATCATACGCAACATCGAAGGTCCCTTGGAATACACTGTCCAACAACTTTCAACTTTTTTCATATTTCCATATAACTTCGGTTTTGTCGAACATACGAATTAATAGGAATTAGTTTATGATATCATTATGCAATTTATATTATGCAATTTATAAAAAATTTTCAAAAGAATTTTGCGTTTACTATGTGTAAATTATCAACGTTTTTGCGTGTATTCCATGATATTGACAACTAGATTGAAAAACGTTGATAATTTCCACATAGCAAACGCAAAATCCACTTGGAAAGGATCCAGAATCGGATCGAAACGTTGAAAAGAATTTTATAAATTGCAAAATTGCTTTGTTGATTCTTTGACAGAACCTGTGCATCGATATCAGAAACTAATTTCTTTCCATATAACTGATAAAAGAAATTTGAATTTGAAAAAAGACGTATTTTTCGACTTTGAACAAATGTTATGATGTTATTATATAAGATATTATATTGTTCTTTACAGCTAAAAATTCTCTAGACTTCACCCGAATCCAGTGATGTGCAAAAGTAATTCGATGTGATTGTTTAACCATGTGATGTAATAACATCACAATACTTGTTCAAAGTCGAAAACTGCGTCTTCTTTTTCAAATTCAAATTTCTCAAAAACTGTTCGTGTAGGAGAAAAGTTAATAAGGTCAACCCAAAAATTATATGTAAACATTTTCGTCGTTGGACAGTGATATCATATGCAACAACCAAATGACTTTTTAAGATTCAAATACGAGACCCTAATTGTTCGAAGTTTGTTATAGAAACGAGTTATTAAGGGTTCCTGTTCCCGAAGATTCTTCGGACGTTCTAAAACACGACAATAGGGATGATTAAATTTTCAGTCGAAGCGGAAAGCATCGCTTGTTACACGTGTTCCGCGATTACGCGTAACTCTAGCGCCACGTCCGAGTGATTATCGAGACGTATCCGCGAGAACGATCGATTTTTACATAATCGCTTTGGTCCGCGTAATGTATGTTCGAAATAACGATTCGTATATAAAAGAAACGACAATCGTTGACGTCACGCATTGTCCCTGGAAACGGGCAACTTCGAGTTCGCATTAAAATTTTGTATTTACGCGAACAATCGGCTGGAAAGTTTTCCACGTTAAATCCCCGCGAAGAACGATTTTCCACACAATCTCGTCGCTCGCGTTGTAAACGAAAAGGGTGATGGTTCGCTGAGATTAATCGGGATTCTGTGGCAATTTCCAAATGTTGTAACTCCGTAGAACAGTTTCCTAATGGAAATTTGCAGTAGGTTCTCCCCAGCGTTGTAAATCCTCGCTGTGTTTTTCGAATCGTCGTAAAGTTATCTATTTCCGTTCGCCGCAATATTCGCGACCAGTTGGTTAATTAACCGATACAACAAAATATTTTGCAGTGGTCGCGACGATAATTCCCCGGTGTCCCTCTCAACGACCATTTCAAATTCGGAATTCGTACAGTAATTTTACAAGTGCTGTACACTCGTGCGATCGTTTCGAAATGTTGTAAACATGCGTATATTAATTTCCAAATATTGTAGTTCTGAGACTTCGCGGGGTGGCGGGGCGGCGCAATTAACGAGGGGACGATGGTGAAATACTTTTAACGGCTTCGAAAACGACTGCCTCGTGGCGTGAATTTCCAGCATAATTTCCAAATGAAAATTCATATAGTAATTCACAAGTGCACTCGCAGCGGAGAGTAACTTCGGAACTACATTCGCCCATTAATTTCCAAACAATGTAGTTTACAGTCTTCGCGAGCGATTAATGTTGGGCGATAGTAAAATACTTTCAACGGCTGTTAATGTAGCGAATTCCCGCAATAGTTTCCGCGTGTAAATTTGCACGGCAACTCCCAAATATTATACGTTAATACATAACCACCTTCAAAGTTGCGAATTAATTCTGACCGTTGTAGTGCGCGTTACTATTCCGATATTTCCGATCGATAAATAATTTGTAAATATTTCCAATCGATTGATCTCGCGCTAAATTGCCGTATATTCCCACCGCAATGCTCGTTGTAAAATTTCCCCAATCATTTCCGAATTTTCGCGATAACTTCTGACATACTTTTTTGCACGTGTACGTTCGCGGACGATTAATCGCAACAACGCAACAGTAGAATATTTTTAAACCGCGACCGACGCCCGTTATCGATTTTCGCGTGTACACGAAACACAACATTGTCGGTCAGGATCGCGCCGCTTTTGAATTATTTACATTCGCAATATATTCCGCGACACCGTCCAAAGAGCAACCGCGGTCGAGTAAAGCGAAATAAGCCAATAAAAATATTTGTTCTTTCCGCGTCGGAGGAACTGTGTTCCCGCTGTTAGCATCCGGCGTTCGCGATCGAACATAATCAAATTTCAGTGCTCCCGAGCACGTTCCTCGGCTTGGCCATTAATTAATCGGGATAAAGGCGGTCCTCGAAGATTCCCTCTTTTCCCTTGTCAGGTCGGTTTTTTTTTTGGTTCGCGTGTTACAGCACGCGTCGCGTCGGGCAATATTATCCGGCTCGTTATATCGTGAAAACTGGGTCGGTCACGCGCTCGTGCTGCGTGGATACGCGAGCCGGGGTTATTTCACGGGTGAACAAACTTCTCCTGCTGGTCTGGGGATGAATGATAAGCGATTCGAATAGAAATCGAGCGGCTGTTTCGGATTTTAGTATTCGCGCGATAACTCCAACTCTATTTCCCATCGTTTAACTTCGATCACGGCATAATAAGCCTCTGTTATCGCTAATTGTTGCCCATCTGCCCCCCTCCATTCACCATATGAAAAGTCGCATCGTTCTCTGTCAATCCCCGTTAACGCTCTGCGTGCCGCGTCCCAAAAATGTTAGAACAGTTTGTTCACATTCAGAAATACAGTTTTGCCCTGGTACAGGGTGTTAATCACGTATGAATACATACAAACAATGGAATAGCAAACGAATAAAATTTTTCAGTATAATTACGACGAGAAATCTACCCTCCCGTTAACCCTACGAAAAGGCGCTTCCCAAAAATGATAGACAGAACAGTTTGTTCACATTCAGAAATAAAATTTTGCGCTGACACAGGGTGTTAATCACGTATGAATACATACAAACAATGGAATAGCAAACGAATAAAATTTTTCAGTATAATTACGACGAGAAATCTGCCCTCCCATTAACCCTACGAAAAGGCGCTTCCCAAAAATGATAGACAGAACAGTTTGTTCACATTCAGAAATAAAATTTTGCCCTGGCACAGGGTGTTAATCACGTATGAATAAATACAAACAATGGAATAGCAAACGAATAAAATTTTTCAGTATAATTAAGACGAGAAATCTGCCCTCCCATTAACCCTACGAAAAGGCGCCTCCCAAAAATGATAGACAGAACAGTTTATTCACATTCAGAAATAAAATTTTGCGCTGACACAGGGTGTTAATCACGTATGAATAAATACAAACAATGGAATAGCAAACGAATAAAATTTTTCAGTATAATTACGACGAGAAATCTGCCCTCCTATTAACCCTACGAAAAGGCGCCTCTCAAAAATGATAGACAGAACAGTTTGTTCACATTCAGAAATAAAATTTTGTCCTGGCACAGGGTGTGAATCACGTAAGAATAAATCAAAACGGAGGAATAGCAAATGAATAAAATTCGCAGTATAATTACAACGAAAAATCTGCCCTCCTTTTAACCTTACGAAAAGGCGCCTCCCAAAAATGCTAGACAGAACAGTTTGTTCACATTTTGAAATAAATAAAATTAAGAATAAATCGAAACGATGGAATAGCAAATGAATAAAATTGGCGCAGTACAATTACGACGAGAAATCATTCTGTGTTTCGTGTCTATATGATTCCTGACAATCGGAAAGTAAGAGAAATTTTTTAGATACTTATCGTAGAGTTCCTCGCTCGTGCTAAACCGTTCATAAGTTCGAGATCTCTTGGAAAGTTTACCGTTCTGTAGGTATCGCGTCGCGTTTGTCCGCTTGTTCCTTTGAGCAGGATCCTCAAAAGGTTCTTGGGAGCTGCCTTTCAACTTCGGACCGATCGGAAACTGGTTCGATACCGAAGAGGAAGCAGTGAGTCGAGCGGACCTGTTACGTAACTCGTCTCGTTGTCGTCGTTGCCGCCGTCGTGGAGGAAAACGATAAAAGCTCATGACTTTTTACACGGTCTCTAAACCGAACGGTGGAAAAACGAGAAAGAGGAAAGAAGAAGCTAAAGAGATGACCTTTCGCCGCGCGTCGCGCCGTTCATCCTCCCAACAGCGTGGGAGGGTGGTTCCAACTGTAAAAACTCGATATCGGTCGGTGACGTTTAATCGAATGATTAATAACGTTTTCAAACCTTCGGTAACCTCGCGTCGGTCCTTTTGTTCTCGCTTGGGGTCGCAGAGATTCTTCGGCGGGGCTCGCCCCGGCGTAATTCCTCTTTAAAGAGGATTCCGCTTTCATTCGAGGGAAAATTACGTGTTCCGCGTTACGAGGCTCCGGGTTCGGACAATTGTTCGGGAGAGATACGACGGGAAAGGACTCGTAAGTGGACGCAGAGGGAATGTAATACCGAATTTAACCACCGTGCCAGTGTCCCGAGAAAAACAGGCACCCGGAAGCTCTTATCGCGAGATTCATCGAACGAACAACCCCTGGCCTGTGAACTTTGCTTGCAGACGTCCACGAGTCTCCAGAAGTTCGTTGTTTGGTAAATAAATTGAAATTCGCTTGCTGGAAAATAGTCTCCAGCTTGTACTCCGATGCAAGATGCGAAAATTGAATATTCAGCAAGCTGCGAAGACTTAGAGGTAGTTTAGATTCTCTCTTGTGTGTGGACCGTGTCTTGCCTCTTTCCAGGATGAGTACTTCGAGTCCAAATCCAAAATTTGATCAGTACTATCAGCTACTTTCATTAATAAGAGAATTTACATCGTCGTCCTGTCAAAGACATTTCGATTGTAGAATTTTCCAGAACAGTCTTGTCTCTTTCCAGGATGACTTCAAGTCCAAATCCAAAATTTGATCAGCATTATCAGCTACTTTCATTAATAAGTAAATTTACATCGTCGTCCTGTGAAAGACATTTCGATTGTAGAATTTTCCAGAACAGTACTTTAGTATTTGTCTGGTTCAGAGGTCGGAGAGATTCAGATGGAATTAATACGGTTTTATTCTCTGCGCGATTGTTCCTTTCATCTCTCAGATACTCGCAACAATCGCTCGGTCCCAGCATCGGCTCGGCAATCCTCGACTTTTCATAAAGCCTTCCTCTTTTAAAAAGGAGATCTGCATTTGCCCGCGAGGAAATTGCGTTTTCCCAGTTGCAACCCTCGTTAGTGCGATCACTCGAAGGAGATGAGGCGCAAAAACGAGTTGTAAACGGTTGAAATCTGGAAGGAGCAGAGAGTTCCTTTTTTCCGTCGACGAACCTTGTCTTCAACGAAGTAGATCTTCTTAAACGGTTCCGGTGATTTTGTAGCTGCTGTTGCTGCATTCTTTATCCGTTTGTAGTCGATATTGTACAGTGAACACAATTTCCGCGAGTTAGGTCCGAAAACCGATATACTCTGGAGCCCCATCCCGAAAACAGTATTACCCGACGCGTCTCGCGGCGAAAACAGCGCGAAACGATGAAATATTCACATGAAGCGTTTCGCAATCGTCCGACACGAATATTCCGCGTGGTTTCGCGCGGTGCTCGGCTAATTATCGAAATCGTCGGCAACGATGCTTGACCGCGACGCCGATAATCGCGTCCCCCGGATTACCGAGGGTCGAATAAAATTGTATCGGGGCAATATGTCGGCGCACGAGCCCCGCTAATTGCTCCATTCGGAGAAATAGTGGGATCGTGTGCGGCCGAATTGCCGAAGAAACGACGAATCAACTCGATAAATAAAATCATCGACCGGGTCCGGAGATTAAATGAATTCGCGCGGAACTGTTATGAACATAATGCACTAAATGTGCCAACGAACGTCAAGAATCGTGGAATGTAGCTATGTACTATTAAATTCTTTTCTTCCTCGAATTCGAGACTTAACCTTTTAGGAACGAGATGCCACTATAGTGGCTTTTGCGGATATCATCTTTCAGGACGACGCGCCGCTATACCCTAGTAACACAAAATATTGTATATACATTCATATAATATTAAAAAGAGATTCAATCTCTTCATAATATTTAAATATACATACAATATTTATTTTATATTAAGTAACAAATATTTCTTTTTAAATATGCAAAAAATATCTATTTCATGTTACGAGAAAAATACTTTTCTCTAAATAAAAAATATCTTTTTCTTGTTATAAAATAAATCTTCACATTTACTTTATATTTTTTAAATATCTAGTATATATTCTCTGAATATTTAGCTTATATTTTTTAAACATTCAATTTATATTTCTTGTATGTGTATACAATATTCAGATCCAGTATTTTTCTCATATGAAAAAATGTGGCTTAAAAAATATTTTTCCAATATTTGAAAAAAATATATATCCAATATTTTTATGCTACTATGGTAGTGGCTTTCGTTCACTATATGTGTAATATATATATATATTTTTAAAATTATGATTTAATCATCAAATACATCATTTGAATGTACTCATGCACATCGTCATTGCCCGTCAGAATTTGCAGTATCGTATCGTTTATACATCGTTCCCGTCAAACTCTGCCGTCCAGGAAAATAGTCACACGTAAAATTCAGCCGTACCTAAAAGGTGAATAAGTCGGAGCTCGTGTAACATTTCCCGCGATGCTTTGGAAAAATCACTCGCGTACTTACGTCTATTTTGAAGCTTCTTTTAGATAAAGATCAGTCAGGCAGAAGTTTAATAATAGGTTTGCGGTGGATGAAGCATTCCGACATTTTCGTTCCATTTGCATGACACCGCGTTTGCGAGGGAACCAGATATTTTCGAGGACGATATGGCGGCGTTGGAGCCAGCAATATTTTCGACTGGTGTCGCGTTTGACACTTCCTGTCGATTGTCACCGATATGGCGCCGGATTTTTGGAAATATTCGGTTCGCCTGGCTACGCTTCGGATCAATGCGAATATCAAAGGAATTTCTCAATTTAAAGATCACACATTACAATTCTAAGTAACAACGTACACAATATCCGTTGAATTTTTTATTGAAAAATCGTCGCGTGTAACGCTGCTAGCAAAACGCGTTAATTCGGTGCGGTGCGTTTCTGCACGGATCTGTGAATTTAGGAGGAATGAAAGAGATCTGTGAAATTGATTTCCACAGGGAGAAAGGAATGTCATGGAGCTGACAGTGGTGGCCAGTGATCGAGCCGCACGATTTCGCCGACTCGAGCCACGCATAAAAATGTGTCACGTCGAACCTAACGAGATCGCACGGTGCACCGCGTGCCGTGCAGCCAAGTTATCCCCGATGCGACGTCCCGGTTATCCGGATGTCACGTTCGCCTAAGGGAAACGCGTCACGTTCCGTATTAATATTTTTCCCATTTATAATGCGATGCCTCGCGAGGATTCGTGACACGTGGGAAACACTTGTGCGTATTTGGTTGTTGCGTAATTTTTAACGTAGTTCTCAAGTCCCGAAACACACAGCGAAATCGGTTCGAGAAATTAAAGAGTGCGGTTCAGCCATGCAATCTCTTTCTCTCTTCCTCTTGTCCCATCAGTAACTTTAATTCGTCGATGGGAAAGCAATCAGCACTTCATCGGAAATCAAATCGTAATTAAATGAACATCGATATGAATCGAACGACTGCGTCGTTGATTCTGTTGTAAAATAACCGAGATGTAATCGCTGGAAATTGAATCTCTGGAATTGAGAACGAAAATTGCCGGCTCGTGTATTCGAGAAACTCTGTTTAAACTAGAGCTGTGACTTATGAGATACCCGGGTAAACAAAAATTACCCAAGGACCCGGGTATCTCACGAATACAGTGCAGATCTTCGTGCAAAATAAAAATCGTTCGCATCAAAAGGAAAAAGCAGACGATATATTACGATTACTTATTCTCTTGAACGATTTTAATAAATTTAAATTAATATATCAACGTGTTCTTTTAATTTCATTATTGTTTTAAATTGCACAAAATCATTTATGACTTATGTCTTATGAGATACCCGGGTAAAAGTCCGAGCTCTAGTTTAAACTTGAAACTTCTAACGAGAGCAACGTCACACCGAAACAATAAATCGTCTAATCTTTTTGCAACGACGCGAACTTTGTATTTTCCATTGAGTCGCAACAATTCCGCAACTAATTAACAGCCTCGAGTGAATTATGCAACTTCGATAGAAATTCTTCTTGTAAATTGCCGTGATGTTTATTACAAGGCAATTAATGCATCGTTGAATAATTTTTAATGAAACCTCCGAGGTAAATTGCACCCACGGCACACCACCAGCAGCGGGTTTAATTAAAATTTCCCACGGTTGCTTTGACGGTACGTCTATGTGTATATTTCTGATACAACGAAAATTAGAATGCTGTGAGTGGCTTCCTTAATTAGTCCGAATATCTTTGAGGAATTCGTCGGATGACTTCCGATAAATGTTATTTGACACGCGGTCCTCGGCTGACTGAATCGTTCACGAATAAATATGCACTGATATTCCTGTCGCCATTGCGGGGAGATATCAGCCGCGAAAATGCAAGCGGTGGTCCTCGAATATTATTCCATAAAATTAAACCGCGCCCGAATGGATTTCCTACGCAATGGTAGAACGCTAGAGCCGAATTCAATATCTCGATGCCTCCGAGCTCGCCGACAAATTGCTATAAAAATTGCTCGGAGTGTTTAATGAAATTCGCACGAATTGTATTTTCGATGAACCTCGATGTGTTCCTATAACGAGGCCGGCGAATACTTTTATTAATTGCTTCGGAAAGTTCGTCGATTTTAATGTCTTCCCTGAAATTCGAGTAAAAGCGAAGAGCCGTTCGTTCGCGGCGGACGACGTGACTCAAAAATATACACCGCGAAGCAGAGTTGTGCAGAATTACAATTGAATTACTCCAGAATTATAATTACAAAGTAATTGAATTAAATTGTCATTCAATTATGTTGTAATTTATAATTCAGATCTTTAGTCAATTAAATTACAATGTAATTCGTAATTGCAATGGAGTACAATTATAAAATACATTTTTTTTCATGTATTGTATTTTATTTCAATTATACTGCAATTCAATTACAAATTGCATTTCAGTTACATTGTATTGCAATTACAAATATGATTGAAATACATAGTAATTGAACTACGTTGTATTTGAATTATATAGTAATTCATTTTCGACGTAATTGAATTACTATTAATTGAAATACAATGTAATTCAACTACGTAATTGAATTACAATATAATTGAATTAGCACAACTCTGCCGCGAAGAAACGAGCCCCGTGTATTACAAATTGCTCGGAGTGTTTAATGAAATTCGAGGCCGGCGAATACTTTTATTAATTGCTTCGGAAAGTTCGTCGATTTTAATGTCTTCCGTGAAATTCGAGTAAAAGCCGTTCGTTCGCGACGGACGACGTGACTCGAACGGGAAAATATACACCGCGAAGAAACGAGCCCCATGTATTTAGAAAACCGCCTACACGCAGTTCGGTCTTTATAGAAACTTGTTACAAGTTTCGCGACGTCTCATGTCCCGGCTTCTTGGCAGAACTTCGGAAATGTCTATTTGCTACAGCGCGGGACTGTTACCGAGAATCTTATATGGAAGCAAGAAATATAGCAGGTCTAACGAGCCATTATTCGCTTTTCTTTGAGACAATCGAAAGTTAAATGGAGTTGCATCTTAAACCCACGCGAATCCCACGGATTGGGCCGGTGATCAGAACATTAATGACAGTGAAATTGAAAAAATAATGGCTCTTCAGGCTTTTAAAAAAGAAGAAACGAAAGAGTGGAATAGCTGAGACCAGAAAAGAAAATTTCATTAAAGAAACAGAACGGAAGAAAAAATATTCTCGAGTGGCAGCAGGAAAGAACAGAAAGCTACGGGATTAAATAGTATTCTGAAAAGTCCAGTCTCATCTACGAAATGAAACCTTGGTCGTCCTACCGAAGGTTTCTCGAGTTTCTCCTTTTTTGAACCTCATGAAACTCGTCCGAAAATTTATTTCTAGTACCGACACCCAATTCCAGCCGAATTTAGAGTTTCGCTAGGAAATCTGCAGTTATTATTTACAACCGTAACAGCAACGTTTCTAAATCTCCTCGGTTTTATACGTGTCCGTGGCTGGAATTTCGAACCGGTCCATGGTACTGCGGTTTAATCTCCGTTCCGCGGACCCACTGCACAAATCGACGAAGAAAATACCTGAAATCCACGACAAATTCAGGACAAGTTGCATAGTCGATGAAAAAGAACGAAGCGTGCGGATTTTATTTGTTTCCTGACGGGTACGAGCATACCTTGCTTGTACAACTCTGTTTTTAATCGTCAATTATACCGTACAAAAACAAAATTCGTGAAAGAAAGATGCAATTTTCCAGATTCGAAATTCTGTTGCATTTTCACCCTTCGAAAGGGGACCAATTTTGTAGCAATTCCATTAACGATGATTAAGGCCTAATCGCCAATGACGCTGTACAAAAAAAAAATTCGTGAAACAAAGATACAATTTTCCAGATTCGAAATTCCGTTGTGTTTTAACCCTTGGACAACGGACCAAGTTTCTAGCTATTCAATTAACGATGATTGAGGCCTACATTTTTTATTAATGACTGCGCTTCCGTTGAAAAGTTGTTTCGCGGTACGCGTAGATGGAATTCTGAGGTGGTGCGGCGCGGCGCGTCGACGAAATCGTTCGTAAATTCAACGGGAGAAACGGAGCAACCTGGAATAATTGTATTTCACAGCGGATTAATTGCTAATTCATCCGAGCCGGATATTAAGCTGTGCGGAGTTTCATTTATATACACCGCGATTCGTTTAGGACCGACTTAATTAAAATTATTTTCGCGGGGATGGGAGGGACGTTAGTAGAGTCACAATGAGTTTACCCAGGCCGCAGTGTCGTCAGTGTGGAACTTGTTTAACGTTCGAGCTGTTAAATCAATTCTGGTCGAGCGTTCGAGAGGCGCGTAACAGCAATACCCTGAACACATCTCTCTTAATTTTCGCAACTCTTTTCTCTTTCCATGCCATTCATATTTATTTCGTGTATCCTCGTCAGTCGCAGTTTTTGCTCGCACACGTTTCCGATCGTAAAATACGAATACGGAACGTAATTCAACGAGCCGTGAATAATGTGTTAAACCTATTAAAGTTAAAACGCGTGCATCGTCGTTGCATTCGTAACTATCAGCCAGATAAATATTTCATCCCGTGACGCCAGCTGCGTTCATCAATTTTTCGCGGAACAGAAATCCACTTTCGCGGCTTCGAACAAGCGAAAGCTTATTCCGGGTAATATCGCCGGATCGGCGAATTATTTACTGCTCGCGAACTCTAACAAAATCTAACAAAGGATACATAACATAATCACAGATTTGTCACATGAGCAGAAAAGAAAGAATAGTCCTTTCCCGCCTAAGAACTGGTCATTGTAAAATAACACATGAATTTCTCATAAAGAAGACAGAACCCCCCTCTGCTGTAATACCTCGCTCACAGTTCACCACATCTTGTATGAATGCCAAAAATTCTCCACCCTGCGACTCGAATTTGGAATCAACCAGAACACTGCTCTCACATCCGAAAAGCATATAAAAAACACTATTGAATACCTTAAAGATATCAACCACCTCGACAAAATCTAAGAAACACAATAGCAGTTCGTCGCTAATGACCTAGATGTTGATGCGACGTTAAACCTTAATATAAAAAAATCTAGTTGATTTAAATACTAAGAAAATCTATGTAAAGAAAGTGTACTTTCTTTAGTTGAATGTAACGCGTCTCAGTACAGTAGATCGAGAGGGAATCGGAAAGATCGACTTATAGGGATCTAGGATAGAGCACGTGTGAAAATTCGAGGCAGAATAGATAGAAAGAAGTTAATAGTGCAGATATAAAAGGGATAATTAATTAACTCCAATTGTCGTTTCTTTGGTTTACTGGTGAGCGTGTATATAGAGTGAATAATAGTTAAATGTACATAAATAAATAACGGAAAACTGTGGTTTACAGAGAAACAAATTCAGGTTGATTATTGAAAATCCTGTCAATTGTCTTATATAAATTAAATAGAATACCACGCAGATCCGAATTAAACATCGTCGATCCAATAATTTTGCAGACCCCACTAGCCCAATTGAATAACAGCAATACCGAAATTAATTTTCGCCTTGATAGTCGGTATGCGAAGTGCCCGGTAATACGTAGACGTAGACCGTGGCTAAGCACGTTCCACTCGAAGGAGATTAATTCGCAGCTGACCAGGTAAAATAGTATGACTTGCGGGCCGGTGACGCGGCAGCCAAAGTGTTAACGCGGAGAGTTCCCGGGGGAAATTTGCAGGAGTGCCTTAACGGAATAAAAATAAACCGTTTGTTCCAGCTGGAGGCGTGCGGCCGTATTCTGTGCTGCGTGCAGAGGCTCTGCAAGAGCGGAAGTACAGTCGAAGAGGCCGAGCATCGAATACCCCGGGGTCGAAGGGGCGCACAGGCGGGCCCCGAGCTGGACGGGCCCTCAGGCGAGGAGGATGGCATCCTCCCGGTACCAGTCAGCCCGACTCCTGCGTCCACCTCCTCGCAGGAAGATGCCTGCAAGCCCCCACCAAAGAACTGCTATCGTCTCGTCATGCTTGGCAGCGCGAGAGTTGGCAAAACCGCCATTGTAGCACGGTGAGCACCATTATCACACCGTCTCAGTCTCCATACAAACTTCGTCACTCCCTATCTCTGCTCAGGAAGGTAGAAGTAACCTGGACATTTTGTCGAGCACCTTATTAACAGACTTACCTTTTTATTTTTTAAATACTATTAGTATTGGCATTCATATATTTAATATTAGTATAGTTTAACGTTTAATTCCAATTATCTTGAATATAATAAAAATAATTAAATTGTCTCATTTAAATCTCGAATATGTCGAACCAGAATCATGAATAACGCAAATTATAAAATATGAAGAACGAAGAATGAATCAATAAGTAACTAATATCTAATAGTCGTCTCGTTACAGCTACATTAGAACAGCATAATAAGAGAATATAAAGAGGGTCTAAAAATTCATTCAACATCCGGAAATTGAAGGTCCTTGAGATCATTTGAAGCAACATTTTCCTTTGCAAAAATTGCGTCCACAATTTTGTTAAGGAGTTATTAGCGAAAAACACAGGCCAATCAGAGTTGGCCGACAGTGCCAACACGCGTCTAGGTCGCACTCTGATTAGTCTGTGTTTTTTTTATTAGTAACTCCTTAACAAAGTAACGGACTCAATTTTTGCAAAGGAAAATGTTGCTTCCAGATGTTAAATAAATTTTGAAATACCCTGTATACATTATAAGCAATATTACTGTAGAACGTGTAAATACCTGCACTATGAATAATTTTCCGTAGACTGAACAAAAGATGCATGCTTCCTTCTGTCTACAGACAACGAGACTCGCGTGAATATTTCTGTTGCACGTCCCCAACCCTGTGTACACAAGCCATAAGCTCGAAGGGTTGAAGTAGACCTAGGGTACAGTAGAATCAGCATTGTCGCCACCCAAGGGACAAGTCGAAAGAATAATATGAACCTGTTCCTGGTGGCTAGCGCATTCTAAACGGACCTATTGTTCCTCGGTTACCATTGTGGCGACCGGCTGCGCAAAGTTCGGACCAGAAACGTGTATCACACTCGCAAAACTAGCTTCGGCAGGTATAACAAGAGTTCAGGTGAAAGTAACAAATTTAGCTTTGAATCCAATTAAAAATTAACGCGTTTTTAGTTTCGTGTTTCCCATTTCGATCGTCTTCATGGAATTACACGGATGACCCACTTCTACGTTTAATCCTGGAATGCACCTGGGACGAAAATTCATCCATTTTCTATTTCGGATGTTATAAAATTATTGACTTACCTGCGATCGTAAATATCTACTAACTTCACTTATTATCCTCTTTAATCGATAAAAAGATTAGAGAAGTGATTATAGAATGGAAAAATGTTTGAAAGTATCATGTGAAGATTATGTTATCACTAGCTTTCTCCCGCCACGCGATGCTGTGGTTCAGTAGTTTTTAAAAGCATGTTAATTCAAAAATTCTAACCAAATATTTCAATTCAAACGCATATCAATCTACTCGGTTTAGTCAATAATTTTCTTTAAATTATAATTTTTTACAAAATATTCCTCATACAAACGTTACAACCCGAGGCCGAATTTTTCAAAATGCCGAAATAGGTGTTTGGTTATTTGTATCAAAGAGCATTAAGACCAAGTATCAAGCAAATCCGCCCACAAATAAAATATTCCTCATACAAAAGTTGCAACCCCTTTTCACCCCCTTAGGGGTTGAATTTCGAAATATTCTTTCTTATCTCTGGTATAGATCATAAAGGAAACCTCTGTGAAAAAATTCAGCTTTCTAGGGCTGTCATTTTTATATATATATATAGATTATTCTGTGACGTGATCAAGTGAAAATGTAGCAATAATTCTGCAAATTACGGTTTTGCAGTAGAATTTCGCATGCCTCCAGGAGAACCTGAAACCTTTCAGCGAAAACCGTATCTTATTGGAGTCGAGTATTTAGTTTCATCAGGTGGTTGGCGCGCAGCAGGGTTGCAAACGCCTCTGAGTTGACGTCAGAGATCACTGATCATCGACCACGGTTATAATTGGTCAGGGAACCCTAATGGAGCTAGTTGGCGATGCTGCGAAACGTTCGAATACCTTCTCTCTCTCTCTCTCTCTCTCTCTCTCTCTCTCTCTCTCTCTTTCGTAATATGCATACCGCGCGGCAGTTACCTTCAAATAGAATTCAGCGGTAATCAAGATATTTAATCTGTCAACACGCTGAGCGCACTCCCACCCACAACTTCGTCAACTCTCTTGAACGTCTGCGGCACAGCTCTATTTTCGATCTACATTTTCAAAGTTCTGTCTCCGACCACACGGCTTGCAAGCGACGCTTTACCTGCTGCCAGGCTATTGCAGATCCGCTCAAACTTTTTCATTTATCTTGAAATTAAAGTGCAACTGTTTACTTTCCAGTAAACAGATTAAAATCAAAGTTCTTTCAGCATAGTCTCTAAGAAACTTGTTATAGAATCTCTATTTAATTTCACTTCTAATTATTGGGTCTATAAATTAAAAATTCGGAATTTTTTTAGGAAATTTGAACGTTTATTAAAGAAAATCTTGTATAATTCTATTATTCAAAGTATCTCCATCGGAAGTTACAACATTTCTCCATCCTTCTGGCAATTTGTGGATGCCATCCCAAAAAAACCGATCATCTTTTGAATCAAAGAACGAATCGAGCCAATTTTTGATGCCTTGGACCGAAGTGAAGCGTATTCCGGAAAGTGCATTCTGCATCGACCGAAACAAATGGTAGTCAAAGGCGCCAAGTCTGGACTGTATAGTTTTCCAAATAGTTTTTAAAGGGTTCAGCAACATGTGGCCGAGCATTGTCATGTTGGAAATCAATGTCTCGTGACTGATCTCCCATTCTGGCCGTTTTTCCTTCAATGCACTCTTAAAACGAATCAGTTGTTTTCGGTGATTGATTCCGCAAGCTCTTCTTGTGTTTGACACTAGTTTTGATCGAGTAACGCTTCCAATTCTTCATCTTCAAACTTTTTCACCTATCCAGGCCGCTCATTGTCTTTGATGTTAAAATCGCCTCTTTTAAAGCGTTGAAACCACTCGAAACACTGTGTTTTCGCAAGAGCATGTTCGCCATACAATTCCACGAGCAAACGATGACTTTCGACTGCAGTTTTCTTTGCAAAAAGGTGGTTCAGCAAAAGTACATGCGAATGCTGTTCCTTTCCATGGTTGAAAAAAATATGATGCGTACAAGCAAATCAAACACTGTTGACTGATTTTGCAGATTATGAATAGAGCCTCAAAATTACGTGTATGTCAATGATTTGCTACACCGCATACACAAGTGTTAGCATCTAATGTCAAATTCCGGTTTTTGAGTTATAGACCAAATATGTTTTTTTTTTCTCTTAGAATTTCGCGACGACTGTCGAGCTATGCGGCCTCACATTTGCGCCGGACGTTCACCAGAGTATACGCAGTACACGAAAAACATTTTAACGGTCGAAGAAATCCTTGCTGGTATCGATTCCATCGACCGGCAAAATGGTAATGTTGTGACCTACGGCCTACGTTGCAGAGGTTAGAGGGCCGATGGAAAACACACAGCTTTTCTTCGGACATTATTTAATGCTTTGTCGGACGAGGGACGGTCGATTGGCTGTGGCCGGGTAAACGGTCACTGTGAACCAGGCCTGAATGTATCGGCTCGCTCTTCCGCCCCCAAAACCAGAAAGCTTTTAACAGGGCGATATTTTTAACCCTGGGGGTAGGTAATGGTCGGCCGTCCGCTGACGGGGAACGTGTCACTGATTTAACGGAATGTTCTGTGTCGAATTTCCGAGGAAATCCCGTCGGCTTAATCAAACCTCCACCTTCGTTTGCTCTAAAACAGTCGAGCTGAAAACGAACAAGTCGTCCAGCATTTAATCTTCGTCCATTTTCGACGAGTATAATTCATGAATTCCGAAGTGAATTCGGTTTAATGGAAATACTCAATTTTCGCAATTAAACTGTGAACATTCTTGCATTCGTGACTAGTTTTATTATTCGCCCAATTCTGGCGAACGTTGCATAGCTTGCAGCCGGTCGCCATTTTGTTCGGCGTACTCAGAGTGCGTTTTTCGCGTCGTTTGCTTTACACAGCTGCCTGTCGTGTAAATGTTTGTTTTCGGTGGAAAAAACAACGTGGCGGTTGAAGTTTTCTATTCTGACAACAAAAAAAAGTCCAGAAAAGATAACGAGTTTTTTAACGAGTATCTTGTTTGCATCATTTGCGAAACGGCCGAAAAACACGGCCGGCAAGTTCATCGGCGAACCAATTGTCGCGTTTCCCTACTAACACCAGCGCGGCAGATCGGATTCCGGCCGAAATTAAATTGTTTGTCCTATTAGCAGCGATCGAATCAGTCCGTTCAAAGCGGCCTCGATTCGAACCCCGACCATGCAGAACGTTCTGCCTGGAATATTCACAGACTCTCTCCGACCTTTTCCGTTCAATTCCGGAACGCGCGTAGAGACAGAACCGTTCATAGCGATCCCTCCGAAAAATGGATTAACGGGTTCTCCGGAAGAACTTTTCAGATGCATATAGGAACCAGTGACGCTCTCAGGGGGCAAGACACCCGCCCCAAGAAAAAATAAAATACAACAAATATTTTTGCTAAAAAAAAGCCATTCATTGCGTTCTATTTTATTATCATATAAAAGCTAGGTCATCGTCCCCTCCCACAAAAAAACGAACAGATATTTGGAATAGATAAAATTGAACAGATATTTTTGCTATAAAAAGGTCATTGATCAAAATCTAGGTCATTGTCCCGCCCCAAGAAAAAAATAAAATAGAAGAGATATTTTTGCTATAAAAAAAGGTCATTGATTGTGTTCTATTTTATTATCATACAAAACGTCATCGTCCGGTTTTAGGGTTACTAACAATACGCTACTGTGCATTATATTATTTTCTTATATATATTATTATTTTATATATAAAAATAATATAATATATATTATTTTCGGTCGATAAGTAGTAGGTATATTTTAGTAGATTCGTCCCCCTCCCACTCAAGAATAAATCCTGGGTGCATCACTGATAGAAACAACATACTATTCTTATTAAAACGTACTAGTTTTTGTTTGACTTCAGCTGATCTTCCAAGATCCTGGTATCCAAGAATTCCGAAGTTTTTCCGCGGTTAAAGGGTTGCTGGGGAGTCTGAGAGTGTCGTAAAGTGTTTTAAAGTTAATTAAGCAATTAGGGTGAAACGTGAGACGATCACGTGGTCGATGTATTCGCCGTGGCAATAGACGGTAGCCAGGGAGAGCACTTGACGACGGCAGAGCGGTTCCATTAGCAAGTTCAGCTTGAAAACGCGTTGCCGCGTGTTGCTCGATGAGCCAAGAAACAAAGGGACGCTCATTACGTCCATTAAGGTTATTCTTGCCCTGGCCTGGGACTTAATTCGAGGCTCGGATCGAATCCCCAAGGCGGACTTGACGAATGAGAAACGTGGAACACGTGAATAGCGCGTCTGAATGGTGGAAATGGGTCGGCGTGGAATAACTTGGCAAGTAGTTGCGTGTTTAGACTGGAAAAGTGGAAAACGCCATCTGGCCCTTTTGCGTACGACAGTAGGATTCTAGAATTTAATGGAGAGAAGAACGAAACCTCCAGCTGGCTCTGCGAAGATGCGGACCGCCGCTTTATGTATTTAGATTACATCCGCCATTAAATCCTTCAATTACGATTTCTTATTTTGCACACAATTGAATTTTTCATTGTTTCGCAGAGCTGCGACCGACATGGAAAAGTTCTGTTGCACGAAAACTTGGTAACTGTGTTAATTTCGTGAATTCACTTGTGAAAATGTAATATATAATAAATTTTGATCAATTATAGAAAACAGCAAATTTGCAATTATTTAAACATTCATCTCAACGTTTCGATCCCTGTATGGATCATTCTCAAGAGAGACATTTTTGTGTATGAAAAATAATACATATATAATATAGATTGAAAAAAATATTGCGACACAGCCGTGTAAAGAGAACGGAAAAAAGGAAAAATATACAAATAAACACACGTACTTGCTGTGACAACAGGGAAAATAATTTTAAAAATATTTGCACAAAATTTATTATAATCACGATATAGTTAATTCAATACTAAGTCGGTGGACAATAAAAGAAACGATGTAACGTTAAGACCTAGATTACAGGAGAGATTCGGCGGAGCTTTGGTAACATGGGGGCGCTTTGACTTCAGGTTTTTGTCCAACAAATTCGACGAAAGTTACACACCGACGATCGAGGACTTCCACCGGAAGCTCTACAGGATTAGAGGAGAGGTCCATCAGCTGGATCTTCTGGACACGAGCGGAAACCATCCGTTCCCCGCGATGCGACGATTATCCTTTCTAACCGGTAAGTCTATCAGCTTATATGTAGAGGAATGGTTTCGCGAAAAGCGGTTTAACCGGTTGGCCAAACGAAACATACAGCTGCGGTCTCTGTCGTGCCATTTGTTCACGTTACCTGTTCTATAACAGTCATCTTGCGATCTCATTAAAAGAAACATCTAACATTTTGCTAGCGAAGTGTACTGTCAAGGTAAAACATCTGGCATTTTACTTTACTATGCGAAAACTCAACATCTAAGTATATTGGGAAATACCTGGTTCCCCTTAATTTTATAACATGCGGTCCTCCCTTCAGGTATGAATTATTCTAATTATTCTAATAAATTATTCTAATCGTGCGCCCGTCTTGTAGACACCTCCGACTTGGTCTTCCTACATTAAAATATATTTCTTCCACCGTTCACGTATATAATTATTTACATGTAACTCCTCACATGTACAATAATGCTCCAATCATGATCGAAATCGAAGTCTCCGTGCTGAAGCGTGTCGTATCGGTAAATTCGCGTCGCTTAACAAGCCTCGTACACACGTCGTCGACGATGGCGTTATCTCCGCTCGCGGAAGCTCGAATATCGCGGGCACGGCGTGCAATAACCGTCAAAGGGGGAAACGCGTGCAAACTGCTTGCACCTCGAGGGCGGAGACAGCTTTCGCAATTGAACCCGGGTCGGAGAGGGTGACGGAGCGCGTTACGGGGTGGTTCATAGGGGCAGCTCCTCTGTTTGCGAGATTACACTTGACGTATCAACGAACAAACGGGTCCGGACTACGCGAACCTCGTGACGAAGCAAGGCAATCTTCGTTTCGGAAAGGACGGTAAATGAGAGAGCTGGCTGAAACTTCTGGATCGAATCAACGGATAAGGGGCGAGCCAAAGAATTGGGGGCGATGAAAAATCGCTAAGCATTCCAATCGATCTTCTTTAACTTGCAGTTAGCTTGATCTATTTCGATAGAGTTGATTGTGAACGTTATTCACGGAAGCTTTTGGTAGATTGGACTGCATAAGCGGTTGGTAATTGGGAATACGGAGAAATGTGTAATAAATGTTCGGACACGTTGAAAACAGGTACAACAAAACACTTTTTCTAATTGTCAGTTGGGAATATGGACAAATGTGTGGTAAATGTTCGGACACGTTGAAAATAGGTACAACGAAAAATTTTTTCTAATTGTCAGATGGGAATATGAACAAATGTGTGGTACATGTTCGGACACGTTGAAAACATTTTTTCTAATTGTCAGTTGGGAATACGGACAAATGTGTAATAAATGTTTAGACATGTTGAAAACAGGTACAACGAAAAATTTTTTCCAATTGTCTGTTAACATTTCTGAGAATTCGTTTTATCCACGACAGAATTATCCAGATTTTGACAAGTCTCATACGTTTCGATGCAACGAACATGAAATCGCATTGGCGTGGCGTCTCGGACGAACTGAAGTAATATATTCCCGTTGAAAGCGGCGCATCAGCATCCAAGTAGAACCGGAGGTGAACATCGCCGGCTGACAAGCAGAACATAACTAAATTAATTATCCAATTTGCTCTCTCTCTCTTTCTCTCTCTCTCTCTCTCTCTCTCTCTCTCTCTCTCTGGCTCTCTCTGGCGACTGTCGCCCGCGGAAACGCGTCTGCTCTTTTTCGGTCCTGGATTCAAGCGATTCTATTCCCTTCGCAAAGCATCCTCTCTTCACCGAGGACTGTCCTACAACCTCTCGTCCCTTCAACGTGTGCACACACCACCGTTGAAAAGCTGAACGCCACGCGTAAATATTTGCCTCTCGAACTTTGCAAAATTGCGAAGAGTCCGTGACGGCCCTGTATCGAAGGCTACAAAGGATAATAGCAACAATACCGTCTTTATGCGTTCTAGATCCGCAACGGGAAGAGAAGAAGACCGCGTGGAATAAGGCAGAACAAAAATACTGTTGTGCACGGGCATAAAAGATCCGAACGAACGCGAGTGGAAATTGAAAATACTTTACCCGAAGGAGATCGGTTTGAAAAAGGTTAACCGGATCCTCTCTGCTCGATTTTCACTCGAGCAAAAATAGTTAATCTCCCCGATCCTTTTTTAGTGATGCAAGGAAATGTTTTTTTTATGACTTTGGGGGTTTTAGAATCTACGCTTGATTTTAAACGTTGTATGCGCAGAAATTGGTTTTAGAGAAGTCGGTTTTGTTGGAATCTAATGATAATAGTATACAATACTAGCTGACCCGATAGACGTTGTCCTGTTCGAATTTCAATAAATTATGATTTTTGCTGTTTGCCCGAATTTTCCGACTTTCCTTTGTAATTGTCTCGAATTTTTTTCCTGAAAATTTTTCCAGGACCGTAAAAAACAAAACAAAAAAGAGAATTACGCATATCCGTCATTCGTATTGTGAGTTATGGCGTTGAATTCATACAAAAATCTCATAGAAGAAAGCACTTTCATTTCCCCCAAATTTTCTATTTTTCCGGACAAACTTTCCAATTTTTCTTTCCCTGAAAACCTTATTCGGACTACAACGAACATTTAAAAAAAAATTAGCCAAATCGATGCAGCCGTTCTCACGTGATATCGTGACCAACGAATAGCATTTCATTTTTATTATATGTATAGAATACAGAAATAGGCCATGGTGCAATTCCAGCCGGAGTGGCAGAGATTTCGTTGCCTGGCCCAAGTGGTTTATGGTAACCCCAGTTGAGAAAAAGGACCGAAGATTTTCTATTACAGTACAGAACACATCGTAGTATCACTCACGTTGCAGCTTTATCTTTTTTTTATTAAGCTTAATGTAACTCCCCTTGGGGGTTATGAAGCTTTACATTTGAGTTAATATAAATACATCGTATTTGACATATACATTAGGATCAATAGGAAAACAGAGTGTTTGACATGTACATAAAAAATTAATTATTTATTTTATTTTTTTATTATTTTCCTTAATTCAGCTTTATCTTATTTCAACACAGTTGGTCACTTTTTCTTCATTCGCATTGGAATCACCGTTTCAATACACTTTGTAAATTTGTTTGCTTTAAATAAATAAAGTCATCTTGTTTAAGCGAATAAAGTTTTTCAACAAATTTGTTTGAAATAACAACTTCGGGAATAAATGCGACAGCAAAAATAATTTCGCAAACAGACTCACCGGCGATGCACCGTGGAGCCAGCAAATTAACCGTGCCGTAAACCACTCCTCAGATTTATCGGTGAACCATAAAAATCTTTGGAAGCGGTTCTATTTGCTAGCTGTCCGAGACCCCCGCGAAAGCGACTTCTGTTTATGGTCCCGGTGGGTTTATCTCACGCTCACGCCATACCGTCACCTCTGTGTACCCAGACTATTGTACAGTCGGTAGCCGTCGGATCCCCGGGAAATCGCATGGTTCGTCGACACGGGATCGACATTGGTGAATCACGTCCGTGTAAACACGATTCCGCATGCAAGCGGTGGCTCGCGCGTATCAACCGTCGATCCCCCTCCCCTAGTGTCACACCCCCTTCACGGTCGCCTTCCTACAGTGGCAAACCCCCCTCAAGACCACCACCCGCAACTTGTTGAGTATCCTTTCTTCGATCCGCGTCTGTAACCCGCTTACCAGAGAGTTCCAGGGAAAACCGGGAGCACGCTCGATCGAGCCTCGATATTGCCCGAAATATCGGTCGCTCGTAAATTCCAGGCCGCGCTGGAACATCGTATCCCCTTGTCCTGGTTACTTTTCGAGTGGATTTCGTTCACGGTTGCTTGTTCCCCGTGGAAACACCACCCCCGACACAGCGCGCTGTGGCGTTTCGACGGTCCGACCGTAAATGGCTCTCGCTTCGTTAGCTTTTCCCTCGACCAATGCTGCACATCGCGAAAATCAATTTTTTAATATATTCTCCGCTCCGTCCATCCCCTTAGATCCTCTTTCCTAGAAGGATTTCGCCAAATCCAAGCCGATTTTTATATTAAATTGAAGAACCACTACATTGCATTATAATTCCCCCCCTCTCTCTCGGATTAGAGCTCGGACTTTTACCCGGGTATATGAGATAACCGAGTATCCAGGTACCTGGGTATCTCATAAGACATAAGTCATAAATGATTTTGTGCAATTTAAAACAATAACGAAATTAAAATAAGGTTGATATATTAATTTAAATTTATTAAAATCGTTCAAGAGTTTTATTAAAATCGTTCAATATTGTCAGCTTTTTCCTATTAATGCAAACGATTTTTATTTTGCATAAAGATCCGCAGTGTATTCACGACATACCCGGGCACCCGAGTAATTTTTGTTTACCCGAGTATCTCACGGGTAACCCGGGTACCCGGGTATCTCATAAGTCACAGCTCTACCTCGGACATCATTTTTACGATTTGTTTCGACTTCCGTGAATATTAACACAAACGAAGCCGTTCCTCCGGTTTCGATAATTTATAATCAGAATCGAGTTGACCAATGTACATAATGTTGGAAACTTTTCATTTAATTTCAGACTTTCCTTCATCAACGGCAAAATAAATTTGCATAAATATCCGCAATGTAACAACGGTATAAGGAAGATTACGGTTTAATTTTTCGCATGAATCGTCCGAGGCTCGAGCATCGAGAATTTAAGCTTGGTGGAACGCGAGAAAATTCAGTAGTCGAGGTAGAGCTTTACAGTTTCCGAGACTATATTACCAATTCTAATAATCGAGGATCTATACCTGTCGAAGTTACAGCACACGTGATCGTACGATGTACTATACGTAGATATAGGGATGTAACGATATAGTGATGAAGTAAACCCAAAGGGATCATAAAGGGAGAGGTATGATGAGGGTAGTCATCGTAGCGAAGGGTAGCGTGACAGCACGAAGGTGCTGGTTCATCCGGTATCATGTAAATTAGTTCCCTTCCGAATGATCAAATTTACACGTCGCGTCTGATACTTACGCCCGTCCACGTTTTCATGGACCAGTAAGGATAACCGGAAATTCATGCAAAATAGTATTGTCTCTGTTAATTACTGTAAGCTGTGCTAAATCGCATTTAATCCGCGGTCCAATTAAACTCGTTGGGAATCTCGGCAGCCCTTCGCGAGAAAAAACATCGATTACTCTAAAACAAACCGATTAAACGAATTAACTAATTTACTTGGCTAATCGACTCAGCGCCTCTTTTAAAGTTGGAAAAATTTGAATTGCGTCGAATTCCTCTTCGAGGGCCCAGTGTCAGAATTTTTCATAAACTCCAAATATCGAATTAAAACTGCAGGACACTGAATATTAAATTAAAATACATTAAGGGAAAAAATTTCCGAAAAATTCACAACCCTTTGTGATCCGACGTATCAGGGTACTCGGACATCTCTAGAAACGGTTCGATCAGAGTTTCCCGTGTGAATGTCAAAACACGTTGCGAATGGAACTAAAAATAGTCATCGATTTCCTTCCATTCCGTTTGATCAAAGCTCCGGATGGCTCTTTGCATGCGGATTATCGAGTCTGCCGTTGTTCGGTCACGAACGAGCCCGCGATACATCGAGAGAAAAATGGTCCGTGTACAAGAAACGGCCTCGCAAGTTATACCTCTAATAATATCTTTGGTAAGCCACCATCGGTGAAAGTTCTTCGACGAAATTAGTAACACGAAACTTGAACGAATACGCCAGCGTATTTTTCTTTAATAAACTATACCGCGTATGGTACTGTTGGGCGTAAATGCGTTAAGTCGAGAGAACGCGAGCGGTACGAGGATAAAAAAGCCGAAAATTATGCGGTAAAAAATGGTGAAAATGTTGAATGCTTCGCGTTTAAAATGTGACTTTAAAAGGCTGTGTGGCAGGAAGACCTGTGTCAGTTCCTCGCTAGGAAAAACGCATTTGCATATCACGCAGGTCGCACGTGACACGAGACACGAGTGTAACACGGTCGTCGCGTCGTGTGTAAGCGGTCCAGGGCGACGAGGGGTGCGTACGCGAGTGCTTCTATCGATCATTCGGTTTTGAACCGCACACGCACGCGTCACGTGTTCTGCGTGCACCGTGCGTCCACCACGTGAACCAACACGGGCATCAATCCCATAAATTATCGAATCGGCGCACGCGCGAAGCCAGAAAAACTGGCGAAACCATCGTACGCATACCCCCCAGTATACTGTATCTATCATTATTTATTTAATCCTTGTCCCGCGGCTTTGCGCGACTGTCAGATGCGCATACGCATTGTAAATTGAACCAGAGTGCTAATAAATGCTGCACCGTGGCGATGAGAAAATTATGTTCTCACTGAAACTGTCGGATCAAGTGAAATACAGTATTTTATCCATAAATGTCCCAAAAGTCTGACCTGTAACTGTCCCAGATATATCCCCAGCACTCTAACTTCTTTATTTTTCCTTATTTTTTTATGGTATTTCGATGACCATATTTGTGGCATTTTTCTGATAAAAATCATGCCAAATATGATATAATTCCGATAATATTTATTTGCGTAATAGACAATTGAAGTTTCGAGCGCAAGGAAGGACAGGACATACGCTATTCTTCCTCGCGCCCGAAACTTTAATTGTCTATTACACAAGTAAATATCACCGGAATTATATCATATTTGGTATCATTTTGCATTAGAAAAATGCCATAAATGTGGTCATCGAAGTACCATCAATAAATAATGAAGTTGGAAATTTGGATTAGCTATGTTTACATTTCTCGGGCGAAGCTGTTCTTCTCTTTGTTCGGCAAAAATCAAAGAACACTGTCCCTGGCGCATAAATGTCCCTCCACAGACCCGTTCTGGAGACTTATACGAATAAAATACTGTACCTGGTTACAGCATACTGAACCGATAGAATAAGTTTCACGAATGTGCAAAATATTCCGGAGCGATTAAAGAACGTCAGGATTGTTTTTCCCGAGGAAATCGTTCAAAGTAAAATCTTACTTTCCAATACTCTTTTTATCGCGCAACTTTCCAACCCCAGAATGCCCGGGAAATCGTCCAGCTTCCGGATCGCCGAGCAAGATGGTGAATTATTTACAGAGTTCCGTGCAATTTTTCATCTATATTGAACCATCCGATACGATCGGCTAACAATCTATGTATGTACATAGAACTTTGGTGTCGCGTCAATCGCACACGTGTAAACACGGACCGCGAAGTTTCGCGATAGATCATCGCCGTGATTTCGCGGCTCAAAGTTTGCTCCTTTTAAACATTTCATTTGCGAGTGATTAACGAGAGCGTTTCCAGCGGAGCGTTTATCTGCTCGTAAAATATCATCCAAGACGCTGCGCGCGGGCGCCAGTAAATTCCCGTAATTATGCAGCGTAACTAATTACTGGCATCAACGTTCGCTGTCGCGCGATAAATAACGTTTAAACAAACGCACACCGCCGCTGCTTGTCGCTCGATCCCGCCGATGATTAAAGCGTATCGCGCACGAGGATTAATGCTCTTCGATACCGGAGATCCGTGGGGAACTTCTCGCGGAAACTGCACTGAACCGACGAAAAGTTTGCCGGTGCTACCCTTCGCTCCTGTCGGGAACTTGCGAATCTTAGGGGAAGTCGATTCATCCCACGGTTCTCGCAACACTAAGACTTTCCCTCGTGGAGTATCCTTTAACAAGCCGAAAGGTGTACAGGCCGGTCAAGAATCGTTAATGTAATTAGTCACGAAGTTGGAGAAGTCGAGATTATACAGGATGATCAGAGACTCGTTAACACGAAATTATTTTAGAAATTGCCGTCGTTTGAGGAACTTGGGTAAATATTTATTGAAACGTCGCCGAGAGCGCGAAACTACGGCAAAGATTTCGCGGAGGTATACGCAAACATCCGAAACTTTGGCGATACTACTCGAAGAGTTCAGCTTGCGGAGAACTTGTAAATCTTTCGGAAAGTTGCGTCCCTCGTTAGAACGCATAACTAATTCGTTGAACAATATACGTTTGTATATTTAGGGTGATCAAGAATTGCTCCATTGTTTTCAGAATAATCAAGGGAACCTAATACTATCATTCTCTTTCGTGAATAGAACCCCGTATCTACTTTACAAGTCAAGATGGTGGAACCCCGCCATTATGCTGTTCCATTAGAATTGCGCTAACACCTGCAGCATACTTAAGGAACTTGAGCCTGCAGGATACCGCACGGAATGACCAGAAAAAAGGAGAACTTTCTAATGGAAAGAAAATACGGTGTCTGGGCCGTTGTGTATATTTTTAATTATTACACTTAGCTGAAAAAAAAATGTGGCGAGAAGATGAGGTAAGAAGTTACGGCTTCCGTAGGATGACCCAGAAGATGACCTAGAATCCGTTTTGTCCGCGAGTAAAACTATTTTATAAAACGTCTAGAGAAGGATCGTTCTTCAAAGTGTTCAGTGTACAAGAAGAATTTGACGTACTCGAATTATACGGGAGCACTGAGGGTCCCGAGGGTTCAGCGGAAGGTAACGTCGAGTTAAAAGGACGCGCAGAGTCCTCGCCATCTCGAGTTTGCAACTCGAGGAGAAGTTCGCGTGTCATTCCTCATGCCCGTTCAGTTTGTGCACGTCCTTTACGAATACCTAGAGGATGTTCTACACACAAAGTCTCTGCAACTCCGATTTGCTAGCGAACGTGCGAAAAATCCTATACCGAGCTCTGCTTTTGGGGACGTCCTGTTTCCAAACGCCTCGAAAGGAGCCACTCAGGGAAATTTCAATTAAGGAAACAAATTCAGAGCGAGGAGTAACACCGATGCATACTATGCAACAAACTGTGGCCGTGAATCGTCGGCAAATCGGCAAACAGCTGTTTCAATTGAAACGAAGGGAACCAATACACCGAGGAGACACAATGGCTTGTAATCATGGCCGAACCTGCTTCGTATTAGGCCGCGTCGCGTCGTGTTAATTTACCACGCCATTTTGCCCTTACGAGCATCCCATCGGCGAATTAGCCAATCCAAACGCGGCCATCGATGCTGATTCATGATTATCGGCGGCTACTCGAACGCCGATATGCTTCGTGGCGCTCCTTGACCCCGAGCACTTCCCTAATTACTCCACAATCAGGATATCTTAGGCGCCGTGGTATCTAGCGCCGGTTTAAGGGTGTCCTTGGGATCTTCTTTGTTCCAGAGAAGCATCGAGTTCTGAGCTTTTAAGGTTCATTTGTTGGAGCTACATACTTAAGTCTTGTCTGGCAACGTACACTTCCTAGGATGGTCTAGGTGCACGGTAGTGCACCAGCCAAATTCTTGCACTACCACCTTTTACACGAAAGAACTTAGCCGTTTTTTAGAGGCTTGTAACTCGGAACTGGAGGCAGATGGAGAAATGTAATTTCGTAGACTTGTTAAATGCTATCGTGTCTCAATATTGGCAAAACATTAATCTTTCAACATTAGTAGGTTCCAAGATGTATGAACTAAAAAATCGCTAAATTTGTCACTGACTAACTGACTGACTGATTATCAAAATCTTTTGGGTACTTCCCATTGACCTCCAAGCTTGAAATTTGGTACATAGGTCCACCATAACAAAACATCAAAGGAATAATTATGAAAGTTTGAAATTTGAAACCTCAAAAAAATGTTTAGGATTTAATGAAACAGGGCTAAAAGTAATACCTTCTTGATAATTGATAAAATTTCAACAAAAATTGATGAAATCCCAACAAAAACATTCTGTAAAAAGGAGCCAAGTAAAATACAGGCAAGTTCGTTAGCTTAGAAATACCTCTTACAATACTGAAAAAATAGTTTGTAAAAATTAGTTTAAAAGAACGCTATTTAATTTTTAAAGAGTTACATGGAGGGCTAAATTATTCAAACTTGGCCGTTAACTTTTAAATCAATGACCACGAAAGATGTTAGGTAGCGGATAAGTTTGAATAATTCAGCCCTTTTAAAATAAATCTTTACAAACTCTTTTTTCAGTATTTCAAGAGGTATTTCATCTCACAACTTTTTAAGGCCACAGAGAACTTGGCTCCTTTTCACAGGATATTTTTGTTGGAATCGATAATATCGCTAGACTTCCAATTTAAAGGTTTGCCGATAGAAATACTGAACGACCGTGCTGAAAACTGTCCTCTTCTACGTGTACGCTCTGCAAAATAATTAAATGCTGCCCTCTTCAAACTTGACAAAATCTAACCATGTTCGAGTGGTGATAACTTCAGCGAAACTGGTCGTGTCGACATCGTTCAAAAATCGTTGGCAAATGTAAAACCTCTCGACAGAGTTACACCGATCCAAAGGGGCCATTCCAGAGTTTTATTCGACAAATATTCAACTTGATACGGTCACGCGTATCGAGCAAACGTTTCTAGACAAATCGCGCTTTCCGTATAAAAGTCAGAGTTCGTCAATCGTCGCAGTAGTTTTTTCCACAGCGATACGATCGCTTCTGCCGGAGGCATTTGTGTGTGTTTCCTGCCGGTGAGATACCCAGTGCATTAGGATTCTCGTAAAGCCAGTTCCTTTTATCTTTCCGAGCATACGTACACGTTTAACGGTGTTGGTATCGTTGAAGCGAGAATCGCGGGGGTGGGAGCAATAGCCTTGAGCAGTCAATTGTGTTTGCCGCGCGTATAGGGCACCAGAGGAGAGGATCGTAAGTCGTTCAGCGGAACGTTGCACACGCCAAGGCTCGCTCTGCATACAGGGCTCACCGCGATACGATAAGAAAACATTGTTGAGCGTGGCCCGAGCGTGGTAATAACGTCGGAAAGCCAATCCCATCGGTATCGGCTTCGGGAAGGCCGACACGTCGAGAAAGTTCGCGGGAAAGACGAGATAACTCGACGCAGGTTCGGCCCACACCCTGTGAAATATGGATCGAACGAGTGTCTCAAATGAACTCGTCGTCTCCGACGCGGCGACGTCGAGCCAGGGATCCGCCAGCCGATATTTTATCGCCAAGTTGCCGCGTTTGCGGCATCGTCTTTTTTTTCTATCTCTATCAAATCTGTCAAAATGTTCTATCCAATGCTGGAATATCTTTCAATTTTTTTATTTATCTCTTCAACATTTTTCAAATTATTTTCGTATGGCTGGGTAACTGACACTCGCATCAACCCTTCGCTGCATACCCTAATAGCACAAAATATTGTATACGCATTCATATAATATTAAAAAGAGATTCAAACCTTTTTTAATATTCAAATATACATGTAATATTTATTTTATACCAAGTAACAAATATTTCTTTTAAAATATGCACGAAATATCTATTCCATGTTACGAGTAAAATATTTTTTCCTAATATATAGATAATCTCTATTCTTGTACATGTATACAATATTCAGATCCAATATTTTTCTTATATGAAAAAATGTGGCTTAAAAATATATTTTTCCAATATTTGAAAAAAATATCTGTCTAATATTTTTGTGCTACTAGGGTAGTGTGTCATATCTGAAATACAGTTAACAAATCTGGTATTATGAAAATTTTTATGTTATTGAAATTTATGTTCATTTTTCTAAAAATGTTGTTTGAATTTATTAAAATATTTTTCCCTTCAATAAAACACAAAAACTGACCTTCTTTCAATTTTTCGTCCCAATTTAAAAAATCGTACAGTGGAGGGTGAAGTCCTCTTCATTCCCTGAAAGCAAGTAACGAAAAATTTTTCTGTAAATAAAATATTTTGTAAGCAATTACGTCTTCTATCATGCCTTATATCAAACTCCGTGGCTTTCGAAATTTTTGTGCAACATAGGCGATTCGAGTAGGGCTACAAAAGGGCAGCAACCCTAAGCACATTCATTTGGGAGCGAGATTTAATAGCTAAGTAGGCGGAAACGACCCTCTGTTGAAAGATGGCCTCTCCTCCTCTAGCACAATATTTCAAACAGTTGTTGCCTCGTGTCACGCGGTCAGCCTGACAAATGTCTTTGCAAAAAAGGAACCTGAAAGTAATACGAAAACGAAAAGGCAACAGGGACGAGCATCGCAAAACTTCCCTGGGGACAAGGAAAATGATCCTCCGACTATCCTGGGTCGAAGTGCCTCTTCTCCCTTGTATAATTCTCTAACTGGCATTCTATGGAGAATTCATGCTTCGTCCGAATCTTTATAACTCCGGAAGAAGACGCGGAGAAGCTCGACTAATATTGAACTGGCCGCACTTAACCGGAAGTTCACGATTCACCGGAAGAAAAATTGAATGAGAACCGTGTTGCAGAATTTCTATAGAAATCGACTAATGGCGGTAAACCGTGACCATACATTCTCTTTAACCACAAAACAGTTACCTTACCGAACATTTTATAAATTGATTGAAGATCTTTATGCGTTTATAATTGACTTTGGATCGTCGAGAAAGTTACTCGAAGTTATGTGTAAAAATAAAAGTTTAACGGTTTTCCAATAATCCAAGAGAAATCTTGGGAAAAGGATAAGGGTAAAACTTTCGTAGAATCTCGACGTTTCATTTTTTCTTATATCCCATCTTTAAAATACCGAGACCCTTAGCGTGGATCAGAAAATTCAATTCTACCTCGGCATCCGCGATAGCTACCGCGCCGGTGAAAATTTAAATTTCAATATGAAATTTTAACATGTGGCCTTCGAAACGAAATGACGATGGTCCTGACTTAATAAGGGGAGATCAAACTATTGGTCTCGAAAGTAGATTACACTTTATTTAGAATTTTCTGAATTTTTCACTTGATCAAACATCATTCGTCACTTTTAATATTTTCTCGTAACGTTTCTCCGATATACAAAACGACAGGGTTTTCCTCTTTGTCGAGCGCGAGTAAGCAGAGTCAGGCGAACAATTCGCGCTTTATGCCAGGGACGGCAGAATCTCGAAAAGCTCATAAAACCGTCAGCGCAACACTCGGGGCGCGCTCTTCGCGATGCTCGGTGGCAAAACGAAAATCGATAGAAGGAAACGAAGAACGCCGTGAACCCGTGGCAACACGTAATAAACCCGGTTGTCGCAGGACTTTGAAAAATTGGCCGGATGTACGGGAAGGTAACGCGATACTTCCGGGGACGGGATTGACAGCTTTTTCCGGGACGACGCGACGGGACAAGATGAGGGAACGCTTTGTGCCGGACCTGGTTTGTCCTGTGAAAAATTTGATCTCGACGGGCTGTACGTGCCTCGCGAGCTTTCCAGCTACCGGCGAATATTTGCGGAGCGACGCATAAACGCTACCCGCTATGCAAAACAGCAGGGAAAGAATGGCCAGCGCCGGGCATCGCGTCGGTTATTAAACTGGCCGAGAGCTCTCGCATCAAGATTACCGGCGCGCGTGACGCAGCTATTAAGTATTCCCGCGCGACTGGTCCACACAATCGATTTTTCATTTGTGTAAATCAAAAGTATAAAAATATGCTCGCAACGTTTCATAATTCTTGAAACCGCGAACGGTCAATGTTTAATTTTACACAACTTCAAATTCTCTCAACTCTGCACGAAACAGTCGTTTATCCGATTTCGAATTCTCTAGACTCGGCACGAAACAGACAACCGGTTTCGAATTGTCTAAACTCCGGCCAGAACGTTGACACTTTATTCAACTTTAATTTGTCCAAATTCTGCGCGGGATAACAACACTTTATTTGCTTCCAAACTTCGAAAACTCCGCGTGAAATAACGCTTCATTTAATTTCAAATTCTCGAAACTTCTGGCTCGCCGGCTCGTCACCCCGGGCAACAATTGCCGTCCATCAGCAGCTCGGCTTTCCGTCTGGGCCCTGGGGAATTCATAATTTCGCGATGGAATCATCTCTATAATTTTATATTATTTTATAGGTGCAAATATAATATATAATTTTGATAGGTGCAAAATGAAAAAAAATAAAGCATCCTATCTTCGGAAGCTTAGAGACTTAGAATAATTAGTACAACCGAAGAAAAGTGTGCCTCGAGGAAGACGGATCGATTTACCTCGTAAATGAGTAAGTTCAGGGATGATCTCGAGCACTCTTAGCCGAAGGTGCAAGGTTCGCCAACTGGGAAATGAGAAGCACGATAATTCAAGTTAGCAAATTGCGAGAGACAAGGAGCTAGTGTCGCAGCAACACGATGGAAGAAGTTGGTACATAGCGCGAGATGCGCGACTGGTCGCGAACAAGCGGACGAGGACGGCGACCCGAATTCAAAGACAATGAGCCCCTAGACGTCGTCCGAAGCGAGAAAAGGGAAATCCTTTCGATTCCGGGACACACAGGCGCATCGTATAATGGCTGACATATATTTCACGGGCGAGACAATGGTGGTTGCAACGATGTTCCCCGACAGAGCAAAATATGTATGTATATATACATATACACGTATGTACTATTGTATGTGTCCGTGAAGTTGGACGCCTCGGAAGAGAACCCACAGCGAAACTGCCCCTTTGGTCAATAAGGCGACGAGCATCACGTACAGGATCCTGTTCAATTAGTAGAAGACCCTGGACAGAGCTAACTCAATTACGCAAACTAAGCTTACCGCAAAAAGCAGATGCGCTTTGGATTCGGAATACAGGAATGTTTTTGATATAT